>CM024724.1:59828892-60412931 GCA_014182545.1 Eucalyptus globulus | reverse complement strand
GAATCGACCCAGATGGGATTATGCGACTGTACAACGCGACCCAGAATGCAGATTTGTCCAAAATATGGTGGTCTTCTGACGACAAATGTAGCCCCAAGGGCTTATGCGGGCTCAACGGGTTTTGCGCCATGGATGATCAAAATCCCGAGTGCAAGTGTCTTCCAGGATTCGGACATGTGAACCCGGTGAACTGGACATCTGGGTGCGAGAGGAACTTCACTGCAGATAGCTGCATGAGAGCAGACGCAGCCCCTAGGTACACTATTCAACCGGTCTCTAACACTGTATGGGAGGATACTGCGTATGCTGATCTTACTTTTTCTACCAACGAAGAATGTCAAAAGGCATGCTTGCAGGATTGCAATTGCGAAGCAGTGATATACAATGACCAATCCTGCAAAAAGATGAGGCTTCCTTTGAAATATGGCAGGAGAGACCTCAATAATGCAAACATACTCTCCATCAAGGTAGGGGAGACTGGATCTAATGGGAATGGAGCGAATGGCTTCATGCCGGAGGGAAAGAAAAGGCCTTCTCGGAGAGACATTCTATTTGCAATTGCATCATCTACTGCTTTCGCATTAATGACACTGGCAGTGTCAGGATTCGTTGTTTATAGGTATCGCGTTCGGCTATATGAAATACTTCCCAAGGAGGGAAGCGCTACAATGATAGAGAATATTTCGCCGAGATCATTTACTTATGAAGAGCTGAAGAGGGTAACCAAAGATTTTGCCGAAGAGATTGGCAGGGGAGCATTCGGAACAGTGTATAAAGGCACACTGTTGAATAGCCTCGAGGTTGTTGCAGTTAAGAAACTAGAGAAGGTCTCATCGGATGTTGAAAGCGAATTCCAAAACGAGGTAAAAATTATCGGGAGGACTCATCACCGGAGCCTCGTCCAATTGCTTGGTTATTGTCTTGACGGACACAACAGGCTTTTGGTGTACGAATACATGAGCAACGGGTCGCTTGCGGATCTGCTCTTCACGCCTGAGAAACAACCTTGCTGGGATGAAAAAATGGGAATTGCTCGAAACATAGCCAGAGGCCTCCTCTATCTCCACGAAGAGTGCAAAACCCAGATCATTCACTGCGATATCAAGCCACAGAACATACTAATCGACGAATGTAGGCGAGCAAAAATATCCGATTTTGGGTTATCAAAGCTGATGAAGCCAGATCAAACCAACACCGTGACAAGGATTAGAGGAACAAAGGGTTACGTTGCACCGGAGTGGCACAAGAATTTGCCAGTGACGGTGAAAGCAGATGTTTACAGCTTTGGCATCGTGTTGCTGGAGATCATCTGCTGCCGAAGAACTGTGGATTGGAGCCTTCCCGATGATGAAGCCGTGCTCGAAGAATGGGCCTACAGCTGTTTCCAGGAGCGCGAGCTAGGGAAACTAGTCAATGATGAATCGACCGACAGAAGACAGTTGGAAAGAGTGGTTAAAGTGGCTCTTTGGTGCATCCTTGAAGAGCCATCGCTCCGTCCTTCAATGAGGAAGGTGCTTCTGATGCTGGAAGGCACGGTGGACATCCCCATACCTCCTTGTCCTTCTTCCTTCCTCAGTACTATCTAGACTTTCGCCAACACTGTGCCGATTGCCATTGACAGAAATGTATCTGATTGTCAATACCATATGTAGAAACTGTTCTGAGAGGTTTATTCATGCGAGGCGCGATGCTTGTTAAATTTACCATATTTTCTATTTAATTTTAAACATTAACTTGTCTTATTTACCAACCCGTTAAATTTACCAACTCTTATTAGAAATTACCAACTAACAATTTGCTTCAATTAAGTTACTAACTAATTTTGCATAACCAAGTTCCAGATGATTATATAATTTTTTAAGTTTTCAACTCCTCTTATCCATGACAAAAAAATTTTGTTTTCCGTGTGCAATTCTTTATGTAACTTTTTTATCAACCATTTACCACCTATCACATGAAATTATAAACTTCTATTTGAGTTTCTTGTATTTTTTTCTAATTAACTTATCAATTAATGTTGTCTTATCTCTCATTTCAGTTGCTTAAAAAAATGTTAATTTTTCGCTAGAATTTACAAATTTTTTTATTGAGCTACCACTTTTATTATTCTTTTGTCAATTTTTTGAATTCACCAATTCTTTCTATAAATGATCAAATTCAATTAGAGTGATTACGTTACTAATGGGTACTCTAGTTGAAGTTAGTAGCGTTTGGCTCCTGTTGAGTTTCCAATTAATGACCAATTGCTTTTAAGCTTTTGACTCTTATTTAAGCTAGCTACTAACTTTTTATTTTATTTTAATTATTGACTTCTCTTATGTCTGACAAAAATACTTTTCTTATAGTACCTAGGTTTTTATTCTACTTATGATTGAGTTTAATTTATCGGCTATTTTATGAAATTACCATAATTTATTTGTGTGACTCACTGGCTTTTCTCCAATCAAGTTACTAACTAGTTTTCAGTTACAAAATCTCATATAAGCTGCTTACTTAAGTTTATTTGCTTCCTTTTAAAAACCAAGTTTTTATATTGAGTTGCCACCTTTTTCTGCCTTTCTAGCAACTTTTAAATTTACTATCATTAGAGATATTATCAACTTTTAAATTAATTTACTAATTAATTTTACGTTATTTACTCTTATTTGAGTTAATTATCAACATTTATTAGATTTTTTGAATTGCCAACTTTTCTTGTCTCCGACAGAGAAAAAAAAAACTTTGCTTTTATTTGGAATACTGGATCCGCGACTGACTATGGGATGCTCAGTCCAACCACGTCATTTTGACACAACTGAAGCTTTGTTTTGATAAATAAATGTGGTTCCTTTTCCACCGCAAATTCTCGGTGAAGTCCAAGTCTTCAAGCGCTAAATTTTTGCGTTGCCGTGCTCGACCCACTAGAAGTCATGAGATGACCTTCGCCATCATTAATCGTATTCTTTCTATAAATCTAAAGCTCTATAAAGGACAAACAAAGGATTGATTCTTTGCATTACAAAACGAGTTCAAACATTAAGATAGGCTCAAGTAAGGGTGAGCATGGTCTGGGTGGGTGGTTCCCACCTTAGAACTGAGAACCGCCACTAAAAATCAGTTCTGAAAAATTGGAACAAGAACAAGCAGAGCATTCCTTCAATTAAACGAAGGATCTCACGTGAAATCATATGAGGTTATTTTCTTTTGAACGTTCTTTCAGCTAGAGAGAGACCGCCATTTCCTCCAACAATACCAATTCCATAAAAGTCCAGGCCTAATAGCCAACATTTTTCAAGATACAATGAAATGAATATGAACATGTTTCGACTTCAACTACAGTAAAACCACCGTTGTCTCAATAGAAGCTTCCTTTGGTCGAAATTCATTGCCATTGCATTGCCTCACCGCAATGTACTGGTGAGCTACCATCCAAGGACCATCAAGGAGAAGATTGTCATAAGGAAGAACTCGTTGCCCTGGTCAGTAATAGAGAGAGAGAGAGAGAGAGAGAGAGAGAGAGAGAGAGAGAGAGAGAGAGAGAGAGACAGACAGACAGACAGACAGGAATTGGAAAATGAATGGCGTTGGAGCACGCGCAATTTCCACAAGAAAAGTTCTCGCAAGGAGACAATTACTTTTTCATGTAGAAGAAAACAAAATAAGACTTAAACGGGTGGACAGTAGAAGGAGCCCTCTCTCGTTACTGACGGCAAAGGAGACAAGAAAAGGAACCGACTTTGGTACGTAAACATAGTGTCATTCACATAGAAGAATGGGAGACATATAGACCTATCGGATCCTAATACGTGCCCAAACCTGGAACACATAAGAAAAAAAGAAGAGATTGAGCGGTGTTCGTTTTCTTGCAATGATTTTAGTTTACCCACTTGGGTATAAAATAGCGAGCAATAATTATGACAATTTTATTCAATCCTAATTCGATGATTAGTGAGATAGTGATTGGTTAAGACTTGTGACCCTCCTCGAATCAATAATGAATAAGGCATGTTGTAGAAAATTTTCTTTACATTAATGATAAATGCTCCGATTTTTTAAAATAAATTGTGGATAGATACCCTTTGTATCATGGCATGTACTTATATTATTTCTCTTTTTCCCGTAGGAATCTAAAGCTTAAAAGTTATGATGGAAATTACGTATATGTGTGGCGACCTACCTTTTCTATCTTGGGAGGAGGGGGCGAAGACATAAGTTTAGGAGGATTGCCTAAAATGCGGGCCTATGGCTCTCGTTTTAGATGCGAGCTCTCTTGAGCCCATATCTCGTGCAATGTTAGGTATTCAAGTTGACGCTATGAGCATTTTCTAATGAGGAGTTGCCACTAGTCTAATGGGGTCGGCTAGAAATCAAGTGAGGTATGGGAGCGTGTCTCACTTCATATGCAACCAGAGATCTAGGATATGAGACTTAGTTACACTAATTGATTAACCAATGCATTTTCAATACCAAATCTTGTTCGTTTCAAGAGATATTTGTCAAGCGGTTTGAGTTGATATTAAACTTATCCATTAACATGAGAGGTAATTATGTGGGTACATAATCATTAAAGTAGTAATGAACAACCGAGGAAGCATTAAATAAATTGAAAGGAAAAACAAGTATTTAACACTAATAAATCAGAAAGATACCATTCCTGACTTGGCCAAAGGTAAATGACAATCAATATATTGAAAGTGCACAAACAATTGATAATTCGTCTCGAAAAATGAAATGAGGAAACCCTATCACAAAGCCCTAAGAGTTTATTCAATTTTGAGCACCATTTTTTAACAAATCATTCTCACACTTTTTTTTAATGCTAGGCTAGTTTTAAACCAAGATTAACATGAAATATCTAGTGAAACTAGTCAAAATCTAATTTCTAAGGTTTTCTAATTTTTTTAGCTTTTTCCAAAGACTTCTAGTGTTTGGAACTTTTTAATTTTTTTTTTTAAAAGGAGGCCTCGGGTCAGGTTAAAGGATTTGGCCCGAATATGGGTGTAACCCGGACCATAGAGGTCCAATTGATGAATCGGATAAGAAGAGAAGAAAAGGACAACTTGGTACGAAAATTGAACACCAATTGATGAATGCAATGAAAGACATATAAACCAATCGGATAAAAATTATCAAGTCCTTATCCATAAGCAATCTTATTCATCCTTAATTTGATGATTACTGAAGAAGTGCGTGGTTAAAACCCCCAAATTAATTGTAAATTGGGTAGCTTCTAGAAAATCTTCTTTTCTCCGGTGATATATGCTCTAAAATAAATCGTGGGTAAGGAGTATTGTGTATCATTGCATATGTTTATTTTATTTCTCTTTTTCCGATGAAAAATCGGGTAATGATGTTAAATGTTATACTACATACATCATTCGTTGGCGGTGAAAAATTCATTGAAAATTTTACCTTGAGCACTGAATTAATGTTGAGACATTGGAAGCAATTATTGCATAAATTAAGTCTACTTGTAACGCTTCAAGTTCGACATTGTATGAGAGAGACTTTATTGAGTTATCATAAGTAAATGATCCCAGCTGGTGTAATTACACTTTGGGTACTCCTTCACCTCTTGCGTGATTACACTTAAATTTTCTCTTTGAGACATGTTCCACATGGATGAGTCGAGTCGTCATAAACAACATCAAAGTGGGGACCATTTTATTACATTGTATGGTTCGAGGATGGATTATGCTTAATTGATCCGAAGAGGGTTAGGCAGTGATTACGAGGACGAAAGGGCAATATTCCTTTTGGGGATTGGACCCACGTAAAATGGACTTGATTTTTAAACTACTAGGTCAAGCTATTTGCTTATTAAGATGTAAGACTCGTGTTGAGATCTAATATGATTGGTTTTGTCTATTGCAACATCCATAGGCTAGTTTATAAAAATAAGAGTTATTTTATTTTTTTATGAATTTTTATTTACCTTTCTTATTAATAGCATTTACTGACTTATTGACTTTTTTTCTGATTAACGTAATAACTATTTTTGGCCTACCAACTCAAATTTGAATTGTTCACCAACGTTTATTGTTTTTTTTTTTTAAATCAATTTTTTTATGGAATTAATACTTTGTTTTCCTAACTAACCAACTTTGTAAATTTACCTACTATTTTTGAAAAGTACCAACTTCAATTAGAGTAATGAGGTTCTCGGTTGGTAATTCTAGTTGAACTTAGTAGCCTTGTGCTCCGTTGGGTTTCTGATTAAATTACTAAGTTTATGATGTGAACTCTTCTGTGAGCTAGTCACAAATGTTTATTTATTTAATTATTTCAGAAATTTTTGGTTTCTCTTATGACTGACAAATAAACAAGACTTCTCTTATCAATACCAAGTTTTATTTCTTCTTACAAATGAATTAAATTTGCCAACTATTAGAGTACATTGTCAACATTTATTTGTATTGACTTATAAGTTTTTTTTCCGATGAAATTACCAACTAAATTTTTAGTTACAAATTATCACTTGTGTTACTTCCGAAAAATATATTTTTATACTTCCAAAAATATATTTTTATCTTTTTTAATTTACCAAGTTGCCTATTGAGTTGCCAGCTTTTTCTATCTTTTTTCTAGTAACATTTTTTTTTTAATTTACTAACTCTTTTTAGAAATTACCAACTACAATTAAAGTGATTATAAACTATTGTATGACTAAGTTGTTAATTAATTTTGTGTTATCAACTTTAATTTGAGTTAATTATGAATGTTTATTAGAATTTTTTCTTTAAATTATCAAATTTTTGTATCTCTACAGGTACAGAAAACTTTTTTTGAACTTGAAATCCTGGATCCAACAAGTGGATGCTCAATCAAATCACATCAGTTTGACAAAATTGAAGCTTTGCCTTGATAAACAAACGCTGTTCCTTTTCGACCGCAGATTAATAATGAAATCCAAGTCTTCAAGCGCATTGTCGTGCTCAACACACTGGAGGTCATAATGAAATCCAAGTCTTCAAGCGCGTTGCCGTGCTTAGCACACTGGAAGTCTTGAGATGACCTTGGCCAATTCTTTCTAAAAAGTAGACTTTTCTAGAGTCAAGGTCTCTGTAATAGAGAGAATGACAAAAAAAAACACTAGGCACGTTATCTTCCAATCTAGAGGCTTAGCTCTATAAAGTACAAGCAAGGAACTGAGTCTTCACACCACAAAACAAGTTCAAACATCAAGACAGTCTCAAGAGCTACATGATCTCGCTTTGCTTTGATGGCTGATTCAACCCTCCATTGCATGCGCTTCACTTCTATTGTTGCTCCCCTTCCCATTCTTCTCTTATTTGCATTCATCTTCATAACTGCAACTTCACAGAGACAGACAAACATAAGCCTTGGTGCATCTCTTGTTAGACGCAAATTGCGCAATCCCAAGATCTCCATAACCAGAACAAGAACGTAATTGAGTAGAAAGATTAACGCACCTGTTTTGGAATCCATCGAACATAAAGCGGAAGCAGGAAAAAGGATTACCCACATATATCAAGGGGATCCACGCATCAAGTCCTTCTTCTCTATTGCCCTCCGTATCACTGGCTCAATGAGGCGGCCCCCCTCACGTGCAGCGTTAGGTAAACGCCCATTAGGTGAGGATACATGTGAGAATTAGGGTTAGAGGAGAGACTTGAGCACTATTTATAGAGTTTCCAGCCAGTTCCTCTCATTACGGGTCAGACTCAACTCGGCCCACACTAGCCAGCCCATATTAGACTAATTAAGAAACATTCTATCTCACCTTAGACCAACCCTGTTTTACGGTAGCCGTAAAAACAGTAAAATTACAATATCAATTAATTTAGTCCACATTAGGAAAAACTCTTACATTCTCCCACTTGGACTATATTAATTGAAATCGTACTGTATGTGCGCACATTTGGTCAAGAGATAATTCTTAATAGGCAATCATATCCCATAAAGTCTTAAACACCGAATGATGGCGGTAACTGCATGTATACACACAGAGCCTTCCATGGTCACGAATGTTCTCAACTTTATTGATATGGATTCAATATGGTAGTGTGGCAAATGGATAACATCTCTCATAGAGAGATCCCATTTGTCAGTCATCATTCTCTTAACTTTAGGCGTCACAAAAACTTGTGCCACTAGAGAATGCTTTATGGTTCCAATGAACCCACATATGTCTTGTCCTTATGGTTAACCTTTATTTATGTATCACAAGACATATGCACAAGGCTAATAACCGGATGCTCGGATGCCCCTAACCTTCACTCAAGGTCTATACAATCCCTTGAGACTTTATCAATATGTATTCAACATAATAACAACACATTCAAAATATTTTATTGAATGCAAAAGTTGATACATATCAAACCGTTACTAAGTGTAACGAACCACAGATGTGAACTTTATCAAAGTAAAGCCAAAATAACTCCCACTAAACAACAGTATCCGAAGATACTCCTAGGCCCATGTTAACAATATGTTACTAAAATATACATGGGCGTAGGCCTTTAGTTTGTGGATCTGCAACTACATCATCTGTGAAAATATGTTATATCATAAGTCACCTTTCTGTACCGTTTCTTTATGGTCAAAAATATATGACCACCATATATTTAGACCCCTTGAGACCTCTGTAGTAAATAAATAATACTACAAATTTGTTATCTCAATACAACCGTATGGATTTATACATAAAGTTAAAACGATCAACTCCTTTAATGAGGTTCTGGAGCTTAAAAGCCCAAGTAACAGCCTAAAAGAATGTTACTAACACTGCTTACATAGTAGAAGATGACATATAACTTTATTTATTGCACTTACTGCTAACATAAATATGTATTATGTTATTGATTGCATGTCATCAGAATAGCCAGCAAAGTTTACATTTAAATACCTTACTAACTGCAAGAATTGAATATGTCTATAAATTAGCATATAATCTCTTGTTTTCTTTAAGTACCTTTAAAATCTTCTTGGCAATAACCTAGTGATCACGTCATGGATTTGACTGATATCTTCCTAGAAGTCCCGTCACAAAGACGATATTTAGTCTAGTGCAAATTTGAGTATACATTATACTTTTAAGTGCACCGACACAAGGTACATCATTTAATTAGATTTTCTCAATATTAATGACAATGTGATTAATTTAGTCCATCACCTTTAACAACAAGAGCAATTCTTGGCTTGCAATGATGTATATTGAATATTTCAAATATACAATCAGCAAATATCCTCAGAGAAAATCTAATATAATATGGCAAAAACAATCCTTACAGACCTCAGTACAAATGATATAAGATGTCTCAAGGTCACAACTTGTAAGCAAAACATCATGTACATAAAGTATGAGAAAAAATAAATTTCCTCCCACTGACCTTGCAATGTATTGAATTACTTTGTTCCCAATTGAACAAAATAACAACACTATGAAACTTTAAGAATATTGTCTGGAAACTTGCTTAAGACCATGAATTAGAACTTTTCAGTCTACATACAAGTTTACTTGAATCTGCTGCAAAATCATCCAGTTGCACTATATAGTTTTTGAATCTGTTTAACGTAACTCCAAATAAAAAAGAGTTATTAATGGCACGTTCACTCTGAAAGAATATTTAAAGAAATAATTATTTCTTCACTATAAACTATCCACCCCTCTTTTAGAGTGAAAACTTTAGTTATCAATTTGGCTTTAAATTCCACAATCTTTCTTTGAAATTCTTGTAATTTTGAATGCCAATTTGCAACTAATGAACTTGTAATCTTTAGACAAGTCAGTAAGTTTCCAAACATGTTTCATAGATTGTATATCGCATTTTATGGCATCTAATCACATACTTAATTGAGAATAAGAAACGACATTTATAAATATGTCATTACATCAACCATATAGTAGATATTGTAATCATGCTCTCACAAATAGACTATATAGTCTGATGGTATAACTGATCATATTTTCTTAACAAATCTCCTTAATAAAGCTACAACCACTTCATTCTGCACTTGAGAGATTTAAGAAATTTAATTATAAACTATATCAAGAATAGTACCTTAAACCTCAACAAGTTTAGTCTATGGTTACAGTAGATTCCATAATTATCTGTATAGGTAAAGACAAAAACATAGTAACCTCCATCATACTATTATCTTTAATAATCTGAGAGCAGCTATCCTCTATAATTACGTCAATATTTAGAAACTTTAGAGTATGTGATTCTATAATTCTTTTACCTTCTTTAGGGTCATAAAATCACTACCCCTTTTGTATATGAAAAAATTGATTTCATAATATCAGCCCACAAAAAACCAGATAAATTAGTCTTACTAATCAAACTCATCACCATGTTCAATATGGTGCATTTATGTCTTTCGCCCAAATCTTTTTGTCAGAATTTTCAGGTATAGTAATTAAACTAGCACCCCAGAATCTATCAAGTATTTGACAAATGACCCTTTAAGCTATTTCGTATTGTCATACTTGCCAAAATACTCATTGCCATTGTTAAATCTGACAACATTTTTAATCATATACGAGATGTATATTTCATTAGGATTTAAACACAATTTTTGCAGATGTGTCCTAATTTCAATGTCAGACAAGACATAATTTCAAGCAACTAAGGCTTCCTTTATCTTATAGCAGTGCAGTCCGCAGGCAAACCTCTTTTCAAGTGTTCCAGAATGGAACGCTTCATGGACAATAAGCAAATTCAGTTGCTCTTTACTCAAGCAACAAATCATATGTCCACAACTTAAAATCTGAAGTGGTAAAAAACCTCAATGATGACGGAATTACCATTTACAGAAAAAGTGACTGAAAAACAAGCAGTATATAATTAGCATCATGTGAGCATTGTGTAACTTGACGTACAAGTACACATCTAGAGAGTTAAATGCAAAATCACATAATCACCTTTGGGCAGAATACATGACATGCAATTGTACACTCCCCACATGATAAGGGTTATGAGAATATGTTCCAATTCTTCGTAAATTCATCACCTTTGGGCATATGAATCACTAGAATCAGTCACTCCTCCACCACACTATCATGTATCCCTCCATAAACTAATACACAATCACCTCCTTTGGGAGTATGATTACACATTAGACCAGGAGACATCCCAATCATCATAAGAGACCGAAATTTCTCAAACTCAATCAAGCGTGCCACTTTGGCGGTCACTACTCAATTGAATCATTGAAATTCTCTCATGCCAGGGATATAAACTTTACTCCTCACATACACCATATACATGTGATTTTAACTTTAGTGATAGGGGCATCATATCACAAAAATCACATATTATGCTAATTACATTGCTTTATTCATTAATAAAAATTAATCATACATATATATAGCGAACCTGTTTTGACAGATTCTAATGAGATCATTGATTACAGTAACACAAGAAACTTCTCATAACAGAGAATAGGGGTGTGCAACGGAAACCGCCCGAACCGGGACCGGACCGGACCGGACCGGACCGGCCGGTTTTGGGCGGTTCCCACGGTCGGCGGTCCGGTTCCCGGTTCCAAGGTGGGAACCGGACCAACCGGACCGACCGGACCGGATCAATTTTTTTAATATATAATTTATATACATATAATATATTAACACATATAATATATGAATATTATATATGAAATTTGTTGCAATCGGGATTGCAATTGAGGTAACAACCTCTTACGTGGCCAAGAGACCACCAAAACTCTTAGAAAACTTATTTATTAGTTTTATTTTTTACTAGATGTGGGATAAGGCTCTAGGAGTTCCTCATGCGCACTTTCTCTCTTGCTCCCCTCACTTGCAAACGACAAGGCACTTCAAGCCTCAAAGAGTCCGACATCGACTAAACATTTAAAGCATAGAAGAGAGATTGTCTATAAAATCTAAGCCAAGCATAGTTATGCTTAAAATTAATAGTGAAACACATAAATTATTATTAATATTCATGCAAGTGAAGTTTGAATATTTTGCACGTGAAAACACGTGTGAGTAGTTTTATTAGATTGCCCGAGAACCGGGTGGATTGATCGGTCCGAGCATGGTTTTTTTTTTTTTTAATGAATGGTCGTTATTTAGTGAAAAAAAAAAGTGCCGATCCTATTGGACCGAACCGGACCGGACCGGAACCGATGGTCCGGTCCACGGTTCCCAAAATTGGGAACCGGTTTTCCCGGTCCGGTTCCCGGTTCCACCTTGGAACCGGACCGAACCGGGAACCGATCACCCCTAACAGAGAATAAAACATCTCTTATGCACCCTGATTACATATTACCAGAACAACATAAAAAGAATGCTGATATAAAATATCTTTCACAAATTAACATCAATAGTAATACAGGGTACACCAAATCAACAAGCACTATTGCTCATGAGTTTCATACGACAAAACATGACTCCAAGGCCAACATCTGATTTATTAGCCAATTTTAAGCAACAAATTATCATTGTAATCAACCAGTGACCTATTAATTGAGTCAAACCAGAAAATCAAATATCTAAAATTTAACAGTAGATATTATTGCTCTGCATAAATGTTGTCATACTCCTTAACCATAAAAAATATTCAACTTGATAGACATTAACAAGTGACTAGATGAGTTCATGTACAATATGCAGTAACTTAATTGACATGCATTACCCACATTCAGCAGATGTGTTAATCAGTACATCAGTTTGGTCACGAGTCCTTAAGTCGTCTATCATTCAAAGATTACTAGTGTGTAAAGGAGTATACTTGAATAACAAAAGTTTCATAATCTTTATTGTTTCTCATCAGCTCAGTACATAACTCAAATATAATCTCATATGAATTGTATCGCATTAAGCCAGCTTCAGTTCACAATAAAGTTTGTTTTTTATTGATGAATCACACCTTTTTATTATGTGATAGACATTAACAAGTGACTAGATAAGTTCATGTACAATATGCAGTAACTTAATTGACATGCATTACCCACATTCGGCGGATGTGTTAATCGTACATCGGTTTGGTCACGAGTCCTTAAGTCGTCTATCATTCAAAGATTACTAGTGTGTAAAGGAGTATACTTGAGTAACAAAAGTTTCATAATCTTTATTGTTTCTCATTAGCTCAGTACATAACTCAAATATAATCTCATATGAATTGTATCGCATTAAGCGCCTTGAGTTCACAATAAAGTTTGTTTTTTATTGATGAATCACACCTTTTATTATGTGATAACATACTGCTAACCCATCACCTGTATTTCCAAAATCTTAGAAAATACAAGAAAAATACGCAAAAATACACTAAAATACACGTATTTAGGGTTCCGCATGTATTTTCACATCCATAAAACCATCAAACATATAAAATAAATATACCACAAGATAGGAAAACACAATACGAGTTCAACGCCGCCAGACACGCGCCAATCCGACCCTCCACGCGCCCTCACGCGCCTCCTGAGTGCGTGGCGCGTGGAGCTCACGCGCGGCGCGCGTTCGACGCCCAGGCGGCGCGTGGCGGCGCGTGAGGGCGCGTGCAGACTCCTCCTGCGACGCGCCTCCGACCGTCGTGCTCGTCTTGTCGATCCCAGTCCGAATTTGTGATTTAATTTAATTTTTATTGAACAAAAAGTCTCGAAAATCGCAAATTAGGGCAAGATCCGCACTAATTAGGGCTAATCCGTACAAATTAGGGTAGATCCGTACAAATTAGGGCAAAACCAATTGCGTTCGAGTTCTAGGGTTATGGTTGCTCTGATACCACATGTTAGACGCAAATTGCGCAATCCCAAGATCTCCATAACGAACAACGTAATTGAGTAGAAAAGATTAACGCACTTTGTTTTGGAATCCATCGAACCTAAAGCGAAAGCAGGAAAAAGGATTACCCACATATATCAAGGGGATCCACGCATCAAGTCCTTCTCATCTATTGCCTCCGTATCACCTAGGCTTGTGAGGCGGCCCCCTCACGTGCGGCGTTAGGTAAGCGCCCCTTAGGTGAGGATACATGTGAGAATTAGGGTTAGAGGAGAGACTTGAGCACTATTTATAGAGTTTCCAGCCAGTCCCTCTCATTACAGGTCAGGCTCAACTCCGCCCACACTAGCCATCCCATATTAGACTAATTAATAAATCTTCTATCTCACCTTAGACCAACCCTGTTTTACGGTAGCCGTAAAAACAGTAAATTACAATATCAATTAATAACATTTTGGCATTTGCCCAATGCTTCTTTCAAGCACACATTATTTATTGGGAAAAGAGCACCACGGATTTCATAACTTTTATATGGCACTCACATGAGAGTCATAATTTTTTTTATTACTTAAAAAAAAAAGAGAAAAAAGAAGAAAAAAAATTAATTTTTCAAATAATCAAACAATTTTAGTGAACCGATGGTGGATCACTTATTCAATTGACAGGCACCAATCACAATCACATGTATTTTTAATAAATGAAATAGTTTCATGCATGCATGATTCATGTGATGCTTCAAAGATTTTGATGTGTTTGAAATATCAAGAATGGAAAGTGAAACATTTAGACAAATGAGCATCTCTGTTATGGAGCACATTTAATTGCCAAGGCTAATTTGGGACACATATTATGCATTCACAAATATCGTAGGCATTTTAAATACGATCCAAACCTTGACAATTCTAATGCCTAATCAAAAGTTCAAAAGATGTTAAACAATTAATGTTGGAAGCATCACATATACCGAATTCACTTTGATATGCAGAATTAACACTTTAAATCAATTTTGGAGAAAATGTCATCAAAAGATCATTTCAATTTTTTATTTTTTTGAGTTGATCTTTTCTGACAATTAAAATAACAAGTCCTTCTAGATTAATATGATTTCTCGAGATAACATTTTGGCATTTGCCTAATGCTTCTTTCAAGCACATGTTATTTATTGGAAAAAGAGCACTACAAATTTCATAACTTCTATATGACACTCACATGAGAGTCATAGATTTATTTTTTCCGATTACTTGAGCGTCATAACTTATTTACAGAGCTCATTTTTGCGTCATAATTTTTATTATTTCCAATCACTTGAGTGCCATATGACTTTTCAATTGATCACTTTATTGTCATAAGTTTTTAAAAACATTCACTATAAGTGTCATGCCAATGTTGAATTTCCAATACTTGGATGAACAGTATCAAAAAATTATAGTACTTAAGTGATCAATTGAAAGTTATGACATTGAAGTAAACATTTTTAGAAGTTACAACATTCAAGTGGTTTAGGAAGAGTTTTAATACTAAAGTAAGTGTCTATGAAAGTTGTAGCACTTGTAGTGATCTTCTTCCCGCTGACGACTTAAAAAAGAGAGAGGAGACTTGACTTAAAAAGTTTGTTTGAATGGGTCATTCCCAAAGAGCACTCCCCAAGTTAAACACGATTGGCCATCACAGGGAAGTGGAGGACTCGCATGGTCCTTCCACGCGACTACGCCTACCACTTGACACGAGGTAGGAATTTTTTGAATCGGTGTATTTATTAGACCTCATGAGAGATTCATCCAATCTAAAAATTCAAGTTAAGATGTGCTGTGCGTGCACGGGCACTGAACTTGAAGCTATTGCATGTACTCATAAGAACGAGATTGAACAAGTTTCCTGGATGGTCCAAATGAACAGATAAGTAAGCAAATTTTTGCGATTTTTGCAAATAAGATATTGTTGACGTGGACATCGGCCTTCATACGTGGTTAGCCTATGTTAATGTGAACAATTTTTGTAATTTTTAAAATTTTTGAATTTTTTCTATTTTTTTCCTCTTTTTTTTTTCACTTTCTCTTCCCTTTTCCCTATGGCGAGTGCCACAAGTGAGGGTGGTGCTCATCGATTGCAAGCAATGGTCGCCCTTGTTGACCACAGGTGAGCCTAGGCAAAGGGTGGTTTGCAAGGGCCATGATGCCCTTACTAGATTTGGTGGGGGCGATGATTGCCCAAGTGAGGGTAGCCCTCACCTGTGGCTAGTCAAGGGGAAAAATAAAAAGAAATGGGAAAAAGGAAAGAAAAGAAAAGAAAAACTAAAATATATATAAAAAAATTTCTATATTAGCTAGCTGTGTCAAGTAAGAGGAGTAATGTTCACATTATCAATTTTCAGCCAAAATTGACCGCAAAGATCATCTTAAAATTTGGGACTAAATTGAAAATTTTTGAGCTGAATTAATCATAATACAATAGGATTAAGACTATTCTAGCAATTATTCCCACTACTTTAGTATAGATAAAGATAATAATAATGATAAAAATGCACATCATTTTTTTCTATTTGAACATAATGCAAACCCCTTTAATATAGTTAAAAGATAACAAATCCACCTGTGGGTAGTGCAATTGGTTGAGATCTCTCCTTCAAAGAAATGAGGTCAAAATTTGAAACCCTACGTTGTTAGTGATTAAAGTGGGGGTCCCGGCGATGGGTTGTTGGGTCAGTTTTCCCGAGATATAATTGGTTCTGGCGGATCCTCGCTCACCAAAAATAATAATAATGACAATTACAATTCACATTATTTCATTTAAAAGTAAGGCTGTGGAACAGTGAAAGTTGTGGCAAATTGGAGAATAAAAAGGCGGTGGAGCGTGCAATTTCCGCCAGAAAAGTTCTCGCAAGAAGACGACGACTTACCAACTTAAAAAAACAAAAGAAGACTTATAAAAACTTCGAGGGCTTCCCCACCCGCAATGAACGGATCGACCGCAGAAGAAGCTGTACTAAAATAATCAGTGGAGAGACTTGTGGAAAAGTAGACCCGGCTGCTAAAATCGACAGGAGTGAGCAACTTGTTGGCCAAAGCTAAAACAAGAAGAGGCAAAAAAAAAAAAAAAAAAAAAAAAAAAAAAAAAAGGGACAACAACGGAAGTAATTAATGTAGAAATTAGGAACCCTTCTAGAAGACCGGTTGGTTCGACCATGGACTAAACTCAAGCCATCCGATAAGATTTGGGAGTGACTACTGGATCACAAGACAGTATTATTTCGGGCGACTTGGACCACATAAAATGTACTGGATCCTTTAACTAGCGGACCAAGTTACTCGCGTCTTTAAGACGCCCGCGTCAGCGAGTTTATGAAAACAAAAAAAGAAGAAATCTCTGGGAACATGGCATTTGAACGTCCGTGTCTGGAGTCTCATGCTTTCTTTGAACAAGACTTTTCTAGAGTCAAGACCTCTAGTTATCATTTCCACTTTAGAAGCTGATGTTGCTCTATAAAGCATGGGCCAAAGAGCTAATTGTTCACACCACAATACGAGTTCTGTAGCATTAAAAGTAGACCTCAGTTTGCTTTAATGGCTAATTCTGCCATTCGTATGGTTGCTACGCTTCCCTTTCTTCTCGCACTCGCATTCATCTTCTTCACACCTGCAACTGCACAAAGACAGATCAACATAACCCTCGGTGCTTCTCTCGCACCCAACACCACCACCACCAACTCCTTCTGGCTCTCGCCTTCCGGTGCCTTGGCATTCGGGTTCTATCAGCGAGGCGATGGTTATGCGGTCGGGGTTTTCCTTCCACGAACTCCGCGTAAAACCATAGTCTGGACCGCTAACTGAGACTATCCTCCGGTCCCACGAAATTCCACCCTACGTTTCACCAGCGACGGGAGACTTGTCCTGCAGTCTACAGAAGCGCAAGAGACGTTTGTTGCCATTCCGAGGGAGACTGCGGTCTCAGCTTCTATGCTCGACACTGGCAATTTCGTTCTGTATAACTCAAGGCGGGACGTCATATGGCAGACTTCTGATGTGCCGACTGACACCCTCTTGGCAAGCCAGCATTTATCACCAAGCCAACAGTTGTGCTCGAGCGCTTCCGAGAGCGACCAATCGACTGGTTTGTTTCGCCTCAAAATGCAAACGGATGGAAACCTCGTGCAGTATCCTATAGCTACTCCAGACACGGCCGAGCACTCTTACTGGGCATCTGGCACCAACGGAGTCGGTGACAATGTGACACTATATCTCGATAATGATGGTTATCTCTACCTGTTGAACGCAACAGGTAATTATGTGAACAATATCACCAAAAGTAGAGGACCTCCAAAAGAAGGCATAATCTACCTTTTGAGAATCGACCCAGATGGGATTATGCGACTGTACAACGCGACCCAGAATGCAGATTTGTCCAAAATATGGTGGTCTTCTGACGACAAATGTAGCCCCAAGGGCTTATGCGGGCTCAACGGGTTTTGCGCCATGGATGATCAAAATCCCGAGTGCAAGTGTCTTCCAGGATTCGGACATGTGAACCCGGTGAACTGGACATCTGGGTGCGAGAGGAACTTCACTGCAGATAGCTGCATGAGAGCAGACGCAGCCCCTAGGTACACTATTCAACCGGTCTCTAACACTGTATGGGAGGATACTGCGTATGCTGATCTTACTTTTTCTACCAACGAAGAATGTCAAAAGGCATGCTTGCAGGATTGCAATTGCGAAGCAGTGATATACAATGACCAATCCTGCAAAAAGATGAGGCTTCCTTTGAAATATGGCAGGAGAGACCTCAATAATGCAAACATACTCTCCATCAAGGTAGGGGAGACTGGATCTAATGGGAATGGAGCGAATGGCTTCATGCCGGAGGGAAAGAAAAGGCCTTCTCGGAGAGACATTCTATTTGCAATTGCATCATCTACTGCTTTCGCATTAATGACACTGGCAGTGTCAGGATTTGTTGTTTACAGGTATCGCGTTCGGCTATATGAAATACTTCCCAAGGAGGGAAGCGCTACAATGATAGAGAATATTTCGCGGAGATCATTTACTTATGAAGAGCTGAAGAGGGTAACCAAAGATTTCGCCGAAGAGATTGGCAGGGGAGCATTCGGAACAGTGTATAAAGGCACACTGTTGAATAGCCTCGAGGTTGTTGCAGTTAAGAAACTAGAGAAGGTCTCATCGGATGTTGAAAGCGAATTCCAAAACGAGGTGAAAATTATCGGGAGGACTCATCACCGGAGCCTCGTCCAATTGCTTGGTTATTGTCTTGACGGACACGACAGGCTTTTGGTGTACAAGTACATGAGCAACGGGTCGCTTGCGGATCTACTCTTCACGCCTGAGAAACAACCTTGCTGGGATGAAAAAATGGGAATTGCTCGAAACATAGCCAGAGGCCTCCTCTATCTCCATGAAGAGTGTGAAACCCAGATCATTCACTGCGATATCAAGCCACAGAACATACTAATCGACGAATGTAGGCGAGCAAAAATATCCGATTTTGGGTTATCAAAGCTGATGAAGCCAGATCAAACCAACACCATGACAAGGATTAGAGGAACGAGGGGTTACGTTGCACCGGAGTGGCACAAGAATTTGCCAGTGACGGTGAAAGCAGATGTTTACAGCTTTGGCATCGTGTTGCTGGAGATCATTGTAAGAGTTTTTCCTAATGTGGACTAAATTAATTGATATTGTAATTTACTGTTTTTACGGATACCGTAAAACAGGGTTGGTCTAAGGTGAGATATAAGGTTTCTTAATTAGTCTAATATGGGCTGGCTAGTGTGGGCCGAGTTGAGCCTGGCTCGTAATGAGAGAGACTGGTTGGAAACTCTATAAATAGTGCTCAAGTCTCTCCTCTAACCCTAATTCTCACATGTATCCTCACCTAAGGGGCGTTTACCTAACGCTGCATGTGAGGCGGCCGCGTCATTGAGCCAGTAATACGGAGGGTAATAGAGGAGAATGACTTGATGCACGGATCCTCTTGATATATGTGGGTAATCCTTTTATGCTTCTGCTTTATGTTCGATGGATCCCAAAACAGGTGCGTTAATCTTTCTACTCAATTACGTTCTTGTTATGGTTATAGAGATCTTGGGATTGCGCAATTTTCGTCTAACATGTGGTATCAGAGCCTCCATAACCTTAGAATTTGAACGCAATTGATTTTGCCCTAATTTGTACGAATTAGCCCTAATTAGTGCGGATCTTGCCCTAATTTGCGATTTTCGAGACTTTTCGCTCAATAAAAATTAAATTAAATTATATATTCGGACTGGGCTCGATGAGACGAAGAAAAAAATGGGTGGCGCGTCACCGGAGAAGGTCGAACGCGCCCCCACGCGCCTCGTGCGCGTCGAACACGCGCCGCGCTCTCAGGCGGCGCGTGAGGGCGCGTGGAGGCTTCGTTTGGCACGTGGCTAGCGGCGTTGGACTCGTACGGTGATTTCCTATCTTGTGGTATATTTATTTTATATGTTTGATGATTTTATTGATGTGAAAATATATACGGAACCCTAAATACGTGTATTTTTGCGTATTTTTCTTATATTTTCTATGATTTTGGAAATATAAGTGTTGGGTTATAGGTATATTATCACATAATCATTATAAATGTGTGATTCATCAATAAAAATCAAACTTTATTGTGAACTGAAGTTGGATTAATGAGATACAATCATTATGAGATAGTAGATAATGAGAAACAGTAAAGGTTATGAAACTTTTGTTGCTCAAGCATACTTCTTGACACACTGGTAATCTTTGAATGATTGACATTTAAGAACTCGTGACCAAACTGATTGTACTGATTAACATATCTGCTGTATGTGGGTAATGCATGTCAATTAAGTTACTGCATATTGTACATGAACTCATCTGGTCACTTGTTAATGTCTATCGAGTTAAATATTTTTTATGGTAAGGGAGTATGACAATATTAATGCAGAGCAATAGTATCTACTATTGAATTTTTAGATATTTGGTTATCTGGTTTGACTCAATTAATAGGCCACTGGTTGATTACAATGATAATTTGTTATTTCAAAATTGGCTAATAAATCAGTTGTTGGCCTTGGAGTCATGTTTTGCCATATGAAACTCATGAGCAACGAGCTTGTCAATCTGGAGTACCCTGTATTGCTATTGATATTAACTTGTGAAGGATCCTTTGGATCGGCATTCTTTTGATGTAGTTATAATAATCAGTAATCGGGGTGCACAAAAGATGATTGCTTCTATGTTATGAGAAGTTTCTCGTCTTGTATGATTAATTTTTATTAATTAATAAAGCAATATAATTAGCATGATATGTGATTTTGGTGATATGTTGCCCCTATCACTAAAGTTAAAATCACATGTATATGGTGTATGTGAGGAGTAAAGTTTATATCCCTGGTATGAGAGAATTTCAATGATTCAATTGAGTAGTGACCGCCAAAGTGGCACGCTTGATTGGGTTTGAGAAATTTCGGTCTCGTATGATGATTAGGATGTCTCCTGATCTAATGCGTGGTCATACTCCCAAAGGAGGTGATTGTGTATTGGTTCATGGAGGGATACATGATAGTGTGGTGGAGGAGTGACCGATCCTAATGGTTCATATGCTCAAAGGTGATGAATTCACGGAGATTGGAATATATTCTCATAACCCTTATCATGTGGGGAGTATACAACTGCATGTCATGTATTCTGCCTAAAGGTGATTATATGATTATGCATGTAACTCTCTGGATGTGTAATTGTACGTCAAGTTACACAGTACTCACATGATGCTAATTATATATATTGCTTGGTTTTCAGTCACATTTTCTGTGATTAATAACTCCACTGTTATTGAGGTTTTTACTGCTTCAAAATTTAAGTTATGGACATATGATTTGTTGCTTGAGAAATAAGCAATTGAATTTGCTTACTGTCCATGAAGCGTTCCAATCTAGAACACTTGAAAAGAGGTTTGCCTACGGACTGCACTGCTATAAGATGATGGAAGCCTTAGTTGCTTGAAATTATGTCTTGTCTGATATTGAAATTAGGACATATCTGCAAAGATTGTGTTTAAGTCCTAATGACATATACATCTCGTATATGATTAAAATGTTGTTTTCGAAAGTTTTCTATTTAAGGAAAATGGCCATGATAAAGAATAAACTGGTTAAAAATTAGTTTTGAAGGATGTCATGCTTAACAATGGCCGTGAGTATTTTGACAAGTATGACAATGCGAAATAGCTTAAAGGGTCATTTGTCAAATACTTGGTAGATTTTGGGGTGCTAATTTAATTACTATACCTGAAAATCCTGACAAAAAGATTTGGCCGAAAGGCATAAATGCACCATGTTAAACATGGTAATGAGTATGATTAGTAAGACTAATTTATCTGATTTTTTGTGGGCTGATATTATGAAAGCAACTTTTTCACATACAAAAGGTGTCTCTTATCAAAGTTGTTTCATAAACTTTTTTTGAGTCATATTAAATTTAGAGGTGTTATGCAGAAGTGAGATTATCTAATCCAATATTAGATGCGTTGGAATTTAGATTCACTCGGAATTATTTTGTATCTTACCTAGATTGTTCAAAAGGGTATTGATTTTAATACCCTAAAGAAGATACAAGAATTATGGTATCATATATTGTAAAGTTTCTACAGTTTGATGAGGATAACTGCTCTCAGACTATTAAAGATAATATTATGATGGATGTTACTGTATCTTTGTCTTTGCCTATATAAACAATTGTGGTACAGACAATTGTGAAATCTCATGTACCATAGACTAAACTTGTTGAGGTTTAAGGTACTATTCTTGATATAGTTTATAATGAAATTTCTTAAACCTCTCAAATGCGAGAATGAAGTGGTTGCAGCTTTATTAAGGAGATTTGTTAAGGAAAGATGATCAGTTATACCATCAGACTATATAGTCTATTTGTGAGAGCATGATTACAATATCCACTATATGGTTGATGTAATGACATATTTATAAATGTCGTTTATTATTCTCAATCAAGTATGTGATTAGATGCCATAAAAGGCGATATACAATCTATGAAACATCATAGTGTTTGGAAACTTACTTGTCTAAAGATCACAAGTTTATTAGTTGCAAATTGGCATACAAAACTAAAAGAATTTCAAACAAAGATTGTGGAATTTAAAGCTAAATTTGTAACTAACGTTTTAACTCTGAAAGAGGGGTGGATTGTTTATAGTGAATAAATAATTATTTCTTTAAATGTTCTTTCAAAGTGAACGTGTCATTAATAATTTATTTTGATATAAAGTTATGCCAAATAGATACAAAATCTATATTGTGCAACTGGATGATTTTGCAGCAGATTCAAGTAAACTTGTGTATAGACTGAAAAGTTCTAATTCATGGTCTTAAGCAAGTTTCCAGACAATATTATTAAAGTTTCATAGTGTTGTTATTTTGTTCAATTGGGAATAAAGTAATTCAATATACTGCAAGGTCAGTGGGAGGAAATTTATTTTTCTTATACTTTATGTACATGATATTTTGCTTACAAGTTGTGACCTTAAGACATCTTATATCCTTTGTACCGAGGTCTGTAAGGATTTTTTTGCCATATTATATTAGATTTTCTCGGAGGACATTTGCTGATTGTATATTGGAAATATTCAATATACATCATTGCAAGCTAGGAATTGCTCCTGTTGTTAAGGGTGATGGACTAAATCTATCACATTGTCCTTATTTAGATATTGAGAAAATCTAATTAAATAGTCTACCTTGTGTCAGTGCACTTAAAAGTATAATGTATACTCAAATTTGCACTAGACTAAATATCGTCTTTGTGACGGGACTTCTAAGAAGATATCAGTCAAATCCAATACGCAATCACTGGGTTGCTGCCAAGAAGATTTAAAGGTACTTAAAGAAGACAAGAGATTATATGCTAATTTATAGACATGTTCAATTCTTGCGGTTAGTAGGGTATTTAGATGTAAACTTTGCTGACTGTTTTGATGACATGCAATCAATAACATAATACATATTTATGTTAACAGTAAGTGCAGTAAATAAAGTTTTATGTCATCTTCTACTATGTAAGCAGTGTTAGTAACATTCTTTTAAGCTGTTACTTGGGCTTTTAAGCTCCAGAACCTCATTAAAGGAGTTGATCGTTTTAACTTTATGTATAGATCCATACGGTTGTATTGAGATAGCAAATTTGTAGTATTATTTATTTACTACAGATGTCTCAAGGGATCTAAATATATGGTGGTCAAAATTTTTGACCAAAAACAAATAGTACATAAATGTGACGTTTTAATATAGTATATATTTCACAGATAGTGTGATTGCAGATCCAGTAACTAAAGGCCTACACTCGTGTGTATTTGAGTGACATATTGTTAGCATGGGCCTAGGAGTATCATGAGATGCTGTTGTTTAGTGGGAGCTATTTTGGCTTTACTCTGATAAGGGTTTCATTTGTATTCGTTACATTTTGTAACGGTTTGATATGTATCAACTTTTGCATTCAATAAAATATTTTTGAATGTGTTATTATTATGTTGAATACATATTGATAAAGTCTCAAGGGATTGTATAAACCTTGAGTGAAGGCTAGGGGCATCCGGTTATTAGCTTTGTGCATATGTCTTGTGATACATAAATAAAGGTTAACCATAAGGACAAGACATATGTGGGTTCATTGGAACCATAAAGCATTCTCTAGTGGCACAAGTTTTTGTGATGCCTAAAGTTAAGAGAATGGTGACTGACAAATGGGATCTCTCTATGAGAAATGTTATCCATTTGCCACACTACCATATTGAATCCATATCAATAAAGTTGAGAACATTCGTGACCATGGAAGGCTCTGTGTGTATACATGTAGTTACCGCCATGATTTGGTGTTTAAGATTTTATGGGATATGATTGACTATTAAGAATTATCTCTTGACCAAATGTGCTCACATACAGTACGATTTCAATTAATATAGTCCAAGTGGGAGAATGTAAGAGTTTTTCATAATGTGGACTAAATTAATTGATATTGTAATTTACTGTTTTTACGGATACCGTAAAACAAGGTTGGTCTAAGGTGAGATAGAATGTTTCTTAATTAGTCTAATATGGGCTGGCTAGTGTGGGCCGAGTTGAGCCTGGCCCGTAATGAGAGGGACTAGTTGGAAACTCTATAAATAGTGCTCAAGTCTCTCATCTAACCCTAATTCTCACATGTATCCTCACCTAAGGGGCGTTTACTTAACGCTGCACGTGAGGCGGCCGCCTCATTGAGCCAGTGATACGGAGGGCAATAAAGGAGAATGACTTGATGCGTGGATCCCCTTGATATATGTGGGTAATCCTTTTATGCTTTTGCTTTATGTTCGATGGATCCCAAAACAGGTGCGTTAATCTTTCTACTCAATTACGTTCTTGTTCTGGTTATAGAGATCTTGGGATTGCGCAATTTGCATCTAACAATCATCTGCTGCCGAAGAAGTGTGGATTGGAGCCTTCCCGATGATGAAGCCGTGCTCGAAGAATGGGCCTACAGCTGTTTCCGAGGGAGCGCGAGCTAGAGAAACTAGTCAATGATGAATCGACCGACGGAAGACAGTTGGAGAGAATGGTGAAAGTGGCTTTTTGGTGCATCCTTGAAGAGCCATCGCTCCGTCCTTCGATGAGGAAGGTGCTTCTAATGCTGGAAGGCACGGTGGACATCCCCATACCTCCTTGTCCTTCTTCCTTCCTCGGTGCTATCTAGACTTTCGCCAACACGCCGATCATCATTGACAGAAATGCATTTGATTGTCAATACCATGTGTAGAAACCGCCCCGAGAGGTTTATTCATGCGAGGCGCGATACTTGTTTGCCAATATTGTTCTTTCTCTGCTATTCTTTCTTTTGGGAAGTTAAAATAATGCAGATACTATTTTGACAAATTCATTGCTTTCCAATGGAGACAGATATGATCATAAGTTCTCTGTTTCCTTATAGTGCTATTCTGCCGGATACGATGAAAGTGCAAGGAATGGGGGAGGAGGGAGAGGGGACAAGGAAGTTTGCCTATCAACTGAATTTGAAAACATGTTTCGTAATGTGAGCGTTCTATTGTAAAACTTCTTACAGATAAAATATTCGACGATTCTACTTTCCTGTTAAAAGAAATTGGAATACTTTTTTTGTGCCAGTAGATTTAGAAAGGAGCTAGTGTCGAAAATGAGAGTAAAGGAAAAATTACCCCTCAACTGATTTTTAGTAACTTGTGGGTAATTTCTCAACATTTTTATTAAATTATAGAGTGAGCATATTACTAATGTTTTTTTGTTTTGTTTTTTTTATCCTTCACTAATTTTTCTCTGTCTTTCTTGCCAATGCCTTTAAATTACCGAATCTCATATGAATTTGCCCATCTTTATTGGAGTGATTTATCGACTTTTTCTGATTAAATTATATATTGTTTTGGATTATCAACTCTTACTTGAGTACCAGAATTCAGTTTTTTTATTTTTCTAAAAAAATTATCAACTTTTGTTGTTATTACCAACTTTTATTTGTCATTTTTACGGATGCCTTAACTTTATCGTTTCTCATATGAATTTATCAACCTTCATTTGTGTGAAATATACGCGTTTTTTTTTTTTCTAATAAGTTATTAACTAGTTTTGATTTATTTTTATGTGAGTTGCTTACCAACATATATTTGATTTATGTTCCATTTTATTTTCTATTTAATTTTAAACTTTAACTTGTCTTATTTACCAATCCGTTAAATTTACCGACTCTTATTAGAAATTACCAACTAACAATTTGCTCCAATTAAGTTACTAACTAATTTTGCATAACCAAGTTCTAGATGATTATATAATTTTTAAGTTTTCAACTCCTCTTATCCATGACCAAAAGTTTTGTTTTCCGTGTGCAATTCTTTATGTAACTTTTTATCAACCATTTACCACCTATCACATGAAATTATAAACTTCTATTTTAGTTTCTTGTATTTTTTCTAATTAACTTATCAATTAATGTTGTCTTATCTCTCATTTCAGTTGCTTAAAAAATGTTAATTTTTTTCTATCATGATGTCGGTCTGCCAATTGATCACGGCTTCTATCTTGCTCGGGTCGACGGAGATTCCTTCTTCGGAAATCACATGACCTAAGAAAGCAACACGGTTTAACCAAAACTCGCATTTGCTAAACTTAGCATACAGCTGATGAGTTCTTAAGGTCTAGAGTACTACTCTTAGATGATTCTCATGCTCTTTATCACTTCTCGAATAGACCAAAATGTCATCAATGAACATGATCACAAACTGATCCAAATATTCCTTGAACACTCTGTTCATCAAATCCATAAAGGCAGCTGGAGCATTCGTCAACCCGAACGGCATCACTGTAAACTCATAATGGCCATACCGGGTACGAAACGCTGACTTAGGAATATCCTCTTTCTTAATTCTCAGCTGATGATATCCCGTCCTCAAGTCAATCTTCAAGAATATTGACGCTCCTTGAAGCTGATCGAACAGATCATCAATCCTTGGGAGGGGATATTTGTTCTTAATGGTTACCCGGTTGAGCTGTCGGTAGTCGATGCACAAACGCAACGAACCATCTTTCTTCTTAACAAACAAAACTGGTGCTCCCCAAGGTGATGCACTGGGACGAATAAATCCCTTATCCAGTAATTCTTGCATATGCACTTTCAGTTCCTTCAACTCAGATAACGCCATTCGATAAGGTGCCTTCGATATCGGTTCTGTCCCTGGTGCTAGCTCAATTACAAATTCAATCTCTCTTTCTGGCGGTAACCCTAGCAATTCTTTTGGAAAAACATCTGGAAACTCCTGTACCACTGCAATATCTTCCATTTTCGGCTCCTCAACTGTTGTATCCACAACAGTTGCTAAGTACCCATGGCAACCCTCATCTAACAAACGAGTTGCTTCCGGCGACGAGATTAAGGAAATCGTAGGTCCTCCTCGATTCCCGACAAACTCAAAGCTTTTACCCCCCTAACGAGTCAAACTGAATCGCCTTGCGATAGCAGTCCATTTTAGCTCGTTGATTGGTAAGCCAGCCCATGCCAATTATCAAATCAAAATCATACATGGCTAGGACTAACAAGTCAATTTTCCCCACTCGCTCACCAATCTCTAACTTGCACCCCGAACATCCCAAAGTAGCAATAACTTTATCTTTCAAGGGTGTAGATATGCAAATTGCCGATTCCAACAATACAGGATTCAACCCTAGCATCCTAACATATTGTTCGGCAATGAAGGAATGGGTTGCTCCCGAATCAAATAAAGCATAAGCAGGTTGGTCGTTGAGCGAGACCGTACCTATGATCACGGCAGGCGCAGCTTCTGCCTGACCTTGGGTAATCGCGTACAGAGTGCCCTAAGCTGGAGGTCTTTTATGTCCTCTTTGCGGTGCATTCTGAGGAGCATACCCTCCTATTTGTCTTAACGATGGCGGCGGTGGCAATTGAGGTTGTCCTCTTGGTCTATTAGGACAATCTCTGATCATGTGGCCTTGCTGGCCACATCCAAAACAAACACCTGGCCTTCGAGGACATGGAGTTGAACCATGTCGCCTTCCACAAAAGCGACATTGGCCATTCGATTTGCCGTTGGCTTACTAACTCCACCTCTCCTATTGGGTGGGACTTGAAATCTATTTCCAGGCATGGGCCTCTTCCCATGGCGAATGCTTTCTCGCTGAGAGTTAAACCTCGATCCAAATGAGGTAGCTCTATCATTCTGATCTCTCTCGATCATCTGTGCGCTCTCATAAAGGTCATTATAATTCTCAAATTTAGCAAAATCAATGGGCTCCTCAACTCTGGCTTGAGTCCATCTCTGAATCTTCTCCCTTGGTTTATTGGATTCTCAACTAATTCAGGGGCATATTGCGACAGTTCAACAAACTTCGCCTCATATTGATCCACAGTCATAGAGCCTTGGCGAAGGTGCTGAAACTCAACCATTTTTATCTCTTTAGCAGTCTCTGAAAAGTATTTCCCGTTGAAGGCCTCAACAAAGGTGTTCCATTCTAGGGCTACACCTTCAGGAAATATCGCTCCTTGAGTGGTTCTCCACCAAGTACTCGCAACTCCTTCTAATTGGTAGACTGCAAGAACCACTTTCTCAGTCTCCGAGCACATCAATAAAGCAAAGGCTTTCTCCAGTCCTTGGATCCACAGAGCAACAGCTTCAGGGTCTCCTGCCCCAGTAAACTTCGGTGGCTTCAATTTCAAAAACTGTTCCACTAAACTAGGCATCGGCCTCATTGGTGGGACTTCAGCAGGTACGGCGGCAGGTGCGGCTGCAGCAACAACATTGGCAACATCAGTAGTAGCGGCTGCAACTGCGGCAGTAAAGGTAGCTGTTTGGTCCCGGGCCTATTGCCCCATCATTTCACGCATAGCATCCAATGCTTGCGTGATCCCAACTGTTCCTTGATCCACTAGGGCTGCTACCTCGGCACCAACGAGAGGTGGTGCTGCTCCACTCACGCTAGCCTCAGCTTGCGCTCTACCTCGGCCACCTCGGGCACCAACTCTTGTCGGCATCCTAGCCCGAGTCACTGAGGACAAAGTCCTATGCCTGAGTTCTCGGCTCCTGATCGCTCATGGTGTCACTTTAATCTATTGACACCTGCTTCCAATTCAATACCGAATTAGAAATAGAGCGATTCAAACAACAAGCAATTTTAGCCCTCAGCTAACACAGACATGCACTAGCATGAATTTAAAGGCCTTTCCTACTAACTATCCCACGGTCAACGCTCCTTATCACTCCAATTTTGAACCTTGCTCTGATGCCACAAAAATGGGATGTCACGCCCCGATCCTCGGGTACGCATATATCCTTCGCACTTGGTCTATTTTATAATGCGATATCCCAGGACTATGTATCGCCGACCCTTTCATTTATTAAGCACATGCGAAAGTAGTTAAAATCTCCAGACAATAAAACGATGAGATAGAAAAGCAGGGCCATATTTTCATATTGAAACTTATAACCAAACTTTTATACACAACACAAACTAGAGTACTTCACAACCTTTTACTTTATCCCTATTCACATCAAAATAGAAATCTCAAAAGAAGATAAAATCTCAATCCATCCAAGCCACACTCAAGGCCCCTCTCGGTATTATCTTCTTTTTTCAAAAAGTCCTTCTCCTTAAGTTTCACTTTCGAGATCTCCTTTCTAGACTCCTCCTCCTCAACTCCTCATCGGGGTCCTGAAATGATTTCCCCAAACCGGGATGAGACTACGTCTCAGCGAGTTTTACCCCACTAAGCCCGATTAGTAAACCATTATACTATAAGCTGCCCAAACACGCACAGGGCAGAAGACGTACCTTGGCATCAGTCTCAACCTGCAATTCAAGGTTATATACAGATACTTCAAATATCTCAATGCACAATCAATCAAATCATAGTTCAATCGACTTAGTCGATTACATGTCAGTCAGACCATTTCTAGGTCGATTTAATTATTCTATCTCAATCCCCAATTACGAATTACGATCCTCAGATCACATCTTAAGCAAAGGTGGAAGACATAGTCCACCACTCGACCACTTTCGATACTCAATGGCTTTACGGTCCCACTCGACCACTTTCGATATTCAATGGCTTTACGGTCCCACTCGACCACTTTCGTTATCGACATTCCATACCAAACGATTTCTCAATGAAATAATTAACAACAACCATTTAGGAATATATCCTAAAATTCATAATTAAATCAATTCCATACAAATTAAAATCAATTAAATAAATGGACCACACCACAACGATCAGCACGAGATTTCGGTCATCGGTCATCTCAATCTTAATTTCCGAAAAATAAATAAATAATTAATTAATTTCGAAAATTAATTAATAAATATTAAAAATTCAATTTAACTCAAAAATAAAGCCCAATTAAATAAATGGACTTCACCACGGTCATCTGCAAAATTTTCCGGTCACTAGCCATCTCAATTAAATTTTCGGAAAATAATAATTAATTAATTAATTTAGAAAATTAAATAATTAATATTAAAATTCAATTTAGCTCAAAATAAAGCCCGATTAAATAAACGAGCTTCCCCAAGGTCATCAGCATAAAATTTCGGTCACTGGCCATCCCAGTTGAATTTTCGGAAAATAAGTAATTAATTAATTTAATTCCGAAAAATAATATTTAAATGCCAAAAATCCCACTTAGGCCCGAATCATCAAATTGAAGCCCAATTAGGGGTTGGAAAATTCCCGAACTACCTTCATTAAATAGTAGACCATGTCTACTTGCTAAATACACATTCAATTTATCTAATTCGCATCACAATTGACTAATAATCGCTAATCTATTCTAAGCTAACCACCTAAACCTAATTAATTAACACTAAACAACCCTTAAGCATAATTAGCAATTTAATCAGGGATTAGTGATATTACACACCAAATCGCGCGCAAATCAGATCAATTTAACAGGGGCGACGCGAGGAACGATTCTTCCCAAAGCACGGCTCGGGTTCCGGGCCCGAAAACGGCCCAAAAGCGAGCTCAAAGGTGCTGGATACCCACTCGGCAACTTGCTGAGTTGGGCTGGCCGAGCTACTCCGGTGGCCAAGACGGCGAGGGAAGGCCGGCGGAGGGCGAGGGGGACGCCGGGGGTCGGGACGGCGGCAAGCGGCGGCTGGAGGCGGCTGGACGGGGGCGGAACGGGGGCTGGCAGAGGCGAACAGGGCTGGGTCGCGCGAGGAACGGGGCTGGCGGCACACGACAACGAGCGGCGGGCGCGCGGGCGGTTCGGCTTCGGTGCGGCGGCGGGACGGGCGACAGTGGTCCTCGGCGAGCTGCTATTCTTCTTTGCTGGTTTTGGTCTGGTTCGCACAAAGAAGAACGAAGAAGAAGAAGAAGAAGAAGGTCACGTGGGGGAGAAGAGAGAAGAGAGAGGAGAGAGAGAGGAGGGATAAGGGCGTTTGACCAGTCAAAATGAAAAGAGAGAGAGAAATCGGTGGGGGCTGTGTTGTCCGCACGATTGGGGAGGGAAAGGAGAGAGAAAAGAGAGAGAAAAGGGAGAGAGAGGGAGAAAAAGAAAAGAATAATTATATTCTAAATTTTCTTTTCACTTTCCATTTCCCTTTCTAATTTCTTCTGGTCTTCGATTTTCCACCGATAATTTCTTTCTTGAAATTTCGGACTCGGCAATAAATTAATAGATGATGAGACGGTCCCAAAAATGAATTGTGATATGCTCGGATATTCAATTCCCAAAACCAAATCAAATTTCATGGTTAAAATTGACCGGACGTGATTTTAGTCCAATCCAACAAATTAAGTAGCTTTTAGGGATTTTACCGCGGATATATCCCTGAATGGCTTCACCCAATAAGTTTGTTAACTTGTGAGTGATCAGTTCAGAGAAAAAGGACCATAGGCGCGCTGACGATATGCACATTTCATTTTATCGAAATGGAATCGAATTTCAGGATGTCACATTTGTCGCCATTCCGAGTGAGACTGTGGTCTCAGCTTCTATGCTTGACACCGGCAATTTCGTTCTTTATAACTCGAGGCGGGACCTTGTATGGCAGACTTTTGATTTGTCGACTGATACCCTCTTGGCGGGCCAGCATTTATCACCAGGCCATCAGTTGTACTCGAGCGCTTCTGAGAGCGACCAATCCACTGGTTTGTTTCGCCTCAACATGCAAAAGGATGGAAACCTCGTGCAGTATCCTGTAGCTACTCCAGACACGGGCGAGTACGCTTATTGGGCGTCTCGCACCGACGGAGTCGGTGACAATGTGACACTATATCTCGATAATGATGGTTATCTCTACCTGTTGAACGCAACGGGTAATTATGTGAACAATATCACCAAAAGTAGAGGACCTCCAAAAGAAGGCATAATCTACCTTTTGAGAATCGACCCAGATGGGATTATGCGACAGTACAACGCGACCCAGAATGCAAATTTGTCCAAAATATGGTGGTCTTCTGATGACAAATGTAGCCCCAAGGGCTTATGCGGGCTCAACGGGTTTTGCGCCATGGATGATCAAAATCCCGAGTGCAAGTGTCTTCCAGGATTTGGACATGTGAACCCGGTGAACTGGACATCTGGGTGCGAGAGGAACTTCACTGCAGATAGCTGCATGAGAGCAGACGCAGCCCCTAGGTACACTATTCAACCGGTCTCTAACACTGTATGGGAGGATACTGCGTATGCTGATCTTACTTTTTCTACCAACGAAGAATGTCAAAAGGCATGCTTGCAGGATTGCAATTGCGAAGCAGTGATATACAATGCCCAATCCTGCAAAAAGATGAGGCTTCCTTTGAAATATGGCAGGAGAGACCTCAATAATGCAAACATACTCTCCATCAAGGTAGGGAGACTGGATCTAATGGGAATGGAGCGAATGGCTTCATGCCGGAGGGAAAGAAAAGGCCTTCTCGGAGAGACATTCTATTTGCAATTGCATCATCTACTGCTTTCGCATTAATGACACTGGCAGTGTCAGGATTCGTTGTTTACAGGTATAGCGTTCGGCTATATGAAATACTTCCCAAGGAGGGAAGCGCTACAATGATAGAGAATATTTCGCGGAGATCATTTACTTATGAAGAGCTGAAGAGGGTAACCAAAGATTTCGCCGAAGAGATTGGCAGGGGAGCATTCGGAACAGTGTATAAAGGCACACTGTCGAATAGCCTCGAGGTTGTTGCAGTTAAGAAACTAGAGAAGGTCTCATCGGATGTTGAAAGCGAATTCCAAAACGAGGTGAAAATTATCGGGAGGACTCATCACCAGAGCCTCGTCCAATTGCTTGGTTATTGTCTTGACGGACACGGCAGGCTTTTGGTGTACAAGTACATGAGCAACGGGTCGCTTGCGGATCTGCTCTTCACGCCTGAGAAACGACCTTGCTGGGATGAAAAAATGGGAATTGCTCGAAACATAGCCAGAGGCCTCCTCTATCTCCATGAAGAGTGTGAAACCCAGATCATTCACTGCGATATCAAGCCACAGAACATACTAATCGACGAATGTAGGCGAGCAAAAATATCCGATTTTGGGTTATCAAAGCTGATGAAGCCAGATCAAACCAACACCATGACAAGGATTAGAGGAACGAGGGGTTACGTTGCACCGGAGTGGCACAAGAATTTGCCAGTGACGGTGAAAGCAGATGTTTACAGCTTTGGCATCGTGTTGCTGGAGATCATCTGCTGCTGAAGAAGTGTGGATTGGAGCCTTCCCGATGATGAAGCCGTGCTCGAAGAATGGGCCTACAGCTGTTTCCAGGAGCGCGAGCTAGAGAAACTAGTCAATGATGAATCGACCGACAGAAGACAGTTGGAGAGAATGGTGAAAGTGGCTTTTTGGTGCATCCTTGAAGAGCCATCGCTCCGTCCTTCGATGAGGAAGGTGCTTCTAATGCTGGAAGGCACGGTGGACATCCCCATACCTCCTTGTCCTTCTTCCTTCCTCAGTGCTATCTAGACTTTCGCCAACACTGCCGATCATCATTGACAGAAATGCATTTGATTGTCAATACCATGTGTAGAAACTGTCCTGAGAGGTTTATTCATGCGAGGCGCGATACTTGTTTGCCAATATTGTTCTTTCTCTGCTATTCTTTCTTCTGGGAAGTTAAAATAATGTAGAAATTATTTTGACAAATTCATTGCTTTCCAATGGAGACAGATATGATCATAAGTTCTCTGTTTCCTTGCAGTGCTATTCTGCCGGATACAATGAAAGTGCAAAGAGTGGGGATAAAAGAAAAATTACCTATCAACTGAATTTGAAAACGTTTTGTATTTTGACCGGTATTGTTCTAATGGAAAACTTCTTACAAATAAAATATTCGATGATTCTAGTTTTCTGTAAAAAGAAAAAGAAAAAGAAAGGACTACTTTTTGGTGCCAGTAGATTTATAAAGGAGTTACTAAGTGTAAAAAAAAAAATGCGGATAAAAGAAAAAATACCCATTAACTGATTTTCAGTAACTTGGGGTAATTTATCCACATTTTTATTAAATTATCGATTTTTCATATTTTATATATATACATATTTATCTTTCACTAATTTTTCTCTGCCTTTCTTGCCAATTCCTTAAACTTACCAAAGCTCATATGAATTTGCCCATCTTTATTGGAGTGATTTATCGACTTTTTCTGATTAAATCATATATTAGTTTTGGATTATCAACTCTTACTTTTGTTTTTTGGTCGAAAATAGAATATACATTTGATTAAGGAGTCTTAAAAGACAACGATGGGTTACAATCAAAACATAAAATTTCCCATAGAGGTAGAGGGGGTTTCTCAGCCAATTTTTTTTTTTTTTTTTTTTAATAAAAAAAGTTATCAACTTTTGTTATTATTACCAACTTTCATTTGCCATTTTTACGGATGCCTTAACTTTATCACTTCTCATATGAATTTATCAACCTTTATTTGTGTGAAATATACACGTTTTTTTTTTTTTTTTTTTCCTAATGAGTTATTAACTAGTTTTGATTTATTTTAATTTGAGTTGCTTACCGACATATATTTGATTTATGTTCTATTTTATTTTCTATTTAATTTTATAACTTGTCTTATTTACCAGCCCGTTAAATTTACCGACTCTTATTAGAAATTACCAACTAACAATTTGCTCCAATTAAGTTACTAACTAAGTTTGCATAACCAAGTTCAAGATGATTATATAATTTTTTAAGTTTTCAACTCCTCTTATCCATGACAAAAAGTTTTGTTTTCCGTGTGCAATTCTTTATGTAACTTTTTTTATCAACCATTTACCACCTATCACATGAAATTATAAACTTCTATTTGAGTTTCTTGTATTTTTTTTCTAATTAAATTTTCAATTAATGTTGTCTGATCTCTCATTTCAGTTGCTTAAAAAATGTTAATTTTTTACTATAATTTACAATTTTTTTAATTGAGATACCACTTTTATTATCCTTTTGTCAACTTTTGAATTCACCAATTCTTTCTATAAATGATCAAATTCAATTAGAGTGATTACGTTACTAATGGGTACTCTAGTTGAAGTTAGTAGCGTTGGGCTCCTGTTGAGTTTCCAATTAATGACCAATTACTTTTAAGCTTTTGACTCTTATTTAAGCTAGCTACTAACTTTTTTTTTTTAATTATTGACTTCTCTTATGACAAAAATACTTTTCATACGGTACCTAGGTTTTTATTCTAATTATGATTGATTTTTAATTTATTGGCTATATTATGAAATTACCATAATTTATTTGTGTGACTCACTTTTCTCCGATCAAGTTACTTAAGTTTATTTGTTTCCTTTTAAAACCAAGTTTTTATATTGAGTTGCCACCTTTTTCTGCCTTTCTAGCAACTTTTAAATTTACTATCATTAGAGAGATTACTAACTTTTTTTTTAATTAATTTACTAATTAATTTTACGTTATTTACTCTTATTTGCGTTACTTATCAACATTTATTAGATTTTTTGAATTGCCAACTTTTCTTGTCTCCGATAGAAAAAAAAATCGCTTTTATTTGGAATCCTGGATCCGCGACTGACTATTGGTTGCTCAGTCCAACCACGTCATTTTGACACAACTGAAGCTTTGTTTTGATAAATAAATGTGGTTCCTTTTCCACCGCAAATTCTCGGTGAAGTCCAAGTCTTCAAGCACTAAATTTTTGCGTTGCCGTGCTTGACCCACTAGAAGTCATGAGATGACCTTCGCCATCATTAATCGTATTCTTTCTATAAATCTAAAGCTCTATAAAGGACAAACAAAGGGTTGATTCTTTGCATTACAAAATTACAAAACAAGTTCAAACATTAACATAGGCTCAAGTAAGGGTGAGCATGGTCCAGGTGGGCAGTTCCCACATTGGAACCGAGAACCGCCCACTAAAAATCGGTTATGAAAAATTGGAACAAGAACAAGCAGAGCATTCCTTCAACTAAACGAAAGATCTCACATGAAATCATATGAGGTTCTTTTCTATTGAACATTCTTTCAACTAGAGAGAGACCGCCATTTCCTCCAACAATACCAATTCCATAAAAGTCCAGGTCTAATAGCCAACATTTTTCAAGATACAATGAAATGAATATGAACATGTTTCGACTTCAACTACAGTAAAACCACCGTTGTCTCAATCGAAGCTTCCTTTGGTCGAAATTTCATTGGCATTGCGTTGCCTCACCGCAGTGTACTGGTGAGCTACCATCCAAGGACCATCAAGGAGAACATTGTCATAAGGAAAAACTCATTGCCCCGGCCAGTAATAGAGAGAGAAGAGAGAGAGAGTGACAGACAGACAGAAATTGGAAAATGAACGGCGTTGGAGCACGCGCAATTTACACAAGAAAAGTTCTCGCAAGGAGACAATTACTTTTTCATGCAGAAGAAAACAAAACAAGACTTAAACGGGTGGACAGTAGAAGAAGCCCTCTCTCGTTACTGACGGCAAATGAGACAAGAAAAGGAACCGACTTTGGTACGTAAACATAGTGTCATTCACATAGAAGAATGGGAGACATATAGACCTATCGGATCCTAATACGTGCCCGAACCTAGAACACATAAGAAAAAAGAAGAGATTGAGCGGGGTTCGTTTTCTTGCAATGATTTTAATTTACCCACTTGAGTATAAAATAGCGAGCAATAATTATGATGATCTTATTCAATCTTAATTTGATGATTAGTGAGATAGTGACTGGGTAAGACTCGTGACCGTCCTCGAATCAATAATGAATAAGGCATGTTGTAGAAAATTATCTTTACATTAGTGATAACTGTTCCCGATTATTTAAAATAAATTGTGGATAGAAACCCTTTGTATCATGGCATGTACTTATATTATTTCTCTTTTTCCTGTAGGAATCTAAAGCGTAAAAGTTATGATGGAAATTACGTATATGTGTGGTGACCCACCTTTTCTGTCTTGGGAGGAGGGGGCAAAGACATAAGTTTAGGAGGATTGCCTAAAATGTGGGGTACTCAAGTTGACGCTATGAGCATTTTCTAATGAGGAGTTGTCACTAGTTTAATTGGGTCAGCTAGAAACCAAGTGAGGTATGGGAGCGTATCTCACTTCATATGCAATCAGAGATCTAGGATATGAGACTTGGTTACACTAATTGATTAACCAATGCATTTTCAATACCAAATCTTGTTCGTTTCAAGAGATATTTGTCAAGCAGTTTGAGTTGATATTAAACTTATCCATTAACATGAAAGGTAATTATGCGGGTACATAATCATTAAAGTAGTAATGAACAACCAAGGAAGCATTAAATAAATTGAAAGGAAAAACAAGTATTTAACACTAATAAATCAGAAAGATACCATTCCTGACTTGGCCAAAGGTAAATGACAATCAATATATTGAAAGTGCACAAACAATTGATAATTCGTCTCGAAAAATGAAATGAGGAAACCCTATCACAAAACCCTAAGAGTTTATTCAATTTTGAGCACCATTTTTTATCAAATCATTCTCACACTTTTTTTTTTTAATGCTAGGCTAGTTTTAAACCAAGATTAACATGAAATATCTAGTGAAACTAGTCAAAATCTAATTTCTAAGGTTTTCTAATTTATTATTTTAGCTTTTTCCAAAGACTTCTGAGTGTTTGGAACTTTTTTAATTTTTTTTTTTTTTAAAAGGAGGCCTCGGGTCAGGTTAAAGGATCTGGCCCGAATATGGGTGTAACCCGGACCATAGAGGTCCAATTGATGAATCGGATAGAAGAGAAGAAAAGGACAAATTGGTACGAGAATTGAACACCAATTGATGAATGCAATGAAAGACATATAAACCAATCGGATAAAAATTATCAAGTCCTTATCCATAAGCAATCTTATTCATCCTTAATTTGATGATTACTGAAGAAGTGGGTGGTTAAAACCCCCAAATTAATTGTAAATTGGGTAGCTTGTAGAAAATCTTCTTTTCTCCGGTGATATATGCTCTAAAATAAATCGTGGGTAAGGAGTATTGTGTATCATTGCATATGTTTATTTTATTTATCTTTTTCCGATGAAAAATGGGGTAATGATGTTAAAAGTTATACTACATACATCATTCGTTGGCAGTGAAAAATTCATTGAAAATTTTACCTTGAGCACTGAATTAATGTTGAGACATTGGAAGCAATTATTGCATAAATTAAGTCTACTTGTAACGCTTCAAGTTCGACATTGTATGAGAGAGACTTTATTGAGTTATCATACGTAAATGATCCCAGCTGGTGTAATTACACTTTGGGTACTCCTTCACCTCTTGCGTGATTACACTTAAATTTTCTCTCTGAGATATGTTCCACATGGATGAGTCGAGCCGTCATAAACAACATCAAAGTGGGGACCCTTTTATTAGATTTTATGGTTCGAGGATGGATTAGGCTTAATTGATCCAAAGAGGGTTAGTCAGTGATTACGAGGACGAAAGGGCAATATTCCTTTGGGGATTGGACCCACGTAAAATGGACTTGATTTTTAAACTACTAGGTCAAGCTATTTGCTTATTAAGATGTAAGACTCGTGTTGAGATCTAATATGATTGGTTTTGTCCATTGCAACATCCATAGGCTAGTTTATAAAAATAAGAGTTATTTTATTTTATTTTATGAATTTTTATTTACCTTTCTTATTAATAGCATTTACTGACTTATTGACTTTTTTTCTGATTAACGTAATAACTATTTTTGGCCTACCAACTCAAATTTGAATTGTTCACCAACGTTTACTGTTTTTTTTTTTTTTTTTTAAATCAATTTTTTTATGGAATTAATACTTTATTTTCTTAACTAACCAACTTTGTAAATTTACCTACTATTTTTGAAAAGTACCAACTTCAATTAGAGTAATGAGGTTCTCGGTTGGTAATTCTAGTTGAACTTAGTAGCCTTGTGCTCCCGTTGGGTTTCTGATTAAATTACTAAGTTTATGATGTGAACTCTTCTGTGAGCTAGTCACAAATGTTTATTTATTTAATTATTTCAGAAATTTTTGGTTTCTCTTATGACTGACAAATAAACAAGACTTCTCTTATCAATACCAAGTTTTATTTCTTCTTACAAATGAATTAAATTTGCCAACTATTAGAGTACATTGTCAACATTTATTTGTATTGACTTATAAGCTTTTTACGATGAAATTACCAACTAAATGTTTAGTTACAAATTATCACTTGTGTTACTTCCGAAAATATATTTTTATACTTCCAAAAATATATTTTTATCTTTTTTAATTTACCAAGTTGCCTATTGAGTTGCCAGCTTTTTCTATCTTTTTTCTAGTAACATTTTTTTAATTTACTAACTCTTTTTAGAAATTACCAACTACAATTAAAGTGATTATAAACTATTGTATGACTAAGTTGTTAATTAATTTTGTGTTATCAACTCTAATTTGAGTTAATTATGAATGTTTATTAGAATTTTTTCTTTAAATTATCAAATTTTTGTATCTCTACAAGTCCAGAAAATTAGAATTTTTTTTGAACTTGAAATCCTGGATCCAACAAGTGGTTGCTCAATCAAATCACATCATTTTGACAAAATTGAAGCTTTGCCTTGATAAACAAACGTTGTTCCTTTTCGACCGCAGATTAATAATGAAATCCAAGTCTTCAAGCGCATTGCCGTGCTGAACACACTGGAGGTCATAATGAAATCCAAGTCTTCAAGCGCGTTGCCGTGCTTAGCACACTGGAAGTCTTGAGATGACCTTGGCCAATTCTTTCTAAAAAGTAGACTTTTCTAGAGTCAAGGTCTCTGTAATAGAGAGAAGGAAAAAAAAAACACTAGGCACATTATCTTCCAATCTAGATGCTTAGCTCTATAAAGTACAAGCAAGGAACTGAGTCTTCACACCACAAAACAAGTTCAAACATCAAGACAGTCTCAAGAGCTACATGATCTCGCTTTGCTTTGATGGTTGATTCAACTCTCCATTGCATGCGCTTCACTTCTATTGTTGCTCCCCTTCCCATTCTTCTCCCATTTGCATTCATCTTCATAACTGCAACTTCACAGAGACAGACAAACATAAGCCTTGGTGCATCTCTCACCCCTTCCTCCAACAACTCATGGCTCTCACCTTCTGGCCTCTTCAAATTCGGATTCTACCGGACAGACCGTGGTTACTGGGTTGGAGTAACTCTAGGCGGAACCGTGGTTTGGACGGCCAACCGAAACAACCCTCCAGTCCCGAGCAGTTCCACCCTGCTCTTCACCAATGACGGGAGACTCGTCCTGCAGTCCACAGGAGCGCAAGATACGCTCGTCGCCAATGCTAGCGAGAAGGCAGTCTTGGCTTCCTTTTCCGATACGGGCAATTTCGTCTTGCATAACTCGAGGGGGGACAAAATATGGCAGAGTTTCCATTCGCCAACCGATACCCTCTTGGCAGGGCAAATCTTATCACCGGGCCAACAGTTGCTTTCGAGCATTTCCGATAGCGACCCATCGACTGGTATCTTTCGTCTTGACATGCAGACAAACGGGAACCTCGTGCAATATCCGGTAAATAGTCCGGTGGGCGAGAACTATTACTGGTCGTCTGAGACCTTTGGACTCAGTAACACTGCAACACTATATCTCGATAATGATGGTTCTCTCTACTTGTTGAACATAACAGGTGAAATTTTAAAGAATATCACCCCTAGTAGGGGACCTCCTAAGGAAGGAATCCTCTATCTTATGAGACTCGATGTAGATGGGATTTTGCGACTGTACTCATACAACGCGACTGGGAAGAACTTGTCCGTGAAATGGTATTCTTCTAATAACAAATGCAGCCCTGGTGGCGTATGCGGGTTCAACATGTTCTGCATGATGATCGATCAGAACGCCGAGTGCGAGTGTCTCCCAGGATTCGTGCCTGTGAACAAGGGCGACTGGAGATCTGGCTGCAAGAGGAAGTTCACCGCCCAAACCTGCGAGGAAACAAAACTCCTCCCTGGATACAACATTGAACCGGTCAATAACACCGTGTGGGAGAACACCACCTATGACTCACTGACGTCCTTGACCGAGAAAGAATGTCAAGAAGCATGTCTGCGGGATTGCAATTGCGAAGCTGTGATATACGAAGATGGAAACTGCGAAAAGCGGAGGCTCCCTCTTAGATACGGCAGGAGAGACCCCGACGAGTCGAACACTCTTTATATCAAGGTTGGTGAGACTAGATTAAAAAGACCTTTGGAGAGAGTGATTCCAATCTCGATTGCATCTTCTGTTGCTTTTGCATTAGTCACACTTGCTGTGTCTGGATTCATTGTTTCCAAGTATCGTGCTCGGGTACACGTACCATTTTCCAAGGAGGGAAATACCAGAATAATAGAGAACGTTTCGCTGAAATTATATACCTATGAAGAGCTGAAGAAAGTGACCAAAGATTTTGCCGAACAGATTGGCAAGGGAGCATTTGGCACAGTTTATAAAGGCACGCTGTCCAATGACCTCGAGGTTGTGGCTGTCAAGAAACTAGAGAAGATCGCATCTGATGGGGATACTGAATTCCAAACTGAGGTGAAAATTATTGGGAGGACGCATCATCGGAATCTCGTCAAGCTGCTTGGCTATTGTGTTGATGGACAGCACAGGCTTTTGGTGTACGAGTACATGAGCAATGGATCACTCGCGGATCTGCTTTTTGCGCCAGAAAGACGACCTCGTGGGGATGAGAAGATGGGAATCGCTCGGAACATAGCTAGAGGTCTCCTCTATCTACATGAAGAGTGCGAAACCCAGATCATTCACTGCGATATAAAGCCCCAGAACATACTAATCGACGAGCATAAGCGTGCAAAAATATCCGATTTTGGGTTGTCAAAGCTGCTCAAGCCAGATCAAACCAACACCATGACAGGGATTAGAGGAACGCGCGGGTACGTTGCGCCAGAGTGGCACAAGAAACTGCCGGTGACAGTGAAGGCGGATGTTTACAGCTTTGGAATCATGTTGCTGGAGATCATCTGCTGCCGAAGGAGTGTGGATTGGAAGCTCCCCGATGAGGAAGCCGTTCTCGAAGAATGGGTCCACAACTGTTTTCGAGCTGGGGAACTAGAGAAGCTTGTAGATGATGAATTAATGGACAGAAGACAGTTGGAAAGAATGGTTAAAGTGGGTCTCTGGTGCATCCTGGAAGAGCCATCACTTCGTCCTTCAATGAAGAAGGTGCTTCTGATGCTCGAGGGCACAGTGGACATTCCAATACCTCCTTGTCCTTCTTCGATAATCAGTGCCATCTAAACTCTCCACAGCTGCGCCCCTAGCCATCAGGGACTGCTCTGACATGAGAAATAATGTATTAGATTGCTAATAAGAAAGTTATTAATTAATTTTGCGTTGTTTACTCTTTTTTGAGTTAATTATCAGCATTTATTAGATTTTTTAAATTGCCAACTTTTCTTGTCTCCGACAGCCAAAAAAAAAAAAAAAAAAAACTTCGCTTTTATTTTGAACCCTTGATCCACGACTGACTATTGGATGCCCAGTCCAACCACATCATTTTGACACAACTGAAGCTTTGTCTTGATAAATAAATGCGGTTCCCTTTCCACCGCAAATTCTTGGTGAAGTCCAAGTCTTCAAGCACTAAATTTTTGCTTTGGCGTGCTTGACCCACTAGAAGTCATGAGATGACCTTCGCTATCATTAATCCTATTCTTTCTATAAATCCAAAGCTCTATAAAGCACAAACAAAGAGTTGATTCTTCGCATTAAAAAACAAGCTCAAACATAAAGATAGGCTCAAGAGCTGCATAATCTTACTTTGCTTTGATGGCTGATTCAACCCTCCATTACGGCGCTTCACCTCTATAATGGCTGCTGTCACAGCCCCAACTCAACAAGAACAGACACAACGATGTGATTGTCCTTTTATCCAAAGAACGTAGTCTCAAATGTAACCATAATTCAATCTAATATCGACATATATGCATTCATATATATTTAATAAAAAGTCATATCGTTATAATATCAGAGTTTTCTATAATTTATGAAAAAGAATATTTACAACTTAAGTTAGCTAACCCAACAACTATTGTCAAACATATTTATAACTCTAACTAACAACTATATCTAGCAACCTCTACTCAATCAAACACAGCTAACTAAATTCATACCCAAGAATTCAACCTCAAAAGTCTCCATGATAGCACTCTCGTACAATAGGCTGCCGGCCAAGGAACCTAAAACACATCAAAGATGAAACAGATTGAGCATTCACTATACGCATTTGAGACACAAAAACATAAGTCATTTACACCAAATCTAGATTGTAACAAACCTTCAAGATCAAAATGAGCCATATATTACTTGAACTAACTATACTCGTAGTAGAAATATCATTTTCATTACTGAAATCAAAGCAAATAATCAGCGGTCTAGTCCACTAATCAATCTCATTAATCATACGTCAATTGTCAATTCTATTGTCTAATCTTGTGCACAAGAATATAACCATGATCACACATAATACCGCGTGACAAAACCAACGAAGATTCCCCCTTGATTAGTTTCCACTTATATTGTTGATGACTGGCCCACAAAGATATCCTAAAACTAGTATACATAACAACAAATCCCTTAATGGGTTGACAGAGGCACTTAGCATAATCTATCAACCTCAATCTCCAATAACCCACAACCAAAATCATAAAGCATATTACTACTTTGATTCACAAACTAAATCGTATAATTTTTCACAATTCAATATATATCAAAATACCTTTCATTAATTATAATCATAAATCGTGAACTTTTTCGCGATTTTTTTTTTTTTTTTTTTGTGACTCAGGAACCCCGTACAATCGGTAACCATTGTAAAAGGTTTCACAAACAATTTACAACCAACTAACTCAAACCATAATCAACAAATACTTTTCCATTTAAAGTGAACAAAATGGTAGTAAAATCTCGATCCATATTATGTGCAATAAACATGCCATTTCGGTACTCATAGTATATCTAATCCATATCGCTTACTCAAAGAAGAGATGGTACCACTTACTCAGAAAAGCTTAAAACCAATTTATGACGGTTACTCGACCTAACACACTTGTATTCCAATTACTTAATTGAAAATGACATGAAAAACCGAGTAATACGCTACTCTAACGAATGACTCATCTAAACTATGCCTATTTGTTGATAAAATGACACATGTGCACTAACAAAGAAACTCGTTTATAGCAAACACTCATCTTTATTTGTTTGTGTAAATCAAACATGACTCGAATGTGAAACTTCAAAATTTTGTTTCGATCAAACCATACTTTGAAATCAATTTTCATTGAACCCTGATCAAATTGTACTTCCAAATCGATTTTCGTCGAACTCCATAATTCCATAATACCCTTATCTATTGTTTCCATATAAATCTAAAACTAAAAAACTCATCAGTTGAATCTCGCGGTTCAACTTTTCATAACTCCAAATTTACAACCTAACTTTGAAAATTTCTTCGATTAAATGAATAATAGGCTTGAATACATTCTAGGTGTCGCAATTTGGATTTGATTTGGCTTGTTGGGATGTTCGTACGAGCGAAATTCTCTCTCCCTCTCTCTCTCTCCACCTTTTCCTCTCTTCACGAACGTGCTTCTTCTATTTTCATTTCCTTGTTCTGTCCACTGCTTGCTCTCACGTGAATTATCTAGAGAAGAAAAAAAGAAGATGGGCTTGGGTTTGGTTTATAATAGACATGGGCCAGGCTTTAAACTTAACTAATAAAATAATGAGCTGGATTTATGGCCCATATATTACAGATCCACTTCCTTTTCTTCCCTCATTTGCATTCATCTTCCCAATGGCAAATTCTCGGAGACAAATGAACATAAGCCTTGTTGCATTCAGATTCTACCAGAGAGACAGCGGTACTAGGAGGGAGTCTTCCTTGCGAGAGCTATATTAAGAGCCTTGGTCTGGACGGCCAACTGAAACAACCTTCCGATCGTGACTTATTCCACCCTGCTCTTCACTGGCCACGGGAGACTTGTCCTACAGTTTGCGGAAGCGCAGAGATGCTCGTTGCCAATGCTAGTGAGACGGCGGTCTCGGCTTCCATGTTTGATACGGCAATTTTGTTCCGCATAACTCAAGGGGGGACAAATTATGGTAGAATATTGATTCGCCAACCGATACCCTCTTGGCAGGGCAACATTTATCATTGGATCAACAGTTCTTTTCCAATCTTCAAACATCAACGATCGGTATCTTTTCCCTGACATGCAAACCGATGGAAACCTCATGCAATATCTGGAAGATATTTCATAGGCACGAATTTTGCAGGTCATGCGGAACCTATGGAGTTAGTGAAAATGCGACAGCTATATCTAAAAAATGTTGGTTCTCTCTACCGGTTGAACATAAGAGGTAAAATATTTAAAGAATATCACCACTAGTACTTGTTGGGAGAAATGCTTCGGATCAAGAAGAGTTGGAGTCAGATTTTGAAGCGTGAAAACACTATTTTTAAGAAATTATTTGCCTCTCAACATTGTTAATGGTACCTGGAAAAAATCTTCCGATATAGAATAAAGTCTCAAATAAGAATACCATATATCAATTTTGATATATCTCCAAGAACTCTCAAAGGAAAAAAATTGGAAAGAAGCTTGTATTTTTGGAATGAAAATTTGACAATATTTGATAATTATTGATACCAAAAATTTGACATACTTATCTTAGTCCTTTTGAATAGAAGCAATCATTCGAAAAAGGTTGCAAAGTAAATAGATTCTTTCTCAAAAGATACGTTGAAATTTTTTTAGCAAAATAACCGCACAAAAAAATATAAAAATAATGAACAAGGATTAATTCTAGCTATGATCCACGATCTTGCACTTAATAATCATGCGCCTACACATGAGTATTGTAGGGTCTAGCTTATAGCCCATTGTCTTTATTTAAACAAGTTAGAGGACATTCACATTTATACAGTGGCCTACATGCTTCGAACTTTCCTACGTGGGATAAGGAAATTTTTTATTTATTCTACAAACAAACAACTAACAATTCCCAAGCTCTTAGATTGGTGCTTCAATCGTGGGGGCAACCTCTTCCGACCCTGACGAATGACCCGGATCGTTGCTGTTGGCGAGGAAGCTCTTCGGGCCAATTCACTATGGCATCGGCATGGAACTTCATCAGGAAGAAGAGGACGCAGGTCCACTGGTACTCCTTTGTATGGGACAACGCCATAGTGCCTCGATATCAACTTAATCTTTGGCTCATGGCCAGACGTAGGCTTCCAACCCAAGACCTCCTTTTGGCCTATGGTATTATTGGAAATGCTACTTGTGCATTTTGCAAGAATGTGCCTGACTCTTTTGACCACTTGTTTTTTGACTGCTATGTCACGGCTAGCGTTGCCTTCTTTTGGGCATCCAGATGCAATTTACCCTGGCGCAACAGAGGTTGGGGGAGAATTTCAGGTGGGCAACTACCTATTTGATGGGAAAGATTTCTATAAGTGCATAGCCCGTTTTTCATTTGGCGCGTTGTGTCATATCATTTGGAAAAATAGGAATGCCATCATCTTTAGAGACCAGCCTCTCTCTATTCCGGCCATTAAAAACCACATCTTTAAAGTGGTTGCGACAAGGCTATCACCTTCGGGAACGCCGAAGACAATTTCGAAACAGAAGGCTGCAGAGAAGTTGGAGTCTAGACCTGATTATTTTCAATGGGGACCCTTAGGTCCTAGATCAGACGATGGCCTCCTCTTTGTTTTTTGTCTCTGCTTGATAGCTGGTCGAGCTAGCCGTGCTTAGTTTGGCCTTGTTGTTGTTGTTGTTGTGCCGCCTCTGCGGCTTTTGCATCTCGTCACCCTTCCACTTCTTTTGGTACTACATTTGGAGTGCAAGTTCTGGTGACGAGATCTTTTGTATATTTGGCTTTTCTTAATATATATCTTACCTTTACCAAAAAAAAAAAAAAAAAAAAAAACAACTAACAATTCCCTACTTTGTTTGTAAAACAAAAGTTTAACAAAATATATAGCCAAAATTTTTATAAGATTAATAAAAATACATAAAGCCCTATTTCAAGTTAAACTTTACTTAGTGCAAATATCTGAAAATTCTATAAAAAATTTCAAGTAGCAATGCTTTAAATTTGCCATTTTCATAATAGAATCGGATACACTTTAAATATACTAACATCTCATTTTAACGATGATAAGTTTATAATTTACTTAGCATGAAATTCTATAAAAAATTTCAAGTAGCAATGCTTTAAATTTGCCTTTTCATAATAGAATCGGATACACTTTAAATATACTAACATCTCATTTTAACGATGATAAGTTTATAATTTACTTAGCATGGGTCCTCCTAAAGAAGGAATGGTCTATCTTATGAGACTCGATGTGGATGGGATTTTGAGACTGTACCCATGCAACGTGAGCAAGAACAACTTGTCATTGGAGTGGGAGTCTTCCGGTGCCAAATGCAGCCCCGGTGACACATGCGGACTCAGAATGTACTGCACGATGTACAATCAGAAAGCCGACTGCAAATATCTCCCAGGATTTGCGCATGCGAACCAGTGCAACTGGACATCCGGGTACAACAGTTGACTGGTCACTCTCACTCTGTGGGAGGACGTCACCAAGGAGGAATCTCAAGAAGCATGTCTGCGGGATCGCAACTGCGAAGTGTTGATATGCAAAGATGGAAATTGCACGAAGCAGAGGCTCCCTCTTAGATACGGCCACATAGACCTCGACAACTCGAGCCAACCTCACATCAAAGGTAAGGGAGACCAGACCGGAAAATGGTTTTTCAGAGAGAGATTCTAGTCGTGATTACATCGTCAATTGCTTCTGTATTAGTCACACTAGCGGTGTCTGGATTCATTGTTTACAATTATTACGCTTAGACCATTTGAACCAAAAAGAAAAAGAAAGAAAAGGAAAATAAAAATAAAAATAAAAGTCAATAAAAATTATAAAAATAGAAAAAATATTTAAAATGTATCAAAATTTATCCACGTTATCGTCGATCGTGCTATTTAGGATGGTTGATATTGACTAGATTGCCACATCGACGATTTCCAACCAAAATTAACCAAATTGATTCAATTAGCAAAACTTAAAAAGATTTGGGATTCAATTGATAATATTAAAATATTTAAGATTGAATTCACAAAAGCACAATAGATTTAGAATTTTTTGAACAATTTACCTATTTTGGTATGCTGGTAATAGAAATGCCAAGCGGTCTGATCATACCTTACGGGTAGTTCTAGTCATAGTTTAACACCTTTACTATTTGTCGTTTGATTATGAAGATGAGATACCAAAAGAGAGTCTACAACTGCAAATCCTCCAACAAACTTTGCATGCGATATAGTCAAGTGAGAGAAGATGTGACATAGATATCATTCATGTCTCTCACTTCCATCCCGGGCCAATACCATACAAAGAAGTCCAAACTCAAAACTCAGGTACCCGGATGAAAATCACTCTAAAATTACTTGATCATGAAGGCTTTATTTGATTTGGGCTTAAGGCCCATCCGCCAAAGTTGGGCCCAGAAAGCCCGGCCCACGGGAATAAGGCCCGTGGAAAGAGGGAGGTATAAAAGAGAGAGAGAGAGAGAGATGACGTTGGTTGAAATCAGAATTCACGTCGTCTCTCCCGTGCGTATTCTCTCTCAAAAGACAAAAGAAAAGATAAGAAAGATACGGCTTGTTCTTCCTCCCTTTAAGGCTTCATCGGATCAAATTGCTCAGTTTCTCTTCCTCCATCAACGTCGGTGTCTAATCTGTGGCAATCGCGTACGTTCGAATCCTTGGTGTCTTTTACGATCGGTGATACGTGTCGTTTTCTTGGGCTTCGCTTCCGCACGATTTAGGGGTTCGATTTAGTGTCGAATCCGGTATTTCGGGGATCAGTAATTCCCAACATTGGTATCAGAGCCCTGTTTCACGTTTTTCCCGATCAATTCTGATGTTTTTGATTGATTTTTTTGCGAAATCCCTTCGGCCGTACGGAACCGGGCGAAAATCCCGACACACGAGACTTCTTCGGCAATTTTCATGAGTTCTAAAATGTAAAAAACAAATTCCCAAGCACTAGGAGAAAGGCGACGTAGAGACGAGTCTGGAGATGTCTCGAGCGCCGCCGGGCGACCCCGCACGCGCCCACACGCGCGGCCGGAAGGCGCTGCGCGTGGGCGCGACGCGCCCGGAAGCGCTCGATCGCCAGGCGCGTGCGTCACACGCGCCGGTCGGCGAATCGGCGCGTGCACGCCGCCGGCCGGCGAACCGGCACGCGCCGGTCCACGGACCGACGCGTGCTGACGTCATCATGACGTCACCCAACGGTCAGTAACCGCTGGGCTGACGTCATCGATGACGTCAGCGATGACGTCGGTTGGCCGGGCGGCGACCCGACCCGCGAACCGACCCGACCCGACCGGCTGACGATGGCACGCGCGTGGCAGGTGCCGCTGACGTCTTCGTGACGTCATCTCCGCACGCGCGTGGCACGTGCGGCCGGTCCGCCCGAACGGTCCGACCGGTCCGTCCGGTCCGACGACCGTTGACCGGCGACGACCGTTGACCGTTGACTTGACCGTTGACCGACCGTTGACCGTTGACTTTGACCGTTGACCCGAAAAAAAAAAAAAAAAAAAAGAGTAAAAGAATGTGTTTCTTTTTCAATTAAGTCTATGTGGGTTATATGTAATCCCTTATTTGTTCTGCATTTGTTGCAGGAATAATGCCTCCTTGAGATTGCGCACACCTATTCGCGCGATTCTACGATGAACAAAAGGATAGGCATTTGCCCTAAGTTGATAGTTGAATGGCCCGATCATCGATGGGGAGAGGTGACTTAATTGATCATGTCCTTGAAGTCAACGGGAAAATTCAACAGGTCATATGGAATGGTCGTCCTATGTCACGATCGAGAGATGGTGCGATTTATCATAAGCACTCTTCCACTGAATGGCAAGATGTGTTGAATCGCATATGGGATGTCAACTGAGCTGCTTCCTATAAGAAAATTGTGATGGATTTTGTAAATGAATATTATTGTATTGTTTCGAGGAAAAGATCAAGAAATTGAACAAAAAGAGGATCTTTCCCAGTTCGTGTCTTTGACTTGGTGTTAGTTATATTGGCTGATATATGTTAAGTGTGATTTGTGGACATATTGTGTAATGATTACTACCTAATTGTGTTAATTGAAAGCATTATTGTTTTTATTGGATGTTCTATTATATATTGCTTTCTGTTATTGCTGGTTCTTTGTGGGTAATTAGTTGTGGGTAGTTTTAGAAGTTTTTGTAGCTTCATAGAATTGACTTTGCATAAGACAATTATATTGATGATAGTTTTAAGTTAGGATTTTGGAGGATGATTGGAAACATAGTGACCTTTTGATTCTGAAACCTTACTTGAAATTATTTATTAATATGATGGGTCTATGTAAAAGTGGATGCATAAATGATAGGCATTAAGAATTCGTGCATGTATGTCTGATGTGTTCAGATCGATATTTTCAGCAACTAAGAACGTTATTGCTGATATGAACGGCAACAATTGTGAAATATTGAATATGAAGATTCAATATGTGCTGGAAAAGCAAGAAGCATTAGAAGCTCTTGACCATATTATGGAAGATCTAGAGGATGCTTTGTGCGCCACCTTGAGCTAGTAGAGGACTGGGTATCGGCATTTGAGCCGAAAATAGACATAGGCTATGCTGGTTCTAGCTCAGAAAGGGCTTTGAGCTCTAAGCGCAAGCGTATTGATTCGTTCAATATATGGGCATGCAAAGGATCAAGTCCTTATTGCAAGAAATTAAGGGTTAACCAACACAAGAGAGGAAAATGTCCTCAAGTAAATAAAATGTCAAGGGTGAGGTGTTACAATTGTGACAAGAGAGGTCACTATGCTTGCGACTGTCGTGAGCCAAAGAAAGTATACACCTCTAGTACATTTGAGAACTTTGCTTATGTGTCGAGTTCTGCATTATTGGCTGAATCCAATCCTTTGTGGACTGTAGATTCAGGAACACATGACCATATAAGGAATGATAGAGGATCCTTCGTGAAATTCGACGATACCAACCGGAACTATGTGGATCTATGTGGGAAATAATTTCAGAGTTGAAGTTAAAGGGATTGGCACCTTGCCAATTGAATATGCGTGGTGGACGCACCTTGTTCCTACATGATGTCCTATATGCTCCATAGATTCGTCGAAATTTAAGTGTCTGTTTTGATGTTGGTTAAGCTTGGTTTTAGTATGAACTTCCATAATAGATGTGTAGATTTGTATTTGGATACAAACTACTATGATTTTGGTCACTTTCTGGATGGTTTTATTGTACTAAATGTTGACTGTGGTGATGTCAATATGTTATTCCCTTGTTTCACGTCTTCTACTTTATATGATAATGATGTGAATATGGTGGCATGCTAGACTTGGTCATATGGGCCAACAACATATGAAAAGACTAGCCAAAGAGGGCTTGTTGGGTAATATTGAAAAAGTCGATTTGCTCATATGTAAGCATTGCCTAGAAGGGAAAACAACAATGAAACCATTTGAAAAAGGTAAAAGAGCTGAATTTCCTCTGCATTTAATCCATTTCGACGTCCGTGGTTCAATGAATGTGAGAGGAAGGCATGGGGCTGTTTATTTCATCACTTTTATAGATGATTCTACTGATCTGAGATATGTCTATTTGATTTCTCATAAATCTGAAGCATAAGTTGTTTCAAAATGTTTATGAACTTGGTAGAAAATCAATTAGACAAGAAAATAAAAGTATTTAGATCCGATCGAGGTTGAGAACAATTTATCTAATGAGTTTAGAAAATTATGTGATGAAAAAGGAATAGAAAGACAATTATCTATTCTATATACTCCTCAACAAAATGGTGTTGCAGAGAGAAGAAACGTAACCCTACCGGAAATGGTTAGGTCCATGATGGCGCACGCTAACTTACTTATCACTTTTTTTGGAGTGATGCGTTGTTCACTTGTTGCCGCATACTTAACCGGGTGCCTTCCAAATTAGTTATTTCCACTCCATATAAGTTATGGATAGGTAGAAACCGGACTTAAGTTTACTTAAGCCATAGGGTTATGCTACCTATACTCATATGTCCTCTCACAAGTTTGGGAAATTGAGTCCTAGATAAAAGTAGAGTATTTTAATGAGATACCCCGAACACTCGAAAGAATATGTGTTCATAGGTGAGCAGGAAAGTGGGAGAATAACTGAATTTTGAATCACGGGATGTCACATTCTTAGTGGATGAATTTCCTTAGAGGGGCGAAATAGGGGAAGATTACTTCCTATTTGAAACCTTGGATCAAGATAATGATATTAGTGGAGTTCATCCAAGTGGGAGTAATATGAGATGTGATGAATTGAATTCAATTTATTCTCAATTGCAATCACCTGATGTGACGACATCATCATTACCTAATCCAAGTGGGAGCATAATTGGGAATGATGTGCTAAGTGTACAATCTCCCATACGGTGAACAAGTCGCCAAAGTATTCCCCGTCGATGTTTTGACATTGAAAGGGAAACTTTTATGGTTGCTCCGCAAGATGAGGATGAGCCGAGAAATATTAATGAGGCTCTTAATTGCCCTAGTAAGGAAAAATGGATTAATGCAATGGAAGAGGAAATGGAGTCATTGAAGTCAAACCAAGTTTGGGAACTGGTTGATCTTCCAAAAGGATGCAAAGCCATTGGGAATAAGTGGGTTCTCGAGATAAAGCGAAGAGTTTATGGCTCGATAGAAAGGCATAAGGCTCGCCTTGTGACGAAGAGGTATAATCAACAGGAATGAATTGATTATTAAGATACATTTTCTCCCGTAGTAAGATTTACCTAGATTCGCATTATTCTGGCAATAATGGTTAGTATGGATCTTGAGTTACATCATATGGATGTAAAGACTGCTTTCCTCAATGGAGAATTAGAGAAAGAAACATATATGGAATAATCTGCTGGTTTCATAGTGAAAGGCCAAGAAGAAAAGGTATGTCGACTTTGGGGGTCGATATATGGCCTTGCAAAATCGTCAAGACAATGATATATACGTTTTCATAATGCCATAATGGCATATGACTTTACAATTATAGATGATGATCATTGTGTATATATCAAAATATCCAATGATCAATTTGTGATCATATCATTATATGTTGATGATATACTAATTGCCGGAAGCAATATGGAGTTTGTAAATACTGTGAAGAATTAGTTATCTTCCAACTTTGAGATGAAAGACATGGGTAATGTTGCATACATTCTTGAAGTTAAGATTTCAAGATTGCAAACCCATAGACACTCCTATTGCAAAATGTGAATGATTGAGCCATAGACTGTCCAAGGACTCCACAAGAGAAGGAACAAATGAAACATGTTCCTTATGCTAGTGCTGTTGGGAGCTTGATGTACGCTATGATGTGTACAAGACCTGGCGTGTGTTTCTTGCAGTTGGAATGATGAGTAGTTACCAATCCAATCCAGGTCAAGCACATTGGAAAGCCGTTAAAAGAATACTAAGGTATCTAAAGGGACTGCTGATTATACGCTGAGTTATTATGGAAAGGATCGCGACTCTAAGGCTATTCGATATTGATTGGGGAGGAGATTTAAATAAAAAGAAATCTACCCGGGTTTGTTCTCTTACCGAATAATGGCACCATATGTTGGAGCAGTAAGAAACAAAAGTGTATAGCCTTGTCCACGATGGAAACTGAGTTCGTGGCATTATCGCAGCAGTATAAGAAGATGTTTGGCTTAAGAGATTATTGGATCATTTAGGTGTTATTGGAAGTGCTGCAGATTTGTTATTAGTTAACTATGATAATCAAGCAGCAAAAGTATACACTAAAGATCCAAATATCATGGCAAGACCAAACATATAGATACCAAGTATAATTTTGTCAAGGATATGGTTGCACGAAAGGATGTGAACTTAGAGTACATACTACGCATAGAATGGTTGCAGATCCTATAACAAAGCCAATACCTAGAGATGTGCTTTGTGGCCATGTGAAATCTCTAGGACTGCGTAGAGGCGATGTACTAAATATTGTAATTTCCCTAAGTGTTCACAATTTGATGAATTTGTGTTTTTCATCATTAATGCCTATGAATCTTTGTATGATCTTTATGCATCTTAATGCTCAGTGCATTATTTTTAAGTTGAGAAGTATGTCGGACAGATATAAGATTAGCCCACTCACACGGGTAATCGCCTCTATTTCTTGTGTGATAAATAGAGATGAGACTGTTTTTAAGCTTATTATCTAGGTGATAATCGAGAGCTCAAGCTTAAAACACGTATGTCGCCTTAACTGAGTGTTAAGATGATGACATAATACTTACTATGTCCGAAAGTAAAATAACCCACATATTTTACTTTATCTGTCTAAAATGCCGATGTGAGTTCGATGAATTTTGTGATTGAGTAGATACGTGAACTCAAGTTAGACATTGGGTATGTCTGAACTATCATCTGTATGGTATTGAAAAGTGTAGACATACGCTCCATGAGAAAGGAGTTAATACCGTAATACGTATTTCATACTACGTATGCATAGGACGACCAATAAGAGTGGCAAAAAGTTTGATCTCAACTTTTATGCCGTGTGAGACTCTTGAGGAAAAGAGTTCCTCAATATTTGTCCCCTCATGACTCTTACTTATTCTCAAGATTTCTATTTAGTGTTTGCTATCTTAGGATGTTGCCAATGGTCATGTGTTTGATTCGATCTAATGGGACATTTCTAGAAAAGCAAGCTGAACTGAAATTGAGAGTTTGAAGGAAAGAGGAAGATCGATTTTGGAGAATCACATTATAGTTTTGTATTCACCGGTCGACCAATTATAACTGTCTTTGTGATAATTATAATTGTGATTACAATATATATCATTGTTTAAAAGAGATTAAGAGAGATATAAATGTGATCGATCGATCTAGGTACTGCATACTAAATCTACTCGGAGTGTGACGCCCATTATGAGCTGCTATATATTCCTACAGATGTATAGTAACGAGCTCTCAAAGTATGGTCGCACGGATTATTCACTGATATGAATGTTGAAGAGAGGTAAAGAGAATCCTGTTTGGCCCACCATGTTAAGAGAGAGTCTATGATGGATTATTCTCTGATGGGCCTGAGTAGGGCCTGTCCGCCCATGTTGGTTTTGGACCACCATGTGCGAGTGGGAGATGAAGGCTTTATTTGATTTGGGCTTAAGGCCCATCCGCCAAAGTTGGGCCCAGAAAGCCCGGCCCACGGGAATAAGGCCCGTGGAAAGAGGGAGGTATAAAAGAGAGAGAGAGAGAGAGAGAGATGACGTTGGTTGAAATCAGAATTCACGTCGTCTCTCTCCCGTGCGTATTCTCTCTCAAAAGACAAAAGAAAAGACAGTAAGCATACGGCTTGTTCTTCCTCCCTTTAAGGCTTCATCGGATCAAATTGCTCAGTTTCTCTTCCTCCATCAACGTCGGTGTCTAATCTGTGGCAATCAAGGTACGCTCGAATCCGTGGTGTGCTTTACGATCGGTGATACGTGTCGTTTTCTTGGGCTTCGCTTCCGCATTGATTTAGGGGTTCGATTTAGTGTCGAATCCGGGTTTTCGGGGATCAGTAATTCCTAACAGATCATCCCAAAGAGAGTGGTCAATCATGAAGAAAGCAGGACTTAGGTGTACATAATCCGCAAAAATCTTCAGTCAAGATTCCCACAGAAAAAATATACGCGACTTTCGGGCACCATAGGTTCCCCGTATCCAGCAAGGTCTTCTAGATTCCCATCCTCGTATTCTCTCACTCTAGATCATTCCAATTCTATTAACCTCCATTTGTTTCACAGCAAATAAATGATTTGATTAAATATTTTCCTTAAAAAAATCATTTGTGTTACTTAAAATAATTAACCAATGGAAAAATATTTTCATTATTGATAACAATTGATCTTAAGTATTTTTGTGGATGATGAAATTTTTTTTTATTCATTTATTTTTGTAAGCGATATAAATGATTGATTTTAAGAAAATATTTCTAAATCATTCAATTTCTGTGAAACAAACAAAGCCTTAATTTCTAAATCTTCAGCTAAACCATCAGCCAATATCTTAGTTAAAGTAATGATGCATAAGAGAGGAATTTGAATTATTATTTTTTTCAATATAATTCAATATATATTGAAAAAGAATTCACAAGCCTATTTATAAACTTTATTAAAGGACTATCTAAGATAATATATCAATCAAGATATACACGCAATCTTGAGAGTTACAAAGAGTCGACGTAATTATCAAATATCTCTAATATAAGTTCTCCTAGAGAAGTCCTTAATTATCTCTAACAATCTTAATCTTTGATTGTCATCCTGTGAATTCTATCTAAAGATGGATTCAGAAGTGCTAATCACTTTCGACTCATGCTAGTGCAATAATAATGTGAAAGGACTACCGATGACAATCCTAGTCGTAGCCCCTGTTTTTGTTTCACATTCCAGGAAAGTGCCTTGGCATGAAACCAACACATAACCAATGAAAGAGCCCCTCACAATTAAAATATCAAGGCTTCAAGACGGAAATGAGTTCTCGGGATAATTTTCGGTGTATGGCAATGTCTCTTTCAAGCACACACCGACTCAATAACTTGTTTGAACAGGAAGACGATTCATACTCTTCCAGCAATTACAATCCATTGAGGAATGTAGAGCCACATGTTTGCCTTACTACAATTGCGGTGCCGTGATATACAACAAAGGAGTGCAAAAAGCAAGGCCTCCCTTTGAGGTTCGGCGGGAGAGACCTCAGCAATTCGAACATAGTTTCCATCAAGCTGAGTACCGCTACATTGGATGCAAATGCACCGAAGCACGTCAAAAAGGAGATCAGGATTGACATTTTGGTCGTGAGCATCTCATTGATTGCTTTGGCGTTGATAATTCTAGTCTATCTCGGGGTCTGCGTTTACCAGAACAGGCTCTTGGGACATCAAATGTTTATAGATCATGGAGTAAGCATCGGATCGGTAGAGAATGTTGGACTGAGATGCTTCACTTATGAGGAGCTCAAGGAAGTGACCAAGGATTTTAAGGATGAGAATGGTAAGGGGGCTTTGGAGCAGTTTAGAAAGGCATGCTGCTGAATCTTTGAAAAGTGGTAGCCATAAAGAGGCTCGAGAACATCTCATCTGATGGGGACGTCGAATTCCGAGCTGAGGTGAAAATCATTGGGAGGACTCGTCACCGGAACCTGGTCTGCCTGCTCGGTTATTGTCAGGATGGGAACAACAGGCTTTTGGTGTGCGAATATAGGACCAATTGCTCACTCGTGGATCTACTCTTTACACCAGAAAGACAGCCTCATTGGGTTGAAAATACGAGCATCGCTCGCAATATAGCCAGAGGCCTCCTTTACCTCCACGAGGAGTGTGAGACGCAGATTATCCACTGTGATATGAAGCCTCACAACATACTAATCGACCAGAATAGGAGGGCGAAAATATCTGATTTTGGACCATCGAAGATGTTGAACCCGGATCAGACCAAGACCAAGACTAGAATCCGGGGAACCAGTGGGTACGTAGCACCTGAGTGGCACAAGAAATTACCTGTGACATGAAAGTCGACATCTACAGCTTCGGGATTGTGTTGCTGGAAATAATTTGCAACCAGAGGAGCCTGGATTGGTGCCGCTCTGAGGAGGAAGCGGTTCTCGAAGAATGGGTTTACGGATGCTTTCAGGCAGGTGTACTGGCAAAGCTAGAGGACTTCGAGGAGGTCGAAATAAGGCAACTGGAGAGGGTGGTTAAAGTAGGCTTGTGGTGCGTCCTGGAAGAGCCATCGCTTCGTCCCTCCATGAGGAAGTGGTGTTGCTGATGCTTGAAGGCAGCGTGGATATCCCCATGCTGCCTTCTCCGACTTCCTTCCTCAGTTCCATGTGACTGTCTTCTTCATCTCTTCCACTTCCTCCTCGCCGAAATTTGTCAATAATGTGAGTGACTTGAGCTCAAGCATGCGACTATGCTTGGTCTATTTTCGTTTTCTTGATGCTTTAATTACTGTTGTTTGATCCAATTCCAGTTGCTTAGTGTATTTATAATAAAGGATTAGCAAATGTGCTCACTTTAGCAAGATGGTTGATGTTGGCTACGCGCAGCAGAGTTTGGATCCACCTTTCCAATACATACTGTGAGCGGACCACCGAACCATTGGAATGAACAGATTCTCACAAGTCAGTCTCTTCTGCATGGAATGTAGACAAAATTGGTAATCTTCTTTAGGGCTTAAACACATGATCAACTAAGTTATCAAGGGCGCGGAATGCTTATTAGTTGGAAACGTTAATGAATAGACGACTTTTACCAATTACGCTCTACAATTGGGAGATTACCAACTACGTTAGAAAATTACTAGGCGATCATTTTGCGGGCATACTTGATCGAGCTCTTTGCAAGAATTTCTTTTATATATTTGGAGGATGGACATTGGAACCGCTAAAAAAATTCCTCTTGCCGAAAACCAGATGAGGAAAAATAATCCACATATACACTCTCAAGAGAGAAATTAGATCTCTTCACTTCAGATATCTCATCAGAAACGCTACCATTCCTAGATCTCTCTTCACTTCAGATACTCATTGAAAACTTTACCATTCCTTGTCAAAGATTTATCACGTTCTTTCAGTGTATGGAGCTCTAATTTTTATTTTATATTTTGGTTACAGATTGATCTTCTTAACCCCGTGGAGAAGACAATGATGCGGCGTAACCACGTGCAAGCATTGTAAAAAGAGTAATTTCGTTTGACGATGTGAAGAAGCGAATATATAGACATGAGCACTTACTAAACTGGGATTATAGAAGAGACTCAACAAACGATTATATCTAGTTTTAGGGAAAAATATCGACTATATTGATATCCAAAATTTCCCATGTCTTGTGACTGTCGACTCGGACCGGATAAGACCGAACAAGAAGACAAAGCTAAAATAAAATTTGGTAAGTCCTTTTGGCCGGCCACCGCACAAGGACCATCTCCACGCAATCGATCATCATTGCCTCTGATCATCATTATCAGCCGGCTGATCTTGTTCCGACGATTAAGGTGAAAAGGAGAAGTCATCGCCGATTACCATCCACGAACATGTCCGCCCATAGAACGTGACAAAAATAATATCATCTCTATTAGCTCTAGCGATGAAAATAGATTGGTCGCCACATATTAAAACATCGGATCTCACTTCCATTGGTCGCCACATATTACTATATCATAATTACATTATTTCTAAACCCCAACTTGCCAAAACGATCTCATATCAGTTTGCAATCCCGTCCATAAAAGCCAAATCTAAGATATTTATCGTAGGAAAATTACAGATCAATAATCAAGATTTTTCGAAATTTTTGGTGCTCCTCACTACCCCCAGACCGTCTCCAACGTCAAGTAACGTTCGAGCTTCGTGTGAGGGGACGTTTCTATCCCAATCTAGTCTAGAATTGGAGTTTTTGGTGTGTACGATGTTGGGGTTTTGCTTCTCTTAGGTTTCGTTGGTGCACAGTCTTGTTTCAAATGAGCAGAGGAGTTTTTGAAGGCTTTGCTCTCACAAGTGTAAAATTTGTGTGTGTTCAACCTTATTACTCTAAATGGTGATTTGATTAGGGTTGTCAAACCTAGATGCACACTGCTAAAAGGCAAAGCCGTAGCAACAAATAGAGATCTTGATGTATGCTTAATATTGAAGATGGATTTAGTGACTAGCCACCAATTTTGATTTAAAGAAGTGACAAATCTGCTGTTTGAGTGTGTGATCCTAATCTTTTTTTGAATATTTATCTTCTTATCTGGACTTTTTTTTTTTTTTTTTGTTGGTGGGGGGGGGAATTTGTTTGAGATTTGTCTTGGTTTCTCTACTGTATTTATGTGGAAATGAATGAAATTTTTCATTTGACAAAAAAAAGGAAAAAAAAAAAAGATTTCCAGCGATGGCCTTCCCGATTCAGGATAAGGATTTCCCGTCCTCGTGTTCTACCACTAAAGATTATTCCAATTCTCTTAATTTTCAGTCTTCGGCTAAACTACAGGTTAATATCATTATGTGAATTTTATACAATCAAAAGATGGACATAGAAGTGCCAATCACTTTCAACTCATGCTATTTTAAAAATAACGCGAATGGTTCACCGACAAAATAGTCTCATAATTAAAATAACAAGGCCTTCCAGATTAATATGATTTCTTGAGACAACATTTTGGTGTTTGCCCAATGCTTCTTTCAAGCACACATTATTTATTGGGAAAAGAGTACCATGAATTTCATAACTTTTATACGGCGCTCACATGATGGTCATAATTTTTACTATTACTTTTAAAAAATTGAGAAAAAAGAAGAAAAAAAATTAATTTCATCAAATAATCAAATAATTTTGATTGAGCCGACGGCGGATCACTTATTCAATTGACAGGCGCCAATCACAATCAAATGTATTTTTAATAAATGAAATAGTTTCATGCATGCGTGATTCATGTGATGCTTCAAAGATTTGGATGTATTTGAATTATCAAGAAAGGAAAGCGAAACATTTAGACAAATGAGCATCTCAGTTATGGAGCACATTTAATTGCCAATGCTAGTTTGGGACACATATCATGCATTCACAAATGTTGCATGCATTTTAAATACGATCCAAACCTTGACAATTCAATGCCTAATCAAAGTTGAAAAGATTTTAAACAATTAATGTTGGAAGCATCACATGTACCAAATTCACTTTGATATGCAGAATTAACACTTTAAATCAATTTTGGAGAAAATGTCATCAAAAGATCATTTCATTTTTTTTTTTTTTTTGAGTTGATCTTTTTTCACAATTAAAATAACAAGTCCTTCCAGATTAATACGATTTCTCGAGATAACATTTTGGCGTTTGCCTAATGCTTCTTTCAAGCACATGTTATTTATTGGAAAAAGAGCACTACAAATTTCATAACTTCTATATGACACTCACATGAGAGTCATTGATTTTTTTTTTTCCGATTACTTGAGTGTCATAACTTATTCACAGAGCTCATTTTTGCATCGTAACTTTTTTATTTTTATTTTTGATCACTTGAGTGCCATATGACTTTTCAATTGATCACTTTATTGTCATAAGTTTTTAAAAACATTCACTACAAGTGTCATGCCAATGTTGAATTTCCAATACTTGGGTGAACAGTATCAAAAAATTATGGTACTTAAGTGATCAATTAAAAGTTATGACATTGAAGTAAACATTTTTTAAAAGTTACAACATTCAAGTGGTTTAGGAAAAGTTATAATACTCAAGTAAATGTCTATGAAAGTTGTAGCACTTGTAGTGATCTTCTTCCCACCGACAACTTAAAAAAGAGAGAGGAGACTTGACTTAAAAAGTTTGTTTGAATGGGTCATTCCCAAAGAGCACTCCCCAGGTTAAACCTGATTGGCCATCACAGGGAAGTGGAGGACTCGCATGGTCCTTCCAGGCGACTACGCCTACCACTTGACACGAGGTAGGAATTTTTTTAATCGGTGGATTTATTAGACCTCATGAGAGATTCATCCAATCTAAAAATTCAAGTTAAGATGTGCTGTGCGTACACGGGGCCGAACCTAAAGCTAATGCATGTACACATAAGAACGAGATTGAACAAGTTTCCTGGATGGTCCAAATCAACAGACAAGTAAGCAAATTTTTGCGATTTTTGCAAATTAGATATTGTTGACGTGGACATCAACCTTCATACGTGGTTAGCCTATGCTAATGTGAACAATTTTTGTAATTTTTCAAAATTTTGAATATTTTCTATTTTTTTTTTCACTTTCTCTTCCCTTTTCCCTATGGCGAGTGCCACAAGTGAGGGTGGTGCTCGTCGATTGCAAGCAATGGTCGCCCTTTTTGGCCATAGGTGAGCCTAGGCAAAGGGTGGTTTGCAAGGGCCATGATGCCCTTACTAGATTTGGTGGGGGCGATGGTTGCCCAAGTGAGGGCGGCCCTCACCTGTGGCCAGTCAAGGGGAAAAAGGAAAAGAAATGGGAAAAAAAGGAAAGAAAATAAAATAAAAAGAAAATATAAAAAAATTGTCAAGTAAAAGGAGTAGCGTTCACGTTATCAATTTTCGGTCAAAATTGACCAGAAAGATTATCTTAAAATTTGGGACTAAATTGAAAACTTTTGAGTTGAATTAATCATAATACAATAGGATTTAGACTATTATGGCAATTATTCCCACTATTTTAGTATAGATAAAGATAATATTAAGTTTGAGATTCGCTTGACCTTAAAGCTGCACAAAGGAGGAAATAATTAAAAGAGGAATTTTGCCCTTTGGAGTGAAGCTGCCGAAGTTTCTCTTTTCCTTCGAGGGACGTCGCTGCAGCTCTACGTAGACGAAGCGAAGGAAGAAGCCCTGCAAGTGAAGATTTGTTAAAGTGGTGGGCCTACACGCACACTCAAAATTACATGGATGGGCTGATGGATAAATAAAAAGGGGAAGCTCTCTGCATGTACGCGTGAATCCAACGTTGGTGGGGCTAGGTCAACTATTTGACCGTGGGCACACGATTTTCTTCTTTGGCGTGCGTGTGAAGTCGGTTTAAAAGAAAAGAAAACTCTACGTATGAAGCTGTACGTTCGACGATCAACGTAGCCACACGTAAGCGCCGCGTGAGTGCTTAGTGTTCCGTTGTTGATCATGAAAAACTGGTCTTGAAGCGCCGTCTCATTTCTCGAGTGCTTGGGGGGAATTTTCTTTGTCGTGAATTACATCTAAGAAAGATTAGTGTTTGTAGTCAATTAAATCTTGTGGTAAGATTTGCGTGTAATTCCTTTGAGAGATTATTTCTTGAAGAATTTTGGGGCTAAACACTACGTGTGTTATTGGATGTAATTGGGGCTTGGAAAATACCGAGAGAGTTTTTGAGTGACTTCTTGATCTATAGTGGAATTCGTTCTTTGGCCGCTCTCCCCGTGGACGTAAGTCTTTACGATCGAACCACGTAAATCGGTATCCAATTTATTTTTTTCTTTGTCTATATTATTATTCGATCGTTCGCCTTTTCGCAACAGATAATATAATAATGATAAAAATGCACATCATTTTTTTTTTTCTGGTCGAACATAATGTTCACCCCTTTAATATAGTTAAAAGATAACAATAATGGCAATAACAAATTCACCCGTGGGCAGCGCAGTTAATTGAGATCTCTCCTCCAGCGAAAAAGGTCAAAGGTTCGAAACCTTGCATTTTTAGCGGTTAAAGTGAGTGGTTTCGGCAGTGGGTTGCTGGGCTAGTTTCCCTCGAGATATAGTTGCTGTTGGGCCTCCACCGTGTGAAGGCTCGTGAGACCCCAAATCCCGTGAAGCCGACAAGGGCAGGCTCCTGTGGATCCTTGATCACCAAAATAATAATAATAATAATAATAATAATAATAATAATAATAATAATAATAATAATAATAATAATAATGACAATTACAATTCACATTATTTCATTTATTAGTAAGGCTGTGGAACAGTAAAAGTTGTGGCAAATTGGAGAATAAAAAGGCGGTGGAGCGTGCACTTTCCGCCAGAAAAGTTCTCGCAAGAAGACGACGACTTACCAACTTAAAAGAACAAAAGAAGACTTATAAAAACTTCGGGTGCTTCCCCACCCGCAATGAACCGATCGACCGCAGAAGAAGCTGTCTCTCCCTCCTTACTAAAATAATCAGTGAAGAGACTTGTGCAAAAGTAGGCCCGGCTGCTAAAATCGACAGAAGTGAGCAACTTGTTGGTCAAAGCTAAAACAAGAAGAGGCAAAAAAAAAAAAAAAAAGGGACAACAACGGAAGTAATTAATGTAGAAATTAGGAACCCTGCTGGAAGACGGTGTGGTTCGACCATTGACTAAACTCAAGCCATCCAATCATAACAGCACCGCGTCAGCGAGTTTATGAAAACAAAAAAAGAAGAAATCTCTGGGAACATGGCATATTTGAACGTCCGTGTCTGGAGTCTCATGCTTTCTTTGAACAAGACTTTTCTAGAATCAAGACCTCTAGTTATTATTTCCATTTTAGAAGCTGATGTTGCTCTATAAAGCATGGGCCAAAGAGCTAATTGTTCACACCACAATACGAGTTCTGTAGCATTAAAAGTAGACCTCAGTTTGCTTTAATGGCTAATTCTGCCATTCGTATGGTTGCTACGCTTCCCTTTCTTCTCGCACTCGCATTCATCTTCTTCACACCTGCAACTGCACAAAGACAGATCAACATAACCCTCGGTGCTTCTCTCGCACCCAACACCACCACCACCAACTCCTTCTGGCTCTCGCCTTCCGGTGCCTTCGCGTTCGGGTTCTATCAGCGGGGCGACGGTTATGCGGTCGGGGTTTTCCTTCCACGAACTCCGCGTAAAACCATAGTCTGGACCGCTAACCGAGACTATCCTCCGGTCCCACGAAATTCCACCCTACGTTTCACCAGCGACGGGAGACTTGTCCTGCAGTCTTCAGAAGCGCAAGAGACGTTTGTTGCCATTCCGAGGGAGACTGCGGTCTCAGCTTCTATGCTCGACACTGGCAATTTCGTTCTGTATAACTCAAGGCGGGACGTCATATGGCAGACTTCTGATTTTCCGACTGACACCCTCTTGGCAGGCCAGCATTTATCACCAAGCCAACAGTTGTCCTCGAGCGCTTCCGAGAGCGACCAATCGACTGGTTTGTTTCGCCTCAAAATGCAAAAGGATGGAAACCTCGTGCAGTATCCTGTAGCTACTCCAGAGACGGGCGAGCACGCTTACTGGGCATCTGGCACCGCCGGAGTCGGTGACAATGTGACACTATATCTCGATAATGACGGTTCTCTCTACCTGTTGAACGCAACAGGTCCATATGTGAACAATATCACCGCAAGTAGAGGACCTCCAAAAGAAGGAATAATCTACCTTTTGAGAATCGACCCAGATGGGATTATGCGACTGTACTTGTACAACGCGACCCAGAATGCGGATTTGTCAAAAATATGGCCGCTTTCTGACAACAGATGTATGTCGAAGGGCTTATGCGGGCTCAACGGGTTTTGCGCCATGAATGATCAAAATCTCGAGTGCAAGTGTCTTCCAGGATTCGGATATGTGAACCCGGGGAACTGGACATCTGGGTGCGAGAGGAACTTCACTGCAGATAGCTGCACGAGAGCAGACGCAGCCCCCAGGTACACTATTCAACCGGTCTCTAACACTGTATGGGAGGATACTGCGTATGCTGATCTTACTTTTTCTACCAACGAAGAATGTCAAAAGGCATGCTTGCAGGATTGCAATTGCGAAGCAGTGATATACAATGCCCAATCCTGCAAAAAGATGAGGCTTCCTTTGAAATATGGCAGGAGAGACCTCACTAATGCAAACATACTCTCCATCAAGGTAGGGGAGACTGGATCTAATGGGACTGGAGCGAATGGCTTCAAGCCGGAGGGAAAGAAAAGGCCTTCTCGGAGAGACATTCTGATTGCAGTTGCATCATCGATTGCTTTTGCAATAGTGATGTTGGTGGTGTCTGTAATTATTGTTCACAGGAATCGTGTCTGGGTTTACGAAAGGTCTCCAAAGGAGGGATTTCTCACAACAATTGAAGATGTTGCTCCTACATCGTATACTTTTGAAAACCTGACGAAAGTGACTGGAAATTTTTCGGAAGAGATTGGCAGGGGAGCATTCGGAACAGTCTACAAAGGCACGCTGATGAAGAATCAGCACAGCAACAAAGCTGTAGCTGTTAAGAAGCTAAAAGAGATCTCCTCTGATGGGGAAAGGGAGTTCCTAGCTGAGGTGAAAACTATTGGAAAGACTCATCACCGGAATTTGGTCCGACTGCTAGGTTACTGTCACGATGGAGAGAATAGGCTCTTGGTGTACGAGTACATGAGCAATGGGTCACTTGCCGATGTACTCTTTAAAGCCGAACACCAAGCCAGTTGGGAAGTCAAAATGGGAATAGCTCAGAATGTTGCCAGAGGGCTTCTTTATCTACATGAAGAGTGCGAGACGCAGATCATTCATTGTGACATAAAGCCTCAGAACATATTGATAGATGACAACATGCAAGCGAAGATTGCTGATTTTGGGCTGTCGAAACTGCTGAAGCCAGATCAGACCAATACCACAACAATGATAAGGGGTACAAGAGGTTATGTTGCGCCAGAGTGGCACAAGCAACTGCCGGTGACAGTGAAAGCGGACACTTACAGCTTCGGTGTTGTGCTGTTGGAGATCATTTGTGGCCGAAGGTATGTGGATTCGAGCCTTCCCGAGGAGGAAGCCATTCTCGAGGATTGGGTTTACCACTGCTTCGAGGCTGGTGAGCTGGACAAACTGGTGCATTATCAAACTATTGACCAAAAACAATTGGAGAGGATGGTTAAGGTTGCACTTTGGTGTATCCGAGAAGAGCCAGCTCTTCGTCCTTCGATGAGAAAGGTGCTGCTGATGCTTGAAGGCACGGTCGACATTCCAATCCCTCCTTGTCTTACTTCCTTCCCCAGTGTTATCTAAATCATCTTTGCAATTGCAATTATCCCAACCAAAACCTGCTCGATTTAGAGTGAAATTGAGCTGTTTCTACTATATGTTTTTAGGTTTATCCGTGCAAAGTGCATTGTATGTCTGTCATTTCGACAGAAATAAGTTCCCTGTTCTGTCCTATGCAATTCTTCGTTCTTATAGGAAGTAAAACAACCTCGAGTTCATTTGAAAAATTCTTAACTTTCCTGAGGTTGCAGATACAGTTTATCAGTATGAGTCCTGTTAGGTAACCATGAATTTAAGAATGCGTTTTGAGGGAGAGGGGACAGCACTATTTTGCCTATGGACCATTGCCCATGTAAATGTTGGATGCTGTTTTCTGACTGATCGGCTGACCTCATGCAAAAGTTCAAAGGAACTTCCCCATCTTTCAGCCTAAAACCGGCTTATGCAGATTCAGAATTATTCGGAGACGCTAAAAAATTGCCATAATTTCTTTTTTAACACTAGAAAATGAATATCTCATTCCCTTCGGTTGTTAATGGGGGCCAGCTTTCTTTTAAGTATGGTCAGATCTACACATGAAACTATACTATTCCAACATGAAAAAACTAATAGTATAATTGAAGTTTATTATGGTATACAGCACCACTCTCTTCTCACTCCCCCAAGCTACTTCTCTCTCTCTCTCTCTCTCTCTCTCTCTCTCTCTCTCTTAGTTTCTCCATTTTCTTTCTCTAGTTGATCTAATTTTTAGTTCTGGTTCTCTCTCCTTTTGCTGGTCGTGCATCAAAGTCATATACATTAGAGGTGAGCATGAATCCAGGATAGAACAGAGAACTTGAGATTCGGATCGGTGAGAATTAGTCTGGTACTAGGTTTTAGGGTATATAGGGTAAGTTCCAAGTTCCAACACACCTTGAACCTAAATTGGAACAAGTCTTTGTACTCTTCTTATTCTATGTCTTCACATGATCTTGCGGCATTCTATGGTGTCCAATAATGAGTATGTGTAAGTTTTCATTTTCAGCAATATCCAAGATTATGATTTTTACTTTGTTAATATTTCATATTATTTGTGTGTCAAAATATGATTTGTGAATAGTTCATTATAACAAATGGTGTTCATTAAAAGTGATGATTTATTGCAATCGTTTTTTTTTTGGTAGAAGGTAAGAAATATATTAAGAAGAGCCAAATGTACAAAAAGATCTCGACACCAGTACCTTGCACTCCAAATGTAGTAACAAAAGAAGTGGAAGGGTGACGAGATGCAAAAAGCAGAGGCGGCACAACAACTACAACAACAAGGCCAAACTAAGCACGGCTAGCTCGACCGGCTATCAAACGAGACAAAAGCAAGGAGGAGGCCAGCGTCGGATCAAGGACCTACGGGTCCCCATTGAAAATAATCGGGTCTAGGCTCCAACTTCTCTCGTAGCCTTCTCGTTTCTGAAATTGTCTTCGACGTTCTCGAAGGTGATAGCCTTGTCTCGGACCACTTTGAAGAGGTGGTTCTTGATGGCCGGAATTGAGAGAGGCTGGTCTCTAAAGATGATGTCATTCCTATTTTTCCAAATGATGTGACACAACGCGGCAAAGGAAAAACGGGCTATGCACTTATAGAAATCTTTCCCCATCAAATAGGTAGTTGCCCATATGAAATTTTCCCCCAACCTCTCGTTGCGGGGGTAAATTGCATCGGACGCCCAAAAGAAAGCAACGCTAGCCGTGACACAGCAGTCAAAAAACAAGTGGTCAAGAGAGTCAGGCACATTCTTGCAAAACGCACAGGTAGCATTCCCAATTATACCATAGGCCAGAAGGTGGTCCTAGGTTGGAAGCCTACGCTTGGCCATGAGCCAAAGATTGAGTTGATATCGAGGCACTATGGCATTGTCCCATACGAAGGGAGTACCGTGGACTGCGTCCTCTTCTTCCTGATGAAGTTCCACGCCGATGCCATAGTGAATTGGCCCGAAGAGCTTTCTCGCCAACAGCAACGATCCGGGTCATTCGTCAGGCTCGGAAGAGGTTGCCCCCACGATTGAAGCACCAACCTGAGAGCTTGGCTAGCATCTGAGAAGAGGTCAGCAACAGAAGCTTGTCTAAAGAGCCCTAAGCTATAGATAAGAGAATCTGAGAAGAACAGGTTCAAGGGCCCTCTAGGGTGCCAGTTGTCAAACCACAGTGAGGTTGTTTGGCCATCGCCAATTTTCCAGTAGAAAGCCATCCTGAAATTCCTTCTTAGGGTCAACAAGCTCTTCTAGGCCCAGGATCCAGATGTTGGCTTCCTAGCAACCCAAAAATTCTTGTTTTTTAAGAACGTGGAGTGGACCCATCTACACCATAGCGCTTCCTTGTCGGAAAACAAGATCCAAATATGCTTTAGCATGGAAGCTTTATTGCAATCTTGGAGCCTCTTAACACCTAGCCCTCCTTCATCCTTTGGAAGGCAAACTTCATCCCATGCTACCATAGCACCACCCCTGCCTAGGTTCGGACCTTTCCATAGGAATTGTCTAAATATTTTCTCTATCTGTTCCATCACAGCTGTAGGTAAAACAAAGACACTAGCCCAGAGGCTTGTATAGCATGAAGAACGACCCGATAAGCTGAAGCCGACCAGCAATAGAGAGGAATCGGTGGGTCCAAGGCGAACCCTTGCAGTGATGCGATTGACCAGGTACAAATGCTGTATTGATCCTTGAAGTGATAATGGGAACCCCTGTGCATCAACTAGGCTTCCTTCTCGAAAGCCCAACTCCAATAGAATATTATTCCTTAGGGAGAGATTGCCACCCGCCAAGAAAATTTCACTCTTGCACGAGTTAGGACAAAGGCCACTCCAAGAGGAAAATATATTTAGAGCTTCCTTAAGGAGAGTCGCCGTAGGAAGGTGCGCCACAAAAAAGGAAGACATCATCTCGCAAAAAGAGATGTGAAAGACCCACCGCCTTGCACCTCCGTAAGAACTTGAAATCAAGCCTCGAGGAGTGCTTAAGAATGATCCCTGAGAGCATTTCCATGACCATAGTGAAAAGGTAAGGAGAGATGGGATCACCTTGGCGAAGACCTCGACCGCTCGCAAAAAACTCGTGGAGCTCTCCATTCAAAGCAATTGAGAATTTAGGAGTGTGAACACACGTCATAATTAGACTAGTGACAGAGTGAGGGAAGCCAAAGGCCAGCATCACATTCTCAAGGAAGCCCCAATCCACGGTATCATAGGCTCAAGTCCACCTTTATCGCACATTTAGGTAGATAAGGCTCAAGGTGGAAGCTAGAGAATAGTTCCTGAGCCAGCAAAATATTGTCCCTAATTCGTCTACCTTTTATAAAAGCAGTCTGAAAAGGGCCTATTGTGTTCTTCAAAGTTAGGGCCACCCGTTTAGCTAGCACCTTTGTAATACACTTGTAGATAGTGTTGCAGCAGGCGATAGGCCTATAATCCTCCACAGAAGTGGCGTTGAGCACTTTCGGAACTGTTGGGAATTACTGATCCCCGAAAACCCGGATTCGACACTAAATCGAACCCCTAAATCAATGCGGAAGCGAAGCCCAAGAAAACGACACGCATCACCGATCGTAAAGCACACCACGGATTCGAGCGTACCTTTTAGCCACAGATTAAACACCGACGTTGATGGAGGAAGAGAAATCGAGCAATTCGATCCGATGAAGCCTTGAAGGGAGGAAGAACAAGCCGTATGCGTCGTTTTTGAGAATACGGGGAGAGAGAAGACGTAAATTATGATTTTCAACCGCGTCTTCTCTCTCTCTCTCCTCCTTTTTATACCCCTTCTTTCCACGGGCCCTATTCCCGTGGGCCGGGCTTTCGGGCCCAACTTTGGCGGATGGGCCTTAAGCCCAAATCAAATAAAGCCTTCATCTCCCACTCGCACATGGTGGTCCAAAACCAACATGGGCGGACAGGCCCTCTACCAGCCCATCGAGAATAATCCATCATAGACTCTCTCTTAACATGGTGGGCCAAACAGATTCTCTTTACCTCTCTTCAACATTCATATCGGTGAATAATCCGTGCGACAAAGATACTTTGAGAGCTCGTTACTATACATCTGTTAGGAATATATAGCAGCTCATAATGGGCGTCACACTCCGAGTAGATTTAGTATGCAGTACCCTAGATCGATCGATCACATTTATATCTCTTAATCTCTTTTAAACAATGATATATATTGTAATCACAATTATAATTATCACAAAGACAGTTATAATTGGTCGACCAGGTGAATACAAAACTATAATGTGATTCTCCAAAATCGATCTTCCTCTTTCCTTCAAACTCTCAATTTCAGTTCAGCTTGCTTTTCTAGAAATGTCCCATTAGATCGAATCAAACACATGACCATTGGCAACATCCTAAGATAGCAAACACTAAATAGAAATCTTGGGAATAAGTAAGAGTCATGAGGGGACAAAAAATTGAGGAACTCTTTTCCTCAAGAGTCTCACACGTCATAAAAGTTGAGATCAAACTTTTTGCCACTCTTATTGGTCGTCTTATGCATACGTAGTATGAAATACGTATTACGGTATTAACTCCTTTCCCATGGAGCGTATGTCTACACTTTTCAATACCGTACGAGATGATAGTTCAGACATACCCAATGTCTAACTTGAGTTCACGTATCTACTCATTCACAAAATTCATCGAACTCACATCTCGGGCATTTTAGACGATAAAGTAAAAATGTGGGTTATTTTACTTTCGAACATAGTAAGTATTATGTCCTCATCTTAACACTCAGTTAAGGCGACATGCGTGTTTTAAGCTTGAGCTCTCGATTATCACCTAGATAATAAGCTTTAAACAGTCTCATCTCTATTTATCACACAAGTAAATAGAGGCGATTACCCGTGTGAGTGGGCTAATCTTATATCTGTCCGACATACTTCTCAACTTAAAATAATGCACTGAGCATTAAGATGCATAAAGATCATACAAAGATTCATAGGCATTAATCAATGAAAAACAAAATTTCATAAATGTGAACAACTCAGGAAATTACAATTCAGTACATCGACTCTACGCAATCCTAGAGATTTTACATGACCACAAAACACATCTCTAGGTATTGGCTTTGTCATAGGATTTGCTACCATTCTATGCGTAGATATGTACTGTAAGTTCACATCCTTTCGCGCAACCATATCCCAGACTTGGTTTGATTTCATTGACTCCATTTCCTCTTCCATTGCATTGATCCATTTTTCCTTACTAGGGCAATTCAGAGCCTTATTAATATTTCTTGGCTCATCCTCATCTTGTGGAGCAACCATAAAGTTTCCCATTCAATGCCAAAACGTCGACGGAAATACTTTGGCGACTTGTTCGCCTAATGGGAGATTGTACACTTTGCACATCATTTCCCATTATGCTCCCACTTGGATTAGGTAATGATGTCGTCTCATCAAGTGGTTGCAATTGAGAATGAGTTGAATTCAATTCATCACTTCTCATATTACTCCCACTTGGACGAAGTCCACTAAGGTCATTATCCCGATCCAAGGTTTCAAATAGAGAACAGTCTTCCCCTATTTCGCCCTTCTTAGGAAATTCATCCTCTAAGAATGTGACATCTCGTGATTCAAACTCAGTTATACTTCCACTTTCTTGCTCACCTATGAACACATACCCTTTTTGAGTGTTATGAGTATCTTATGAAAATACTCTTCTTTCCTCTGGGACCTAATTTCCCAAATTTGTGAGAGGACTCATGTGTGTAGGCAGTACAACCCCATGGCTTAAGAAAACTTAAGTCCGGTTTTCTACCTGTCCATAACTCATATGGAGTGGAAGTAACTGATTTGGAAGGCACCCGGTTAAGTATATAGGCAGTAATTAACAACGCATCACTCCAAAAGGTGATAGGTAAGTTAGCATGCGCCATCATAGACCTAACCATTTCAGTAGGGTCTCGTTTTTCTTCTCTCGCAACACCATTTTGTTGAGGAGTATACGGAATAGACAACTATCTTTCTATTCCTTTTTCATCACATAATTTTCTGAACTCATCGATAAATATTCTCGACCTCGATCGGATCTCAATGTTTTTATTTTCTTGTCTAATTGATTTTCTACCAGGTTCATAAACCTTTTGAAACAACTTATTGCTTCAGACTTATGAGAAATCAAATAGACATATCCGAATCGAGTATAGTCATCAATAAAGGTGATGAAATAAACAGCCCCATGCCTTCCTCTCACATTCATTGGACCACGAGACATCGAATGGATTAAATGCAAAGGAAATTCAGCTCTTTTCCCTTTCCCAAATGGTTTCCGTGTTGTTTTTCCTTCTAGGCAATGCTTACATATGGGTAAATCGACTTTTTCAATGTTACCCAACAAGCCCTCTTTGGCTAGTCTATTCATACGTTGTTGGCCAATGTGACCAAGTCTAGCATGCCACATTCACATCATTATCATAGGTATTAGAAGATGTGATAAGGGAATAACAAACATTAGCATTAACATAATCAATATCTAATACAATAAAACCATCCAGAAAATAGCGACAACCATAGTAATTTGTCTCCAAAAACAAATTCACACCTCTACTACAGAAGTTCATATTAAAACCTAATTTAACCAACATTAATACAGACACTAAATTCCGACGAATCTCCGGAGCATACAATACATCATGAAGAAACAAGGTGCGTCCACCACGCATATTCGTTGGCATGTGCCAATTCCTTTCACTTCAGCTCGGGAGTTGTTTCCCACATAGATCCACTTAGTTCCGGTTGGTACTGTCGGAATTCCACGAAGGATCCTCTATCCTTCGCTACATGGTCTGTCGCTCCGAATCCACAGTCCACAAAGGATTAGACTCAATTAGGAACACAGAACTCAACACATAAGTAAAGTTCTGAAAAGTACAAGGGGTGCATACCTTCTTTGGCTCACGACAATCGCGAGCATAGTGACCCTTCTTGTCACGCTTGTAGCATTTCACCCTTGCAAGCTTTTTCATGCGGGGACGCTTCCCTCTTTCATGTTGGTTAAACTTGGGTTTCTTCCCCGAAGAACCTGCTTCTTCCTTGCCTTTCCCTTATCAAACCAGTTAGGGCGCTTGCGTTTGGAGCTCGAAGCTCCATTTGAGCTAGAACCAGCATAATAAAGTTCAGCATCCGGCTTAGCCGCCAACAAGCGGTCCTCTTCCAGCTCAAGATGACGCATTGCATCCTCAAGGGTTTTGATATTTTCATTATGAGTCAGGTGCACCTTCATATGCTCCCAACTCTGAGGCAAGGAACGAATCACCGTTTGCACTTGCTGCTCATCCGTGAGGACATGGCCAGCATCTCTCGCTCGTTATCATGTTTGACATCTTTCTAAGATGTTGCTTCATGGTCTCGACCATGAGGCTTCTTATAAGAGTCAAACCCGATAGTGAGCGCCTCAATCTAGTCACCGAAGTATGACCAAATCTAGCTGCCAATGCTTCCCACATTTCCTTAGCATTGTCAAAACGCCGAAACTCTCGCATGACGTCATTTTCCATGCTGCTCAGCAACGTGATGCGAGCTAGAGAGTTCATTCTTTCCACGTAGAAAAAGCTTCTTTGTTTCTTTTGTTTGTCGTGCAGTAGTTCCCTCTTCGAGGTTCTACCATGGTCATGACAAGAGCCTCAAGTGCTTCTTGCTCTTCCAAAGACATACTGGATTTTCATTTGCCAAATTTCATAGTTGTCTCCATTGAGCTTTTCACCTTTGTTCAGCTCGGCAACTATGCTCTTTGTGGTTGAAGCCATTGATCCGAACAAATCGACAAATATGCACGAATTATTAATGCCTATCATTTATGCATCCCTATTTACATAGACCCATCACATTAATGAATAATTTCAAGTAAGGTTTAATCAAAAGGTCACTATGTTTCCAATCATCCTCCAAAATCCTAACTTAAAACTATCATCAATATAATTGTCTTATGCAAAATCAATTCTATGAAGCTATAAAAACTTCTAAAACTACCCACAAAAGCCTAATTACCCACAAAGAACCAAAGAATAATGTAAAACAATATATAATAGAACATATAATAAAAACAATAATGCTTTCAATTAACACAATTAGGTAGTAATCATTACATAATATGTCCACAAATCACACTTAACATATATCACCCAATACAACTAACACCAAGTCAAAGACACGAATCTGGAAAAGATCCTATTTTGTTCAATTTCTTGATCTTTTCCCTCGAAACAAAACAATAATATTCATTTACAAAATTCATCACAATTTTCTTATAGGAAGCAGCTCCGTTGACATCCCATATGCGATTCAACACATCTTGCCACTCAGGTGGAAGAGTGCTTATGAAAATCGCACCATCTCTCGATCGTGACATAGGACGACCATTCCATATGACCTGTTGAATTTTCTCGTTGACTTCAAGGACATGATCAATTAAGTCACCACTCCCATCGATGATCGATCACCTCGCCTATCAACTTAGACAAACATTTCCTTTTGTTCATCTAAGTTCGCGCGAATAGGTGTACGCAACTTCGGGGGAGGCATTGTTCCCGCAACAAATGCAGAACAAATAAGGGATCACATTATAATCCATATAGACTTAATTGAAAAAAAGAAACACATTCTTTTCCTTTTTTTTTTTTTTTTTTTTTTTTGGTCAACGGTAAAAGTCAACGGTCAACGGTCGGTCAACGGTCAAGTCAACGGTCAACGGTCGTCGCCGGTCAACGGTCGTCGCCGGTCAACGGTCGTCGGTCGTCAGGACCGACGGACCGGTCGGACTGCGGGCGGACCGGCGGCAAAGACGCGCGCGCGCGTGCGCGGATGACGCCACGCAGACGCCGTCGGCCGCACTCGCCACGCGCGTGCCATCGTCGGCGGTCGGGTCGGGTCGGTTCGCGGGCCGGTGCCGCGCCCGGCCAACCGACGTCATCGGCTGACGTCATCGATGACGTCATCCGCCGTTGCCACCGTTGGGTGACGTCATGATGACACGCACGCGCCGGCCCGTGGACCGGCGCGTGCCGGTTCGCCGGCGGGCGGCGTGCACGCGCCCGATTCGCCGACGGCGCGTGTGACGCACGCGCTGGCGATCGAGCGCTTCCGGCGCGTCGCGCCCACGCGCAGCGCCTTCCGGCCGCGCGTGTGGGCGCGTGCGGCGTCGCCGGCGCGCTCGAGACATCTCCGGACTCGTCTCGACGTCGCCTTTCTCCCTAGTGCTTTCAGAATTTGTTTTTGACATTCTAAAACTCATGAAAATGGCCGAAGAAGTCTCGGGTGTCGGGATTTTCGCCCGGTTCCGTACGGCCGAAAGTTTCTTCGCGAAAAACTCAATCAAAAAACATATCAAATTGATCGGGAAAACGTGAAAGCGTGCTCGATACCAATGTTGGGAATTACCGATCCCGAAAACCCGGATTCGACACTAAATCGAACCCCTAAATCAATGCGGAAGCGAAGCCCAAGAAAACGACACGCATCACCGATCGTAAAAGCACACCACGGATTCGAGCGTACCTTTTAGCCACAGATTAAACACCGACGTTGATGGAGGAAGAGAAACTGAGCAATTCGATCCGATGAAGCCTTGAAGGGAGGAAGAACAAGCCGTATGCGTTACTGTTCTTGAGAATACGCGCGGGAGAGAGAAGACGTAAATTATGATTTTCAACCCGCGTCTTCTCTCTCTCTCTCCTCCTTTTTATACCCCCTTCTTTCCACGGGCCCTATTCCCGTGGGCCGGGCTTTCTGGGCCCAACTTTGGCGGATGGGCCTTAAGCCCAAATCAAATAAAGCCTTCAGGAACCATTACCAAGATTGTATTGTTAACCTCCCTCAAGAGTTTTCCGGAGTTGAAGAAATCCAACACTGCAGTCGTTACTAAAGGACCAATCGTGTCCCAGTTTTCTTTGAAAAACTCCGCTGTGAAGCCATCCGGCCCAGGAGCCTTTCCCTTAGGCAAAGAGAAGATAGTGTTCCGGATCTCCATCTCTGTAACTGGTTGAGCAAGAAGTGCAGCCTGATCAACCGAAAGTGGATGTTGAATAACCTCCCTCAAGTCCTCTAACGAAGGTCTAATAATCTCCCCTTGCGGCATCAAGAGGTCCTCAAAGAACTCTACAAACCTTCGTTGCACCAACCGTGATTCCGTCACTATGTTCCCCGAAGAGTCGAGGACGGAGAGGACTCTGTTCCTCAACTGTCTTTTGTTGACATATTGATGGAAGAATTTGGTATTTCGGTCTCCCTCCCCGAGCCATCGACCTCGGACTTTTGCCTGAAGAAGGACTCCTCCGAGGAGCGCATCTCTGCAAAGATACACCTTTGGCTTTTCTCCACCTCAGCAAGGTTAGCAGAGAAGGGATTTAGCTGTAATTCTGCTTGAGTGGCCTCCATCATCTTCCACGCATCAAGAGTTCTAGCAGATATATTAGAGAAGGAATCTGTTGAGCTGCTTGAGCCGATATTTGAGAGCCTTGAGTTTAGAGACAAGCTTATACATAGGGACACCACTCCCCGGCGCATCCCACACTTGTGAGACAATTTCATTGAACTCCGGGTGCTTCATCCAGAAGTAGAAGAACTTGAAGGGCTTCCTTCGATGAGTCGGATTGAGTACCTTCACCACCATAGGCGAGTGGTCCGAGATTCCAGGAGCAAGGAAGGAGGCTTCTAAGTAAGATAGATCCGAGCTCCACTTGGCATTCACTAGAACCCCGTCAATCTTTCTTGCTTTCCTAGAATGCCCCAAGACGTAGTCCAAGTGTATCTAAAACCAACGAACCTCAAGTCCTCCGGCTCGGCTTGCTCCAAGCACTGTCCAAACTCATTAAAACAAGGGAGCCAATCTTCGGAGCCACCGACCCGGTCCAATGGATCCTTAATAGCATTGAAGTCCCCCAAGACAAGCCAAGGAGTGTCTCGGAGATGGGTGCTTTTCATGATAATGTCTTCCCATAGCGGTCTCCTCAGCGAAAAAGAGTGATCTCCATAAATAAAAGAAACACAGCAAGCCACCCTAGAGTCTAGGCTCTCAAGGTTCCCATGAATTGCCTGCTTGGTAAGAGAGAAGGCTTCAAACTTGACTCTCACGGGGTCCCATCCGACCCAAATTCTACCCCCCGGGGAAAAAGTCATAGTTTGCAGTCCAACACCAACCTCTCAATAGAGCTTCGGATATGGAGTTAAAGCGATCTTGTGGCACCTTAGTTTCCACCAAACCAACACAGCACAAGTGGTTCGAACTAATAAAACTACGAATCTCCGCTTGCCTAGTCGAATCAACCATACCTCTAATATTCCAGCATCCTATATACATATGTACAAAAGAGGAAACGAGTAAGGGTTACCTCCTTTTTGGAGGCTTGCGACGGCTCGGAGTGGGAGCCGTTCGAGCCGATGGAGGAGGTGGGTCTGGGGGAAGCACCAGGGGCTTGTCGTGGGTATTCTCCTCCTGTTTTCGTTGGAGGAGCCTTCGGCGATAGACTGGAGGGCCTTCGGCGATTGACAAGGCGAGAGAAGATCATCATCGAGCTAAGGTGGTTGATGAGACTCATTCAACTCCGCTCCACTCCCCAGCCCGCATCCGGATGGCTAATGGGATCTTCCTCCATTGTCGAGGTGTGGTCATCCACCTTGATTAGTGCTTGAAGCCCACTCTGAGCCCTCCGGGTAGAGGTTGATGGCAAGCTTTTAAGAGCTGCTGATGTCTGCTTGAGAGATGGTTCCTCTTCTCCAGAGCTGGCCGGATGGTCTAAATATGTCTCCTTGGGGGGAGATTTGTTCTTCTTCCCCTTGACTTGTTTCCATCCAAATTCAGCCTCATTCGGATCTACCACCAGCATCGGTGAAGTCTCGAGGGGCGGGCCTCCACCGGGGGGGGATGGGCTGAACTTGCTTCTGGCCTTGCACCGCCTTCCGACCAGTCAAAGAGGGTGCACAATTGTGCCCAAAGGAGCCACACTTCAAGCATTCCGCTGGCTTCCACTCATACTCGATGGCAATCGACCGAACAACTCCATTTAGTCTTACCTTGGTCAAGTAGAACCTCGGCTTGTTTACTTGAAGCTCCACACAAACTCTTGCAAAAGAGATCCTTTGAGATTGCTTCGTGCGTTGATCAACAAATAACGGCTTGCCAATGGTGCTCGCAATGGCGCTAATTGCCGGGGCTGTCCATAGGTCAAGAGGTAGGTTCTTCAAGCGAATCCACATTGGCACCATGGTTTGCTTCTCCCTCTTCAACTCTAGGAGCAACTTCCATTGTTGCAAAACAAGTGCAACCCTTGCAACCGTTATATGACCTTCTTCCAAAATCTTCCTTCGGAACTCGGGGTCGTGGATGCGGAAGAAAAAGAAACCCCTGGTCATCGGCGAAAACCTCAACAAGCTTCGGTCCCCAAGCTAGCTTGAGCGAGTTCTCTGTGAGCTGGAACGGCAAACTCTTTCCTACATAATACCCAACCAGACACTCATGCCATTTGGGATCCACCGCATCTAACACTTCTTCAGGAAGATCCACCATAGGGATATCATCCTCAAACGAGGGAGGAACAAAGGTAAGGTCATACCCTTTCGCTGCAAGTTTCGCAACATTTGCCCACGTCCGGACAGCCGGGGCATCTGGTTTTCTCACTTGCTTTTGTGAGGCTTGGGGCCGTTTGGAAGCCGACCTCGCTCTACTTTGTCCTCTCGAGCGCCTATCCCGGCCTACATCTTTGGGACCATGGTTTGAGGTCTCTGCTAGTGCAGGAGCCTTGCCCGTGAGCATGGAGACCCGGGCCTCCTTGTCTCGATTGAGGGGGCTAGAAGTCCTCTCCGATTCATCTCTCAATTGTGCCGTATTACTCGGCTCACCACCCACAGCCATTGGAGCAGCCATAACATTACCCAGCCAGCTAAACCCAGACCTCTACACAGCAGCCATCTAGAGAGCGAGAGACTAACCGGTCGAACGCCACACACCTCTCGGGTTGGCCAGAAGCAGCAAGGACGGGACAGGGTGGATGGACCGACAGTTCGTTCAAGAGCAAGGTAGCTTACCTGACGCCCTCCTCCCGCTGCTAGTAGGTCCGAGACGCACCAGCACTGCTCCTCAAGGGCCGAGCAACGCAGCAGTTCGGTGCAGGGCACGGCACAGCAGGGTCGGGATAGGGGAGCACCAGCAATCGTTCAGGAGTAGAGCCGAGGAAGGCTTACCTGAGGGTGCTGGGACGCCTGTGAACCTCTGCTAGCAGACCCGAGCCGCACCAGCACCGCACCTGAAGGGGCTGAGCAGTGCAACAACAGGCGATTCTCGTGGAGAGGCAGCTCAGATCTCGCCGCAGAGATGAAGAGACTCGAATCCGTTCGGTGAGGAGCGAGGGCTTTCCCAGAGGAGCTGAACCCCCAATTTTCATGCCAATCAGAGGTCTGGATAGGCCGGATCGAGCAGATGAAGCCGGTGAGATTCAGTTCAAAACCCCAGAGGAAGAGAGGCGATGAACAGTACCCGTGCGTGCATTTTGGCTCGATTTATTGCAATCGTTCAATTAAGAGTACATATGAAACTTGGATAGACCCTAGAACTTTTGATAGGGTAAGCTTCAGATTCTAACAATTAGGAAACTTGTTATGATTGATGGGCCGTAACCTTAAATCGCTGACCTCTAATATACATAGGCTTGTTTACTAGACTTTGACAAAGGGAAAGTCATCTCACGACCTAGAATAGGCAACCGCCTGAGACTTACTAAAATTTTAAATTACTTAGCTCCTGACGTCCATAATTTCCGGCATGTTCTTTGACATTATCTTCACTTCTCGCGTGCTGGCTGGATAAATAGGTTGGTCATCTCCTGATTTGTTGGGATCTTGTGGTCTCGGCTGCACATGTTCTTTCATTATTATTTTTCTGGAGTTACTTTTGTTTTCTGTGTGTTCGCAAGAGAAAGACTTCCACAGGCTACACCTATTTCCTGAGGAAGATTCCATCCCTCCTTTGGCATTAAAAGGGAGTAGCATGAAGACAACCAAGAAGATGAATTCTTCCATGCGCACAATATTATCTAACAAGTGGACTTGTTTCTTTCATTGATTGCCTCCTACGGCAATTGAGATGTCTAAAAACGATCGTTTGTATCAATCAAAATAATTAGTTAATGGAAAATATTTTCAATATCGATGACGATATATATTTATATATTTTCGTGGATATTGAAAATATATTTTGTTTATTGACTTTTGTAAGCTATAGGAGTGATCATTTTTAATAAAATATTTTAAAATTAGACATTTTTTTATGAAACAAACATGGTCTCTTTCATGTGTAATAAATGAGACTGGTTTCTTTGTTGTGTATAATTAGAGAGCTTGTCATGAGTTCTCTACAAGCAAGAAAGCAGAGCATTCCTTTAATTAAACGAAGGATCTCACGTGAAACCCATATGAGGTCCTTTTCTATTGAGCATTCCTTCAGCTAAAGAGAGACCGCCATTTCCTCAAAATATACTGATTCCATAAAAGTCTAGTCCTAATATCCAACATTTTTCCAAGATACAATGGAATGAATATGAAGATATATATCGACTTCAACTATAGTAAAACCACCGCTGTCTCCATAAAAGCTTCGTTTACCCCTTAGAGGATGTTGCGCCTAAAACATGTTCTTACAAATAGATGAATGACTGGAGATTTTGCAGAAGAAATTGCTGTTAAGAAACTAGACATCATCTCATCTGATGCGGAAAGCAAACCCCATAGAGACATCAAGCAGGTGCTGATAGAAAGAACTGCATAAAAGACCCAAAGAGACCATATCAAGCGAAGAAGATAAACCTGAAAGCATGTTTCCTGACTGATTGAGAAAAAACACCTAGCTCGAGAACCATCAACTGTGCTATTACATCACGTCTGTACAAAAACATAACATGGTGAAAATCCATGCTGCTACACTTTCCAGCGTTGCTTCAGCATCGGTCTGGGTTCCATGTATTGCACATTAATTAAAAAGCACTCAGCTTTAGTTACAAAAGCACTATCATCTTACATTGCAGACAAAAGAGACAACCTTCGCACAGCAACCCATGAATCTTGGTGCTGTCTGGGCTCTTGAAGACGTGAATCTCTTCCTGTATGTTCTCGTTCTGCTAGCTAGGTATGCCTCATCTCCTCTGCCACCCACCCATCATCGCCTTCATTTCAAAGCTCTTGCCAGGGCATCGAAGACGATCTTCACGGTCACCTCCTCCACGATCACGACCTTGTCCCTCGATTTCGAGCCCGAACCGATCGAGACCTGCCTCCTCTTCACTCCCAAAACCTGCCCCAGACAACAAGAACGGAAATTAAAACAGAGGATCTTCAATTAGAAAAAATAATAAAAAACCAATCTTTGCAAGCTTCGCATTCGAGATTGCTCTTGATCTCCGCAATCTTCGCTCATGCGATGCCCTGGCCACGCGCAGGGACCGACTCGTCGCGTGAAAGGGGGAGATAACGAACCGAGCTCATGCACTCGAGCAGCGCCGCGTTGGCCTTGCCGTCCTTGGCCGGCGCGTCGATCTGGATACAAAACGCCCTCCGGTAGGAAGAGAACTATCCTCAGGATGAAAGAAAGGGAATTAACGCTCCCCAAAAAAGATGATCGGGTCAATGCCCCAGCTCGGCTGCAGCCTCTATTACTGATGTTATCCTCAACATTCTTAACAGTGATCGCCTTATCTCTGACCATTTAAAGAGAAGGTTCTTTATAGCCGGGACAGAAAGAGGCTATTCTCTAAAGAGAATGTTATTCCTGTTGTTCCAAATAATATGACACATCGCTCCGAAGGAAAAGCGAGCTATGCACTTATAAAACTCATTTCCCAAAAGCATGGTGGTGGCCCAACGGAGATTATCCTCCCACGCCCTGTTACGCCAAGGCAGACCGCATCGTTTCGGATTTCCCCTCCTGCTGAAATTACCTTTTGTTTTTGGGAATATATATATAAAGCTTAATATAATTTTTAATATTCATACTTGATTTTTTTTTAATATTAAAAGGGTGCTAATCAATTACATTCGAAATTCAGACAGCTCTGAGGGTTAATTTAACCTGGCTGGTTATTAAACTTAGATAAAGATAGTCAATCTATGATTGGAGAAAACTTAACTAGTTAAATTGATTTAAATTGTTTTCCTACGATATAGTGCTATTTATCATTTTTATGTAAAATAACTCCTCAAAGTGTTTATAAGATGTTCTATAGTTGAGTTATTTTTTATAGACGAAAATCAGTAATTTCAAGGTATCTTTTTACAATAAGGTTTACAACTTTTTCAATTAAAAAAGTATGATTTAATAACCATAACTTGTTTGATAATCCAACTAAGTATTGAAAGTCAAAATTCTCCTATTCCCATAGGTAAGAAAGGAGCTACTGAATTTCTTCAATACAAAAAATTAATATTAATTATTCTTACTTTTACCAAAACAAATTAATAATAATTGAAATCTTGTCAAATATATCAATAAAACTTATCAATAATAGGGTAGTTTTATGTTTGAGAAGAAATCAATAATATTAGGTTATCAACTTTCAATTGTCATGGAAAAAACTCTTCTTCTTATTTTCAACACTTAGATTATCAGTGCTTGAAATTCAGTATTTAAATTTTTTTACACTTAATTTCAATTTTACCAAATAGTGTTTGCTTAGTAGCCCTAAATTACTTTAAATGAATTTTGAACTATCTATAAAAGTTCTTCATGTGAAAAAAAAAATTATCACTCTCTATGTAGTAAAAATAGGAAAGTAAGAAATTCTATGTGGCTAGCTTTCGAAATCAGAAAGTATCCGTGTCGATGTCTATAGTGATATTCATATAGGAATATCTTATGTACATTGAACTAAAGATCCAATACCCTAAAAGTTTGTATATCATGATATTATTTAAATTTCAAAAAATTATGAAATCTATATGCATTAATCCACATATCAATGTTTAAGTATTATGAAATATTCATGAATTTCAAAAGGAGCTAAAATGCATGAGTCTCGAAGATTTTGATTAAGCAAAAAGTATGAATGAAAATCAAAGTAAACTGGATAAGGGAATCTTAAGCCTCAATGCTAATTTGAATTGAGATGGAATGGAAGATGGAAATTACTAACACATCTAAATTGGGTACAAAATACAATTTACTAATGTTCATCCGCCAATGAAAATTTAAGACTCGAGAATGATTATGAGCACACTGTAACTTAAAATTATTGTAACATTACGTGCATTCATGACTAGGAATTGCAATGACATCCGAACTCTAGTTCATATGGTGGCGGCAACGGTCAGACATGGAGGAACCAAAATTTTAGTTGTTCCATCCAACATCATCACCACGTATTTCATCGAAGGACGAAGAGCTAGCTCGTCCTGAATGCACTAGAGGCTCATTTTCACCAGTTTCTCAAACAAGCACTTATTGACTTTTGTAGGCTGTCGAAGCGGCATCCTAGGATCAACGTAGCTAGAAACCCAAACATATTGGAGGAGAATACGAAGATTTGCATACCTAATTTGGAATCCATCGTTCTTTATGAGGAATTCAAAAACGGCCCAATGCTCAAGTTCTTCTCCTTTATGACTCTTGGTTCCTGACTTGATGAGATCGCTACTCACATCTTGCCTTATGTGAGGTGAGAGAAAGTTCATGGAAGAATGAGCGCTAGAGGAGAGACCTTAGTACTATTTGTAGAGTTTTGAATGGACCCTTTCATCACAGGTCGGGCCCAACTCGGCCCACACAAGCTAGGCCTATATTCGACTATTAAGAAAACCTTATGCCTTACCTTATTAGACTAACCCCGTAAAATAGTAAATTACAATCTTAATTAATGTAGCCCATATTAGGAAAACTCCTATATGTTAGGGAAATCCCTTATGATGTTTTGAAGATGACAAAATAAATCAAAGGCTACAAACATGTTTAATGGTTAAGTAATAGACCATGCAGATGATAGAACATGTAAAGGATATTGTCAAAGTGTGAAGACGACCAGAAGACTGAATGTAACACATGTCCAAAGTATATTCTGAAGATTTCCAGACCTCTGTGTCAAAGTCTGAAGACTGCCGTGTCAAAGTCTGAAGACTGTCGTGTCAAAGTCTGAAGACTGCCAGACTCAGACTTAGATTGTAAAGTCTATGGCTATCCGACTTTACATCCAAATTCGACAGAATGTAATTCAAGCCCAATCATACGACGGCTATTGATCTGGTTTGGATTCCACATCAAGATTGATTTGATTGATTCAATCTAATTGATTGACAATTGGATCTTGAAGACAATAACTTTCTATACGAAGAAGCTTTACTTATGGAAACCAAGATTTCGTTTGTATGGGCGATCGGAATCAATTTGGGATTTTACCTTTGTCACTCAACGGCTACCAAATCTTCTAGATACAGAGCTGTCCAATGGGTATATTGGAAGACGATTCTCCGGGATACTGTCCAACGGGTAGTTTGGAAGTGGAGGAGTATTTAAGGAGATCATGGACCGATGAGCAAGAAAGAGACGGAGCGTAGAATTTATAATTCCAAAGTCTGAGGGACTTTTGATCATATACTTGTCTCTTGAGAGCTTAAACGTTTGTAATCGTGAGAGAAATACCAAAAGAGTGACTTAGTGAGATAGTGTGATCTACTACTAAGTGTTTGCACTCGAAGTTGTAATCTCTTGTTGATTGCATAGTGGAATCCAGCCAAGAAGGCTCTCAGTGTGGGAGAGTGGACGTAGGCTTGGATTAAGCCGAACCACTATAAATCTTGTGTTCTTATTCTCTTCCTTAACTCCTTTATTTTGTTCATACTAGCAATATCACTATATTCTTCCACTTGGGCTATGTTAATTGAGACTGTACTGTATGTGCTAGTAGTGTGCATGGTCCGGGTAGGCGATTCTCATCCTAGAATCGGGAACCGCTCGCTAAGGATCGGTTCCGAAAAATTGGAATTGGGATCCACCCGTTACTTGCATGGATCCACCCGGCAAACCGGACCCTGGTCCAGTCCGGTTCCCGAGTGGATCCATGGAATCGGTCTCACAATAATATTAACTGGAACCGATTAAGTCCTGAAGCCTCCCCTTGTCATGCCCAAAATCTTAACAAATCTACGTACTCGCTCATCCTAAGCAGAACCCGGGAAGATTAAGATCAAATTTCCATTGTGCTAATAAAGGACGCAGAACTAACATTTCTCCCTCATCCATCATCCGCCCTCACCCTCGGCAAAATCCATGGTTGGCCACCATTCATCAATAGAACAAAAACCGCAAAGCATGCCACACATATACGCACAACCATAACAAAGAAAAAAAACGAGTTATGCGTGGATTAATAATTGGGTGGGCAGTCTGAGTGGGTTTTAATAAGCGAGATCTGAAGATCAACACTAGGGGTGTGCAACCGGACCAAGTCAACTCGGTTTCCGGTTCGGCCCATCCAGAAAACAGGGTCGCGAACTGGTTCCCAAAGTTCAGACCCTGTTTGAACCGGTCTGGGAACCGGTTCCCAGGGAATACCCACCCGGGAACCGGATCGACCGGACCGGTTCGGGAACCGGTTTGAGAACCGGTTTTTAAGGCAAAACCCTAATTCGTTTCTAACTTTCTATCTTTACTCTTAAGCTCTCACAATCACCTTCGCCGATCCATCCGAGTGCTGTGCCGCTAACGCTGCTTCCACTCACCCATCGTCCTCCAGATCAGCGCCCCCATCCTGGTCCCAGCCATCCTCGCCGCCTCGCCGCCGTCGGAGAAAGAGCAGGTTTCTGGAGAGGTTGAAAAGAGGCTTCCTGGGGCTCCCTTTGCTTTGGTTTTCTTCATCTGAAACCAAAGAGCGGTTCTCTAGAAGAGCAAAAAGGGATTTGATTCATCGGTAGCACGCACGCTTGAGCGAGAAGAAACGTGGGTTTTGTTTGGTAAAGGTCCTTTTTTTATTTTCTTGGTTTCTAGGTTTTCAGCGTCTCCAAAAAAAGCTTTTGAATTGCATTGCGTGAGATCTATTCGGCATTTTGGGTCAGTTGATTCTTACATTCCATCGATTGAGGGCAATGTTTTCATGTTTTTCAGGTTCGAGAGAATCTCTTTGGGGTGGCGTTGTATGGTGTAAGTGGGATTGTTATGATTGCATTGCTTTCGTCATGACTTGCTTCCGATGCTCTTCAACAATTGTTTGTTGTGGGTTGGTGCTCTAAGGTTGTGGGTTGATGGTTTTGAGTTGGGATTTGCAGATCTTGGGGCAATTCTCAAACTTTTACAAACAGGGTAAGGTGTTTCTAAAATTGTTTTTGGCATTTGATTGAGGCGTGTTTCTTTTCTTAGCTTGGTAATGGGCAAATGTCAGGATGGGTTGTTTGGCTAGAATGAATATATGACAGAGCTGGTAATTTTCCTCCCTCCCCAGCATCAGAATGTGGATTATATGTAGTTATGGTGTTTTTGTCTGAATTGTGTTTCTTGACAAACGCTGCTGAGTTTTGCTTTGGCTTGGCCAAATATTAGCCAGTTCATTCAACCACATGGTCATTTTGGTGAATTATTTGTTCTCGTCCGGTTAATATAAAGATACGGCAATTTTAATGCAAAACAGGTTCCAATATAAACAGGGTCAACCTTGTTCCCGGACCAGAAAAAACAGGGTGGGTCAGGAACAGGGTCGGGAACAGGGTCTAAAAAAAGAGAATCGGTTATAACAGGGTCAGGTACAGGGTCCAGGTCTATAGATCCTACCCATCCTGGACCCGATCACCCCTAATTAGCACCTCTCCATTTGGTGCGCTTTGGACTTTTTCCTACTTTAATTACTTTTTTAAATTATTTGATTTGGGTTTGTTAATTTGTAATTTCATTTTTTTAATATTAAAAATTAATATATTATTTTAATATAATCGGTCTGGTCCGAGTGGGCGGGTGGACAGATCTGCTCATAGAACCAGGAACCGGACCGATACCCACCGATTCCAATAGATTGGAACCGAAAACCAGATCGGTTCCCTCAAGAACCACCAATTCCGAGTGGTTCCAGTCCAGTTCCGGGCAGATACCGGTTCTTTTGCACACCCCTAGTATGTGCGCACATTTATGCCGGTCTAGTGACAATTCTTAATAGTCAATCTTATCCCTAAAATTTCAAATACCGAATCATAGCGATAACTGCATGTACTCACACAAATATTTCCATGGTCACTAGTACTTTCTACTTTACCAATATTGATTCAATATGATTGTGTTGCAAACTAATAACACCTCATAAAGAGCAATACCATATGTGTTATCTCATTTGTCAATCACTATTCTCTTAGCTTAAGTGTCACAGAAAACCAGATGTGGTACTAGAGAATATCATTATGGCTTTAACGAACCAACATATGTTTTATTTTTATGGTTAGCCTCTCTTTATGTGTAATCAAGACATGCCCAAGGCTGATAACCAGATGCCCCAATCTTCATTCAAAGTCTACACAATATCTTGAGATTTCCATTACATATAATCAACTCAATATGGTGACAACACATTCATGAACATTTTATTGAATGTGTAAAACATATATAAGCTTTATTAAAGTAAAAGCAAAACAGCTCCCATTAAACAACAACATCCAATGATGTTCCTTAACCCATATTCATAACATGTCATTCAAGTACACAAGGGCAAAAATCTTTAGCTAATGGGTCAACAACCACATTTTCTATAGAAATACGCTCTATTATAGTGTTACCATCCTGTATCATTTTTTTATGGTAAAAAACTTGACCGCCACATATCGAGACCCCTCGAGACTTTTGTTATGTACATAAACAACAATGAACCGATATCTACCATACAAGAATATCTTATGTACATTGAACTAAAAATACAATAATCATATGTCACTACTTGCAAGCAAGATAATATTTATATAGAATGTGAGAAAACTAAATTTTCTCCCATTAACCATATAGTATATACATTAATCTATTTTATTCTCAACAAAACCGAATGAAGTGACAATACTATGAAGTTTCAAGCACCATTGTATACAAACTTGCTTGAGACTATAAATAAAGCTCTTTCAAGTCTTCTAAAGACTTTTTCAAAGTGAATATGGTATTAGTAGCTCATTGTTGATATGGAGTTACACTAGATGAATTTTAAAAATCTATTTCTCAATATTTTCTTTTGAATTTCTTTTAATCTTATACACCAATTTATAGTGGATGTAGCCAATTTAATAAGCTCCCAAACATTTTCACGTTTTATAGATTGCATCTCATTTTTTCATCACATCTAACCATAGATGAATGAGGACAATAAACATCATTTACATATATAATTCACTAGATTGACCACGCAGTAGATATTGTAGTCATGCTTTCATAGATAGATTATATAGTCTGGTAATATAACTGAATATATTTCCGTAATATATCTCCTGAATGAAGCTATCGTCAATTTATCCTGCATTTGAGAGATTTGACAAACCTCATCAGGAACTATATCAATAACAATATCCTGAACCTCATAGGCTTAATTTGTGGTGCAAAAGACTCCAAAATTCTTTGCATATGCAAAGACAAAGACACAGTGGTCTCCATCGTACTGTTATCTTTAATAGTCCGAGAGCAACTATCCTTTACGATTATGTCGAATTCCAAAAATTTCGTTGTCTGTGATTCAACAATTCTTGTATCTCCATTGGGATCATAAACCGACTTGGATGAGATATGAAATAACACCAAGAGTTTCTACAATCCAACTTACTTAATGTTGGATCATATAACCTTACTTATGCAGGACACTTCAAACCTTAAGATGGTTCAAGTTATGTTTATGAAACCAGCCCATGACTCAAAATGAGTCAACGTAACATCTTTGGTAGAAATTAAGGTTTTATGCATATTGGGCTATTTCGGCCCACATAAAACCTAATAAATTAGTCTTATTAATCATACTCATTATCACATCCATTATGGTGTAATTACGCCCTTTGGCCACATCAATTTGTTCATGATTTTCGAGCATAATAAACAAAGTTACCATCCCATAATCTTTTAAAGTATTTGATTAATGGCCTTTTAAGCTAGAATACTTGTCAAAAGTCTCACCACTGTGGTCATATCTGACAATCTTTAAAACTCATCCAAACTATTTCTTGACTTTAGTCTAAAAGAGCTTGAGTTTATCCAAAGATTTAGACTTTTCTTTGAAGAAATAGTGGTCAATGACTATGTTGAAATGAAAAATTCTATACAACGTTACCATATATGATCCACCAATATTAGTGTGAATGACTTCCAATAGATTAGGATTTCATATTGCAGTCTTCTTGCTTATCTTAATCATCTTACTTTTACAGCAATTTAGGCAAGCCTTTAGGTAATATTTAAGAGTCGATAAAATGTCAATGTTATCAATCTTTTTACTCTTTCTACTCTTTCTCTATTGGAAACAATATTTTTAACTGTATAAGTGACACATATATTGTTGGGAGATCAACACAATTAATATAGTCCATCTGACATATTGCAGCACCCAACTTTATTTGACTTGGAAAACATAGAAACAACATTGTTCTATACTTCAAAAGAGTAGCCACACATTTTCAAACATGATACGAAAATTAAGTTCCATATAAAGGAATGTACATAAAGTGTTTCTCAAAATTAAATACATGCCAGAATCCATAGTCAAAACAATACATTCCCATGATGAGTTATGATTCATCATAATTTGGCTTCCTTAGATTTATTAATCCTTTTATGATAAACAACATAATTTGTTGCACCGCTATCTAGCCAACAAGAATTGGATGAGACTTTTGATAGAAATATGATTCATAAATAAATGCCAATGGATCATTAACTCTAGACTCATGCTTGGACAATCAAGCTTTATATTCATTACAGTGTCCCTTATGTGTTATTTCTTTATAGGGATAAGTGCAATAGAAGTCCTAAAACGTGTAATGAAAATGCAATTAAGTCCTAAAACGTATAAAAAGTGCAATCAAATCCTAAAACTCGTCAAATTGATTTAATTGAGTTCTAAAGTTAACACCTCTAACTTTTAACAGAAAATGCTGACGTGGCATTTATAATTAATTTTTATTTTCCATGTGGCTTTTTAAAATTATTTTTTTATTCAAATTAGATTTAAAAACTAGAAAATAAAATCTAAAATTTATTTAAAAAAAATAGTTCAAAAAAGGAAAATGAACTTTTTTGTGATCTTTTCATAAAAGGTTTCACAAACAATTTACAACCAACTAACTCAGACCATAATCAACAAATACTTTTCCATTTAAAATGAACAAAATGGTAGTAAAATCTCGATCCATATTATGTGCAATAAACATGCCATTTCGGTACTCATAGTATATCTAATCTATATCGCTTACTCAAAGAAGAGATGGTACCACTTACTCAGAAAAGCTTAAAACCAATTTATGATGGTTACTCGAGCTAACACACTCATATTCCAATTACTTAACTGAAAATGACATGAAAAAACCGAGTAATACGCTACTCCAATGAAGACTCGTTTAAACTATGCCTATTCGTTGATAAAATGACACATGTGCGCTAACAAAGAAACTCGTTTATAGCAAACACTCATCTTTATCTGTTTGTGTAAATCGAATGTGACTCAAATGTGGAACTTTAGAATTTTGTTTCGATCAAACCATACTTTAGAATCGATTTTCATTGAACCCTGATCAAATTGTACTTTCAAATCGATTTTCGTTGAACTCCACAATTCCACAACACCCTTATCTATCATTTCCATATAAATCTAAAACTAAAAACTCATCAGTTGAATCTCGCCGTTCAACTTTTCATAACTCCAAATTTACAACCTAACTTTGAAAATTTCTTCAATTAGATGAATAAATAGGCTTAAAAACATACCAGGTGTCGCAATTTGGATTTGATTTGGCTTGTTGGGATGTCCGTATGAGCGAAAATCTCTCTCTCTCTCTCTCTCTCTCTCTCTCTCTCTCTCTCTCTCTCTCTCCACCTTTTCCTCTCTTCACAAACATGCTTCTTCTATTTTCATTTTCTTGTTCTGTCCACTACTTGCTCTCACGTGAATTATCTAGAGAATAAAAAGATGGGCCAGGCTTTAAACTTAACTAATAAAATGAGGGAGTCTTCCTTGCGAGAACTATATTAAGAGCCGTGGTCTGGACGGCCAACTGAAACAACCTTCCGATCGTGAGTTATTCCACCTTGCTCTTCACTGGCCACGGGAGACTTGTCCTACAGTTTGCGGAAGCGCAATAGATGCTCATTGCCAATGCTAGTGAGACGGCGGTCTCGGCTTCCATGTTTGATATGGCAATTTTGTTCTGCATAACTCAAGGGGGGACAAAATATGGTAGAATATCGATTCGCCAACCGATACCCTCTTGGCAGGGCAACATTTATCATTGGGTCAACAGTTCTTATCCAATCTTCAAACAGCAATGATCATTATCTTTTGCCCTAACATGCAAACAGATGGAAACCTCATGCAATATCCGGAAGATATTTCGTAGGCACAACCTATGGAGTTAGTGAAAATGCGACAGTTATATCTAAAAAATGTTGGTTCTCTCTACCGGTTGAACATAAGAGGTAAATATTTAAAGAATATCACCACTATTACTTGTTGGGAGAACTACTTCGGATCAAGAAGAGTTGGAGTCAGATTTTGAAGCATGATAACACTATCTTTAAGAAATTATTTGCCTCTCAACATTGTTAATGGTACCTAGAAAAAATCTTCCAATATAGAATAAAGTCTCAAATAAGAATACCATATATCAATTTTGATATATCTCCAATAACTCTCAAAGGGAAACAATTGGAAAGAAGCTTGTATTTTTGGAATGAAAATTTGACAATATTTGATAATTTTTTATACCAAAAATTTGACATACTTATCTTAGTCCTTTTGAATGGAAGCAACCATTCAAAAAAGGTTGCAAAGTGAACAAATTCTTTCTCAAAAGATACGTTGAAATTTTTTTAGCAAATAACCGCACAAAAAAAATATAAAAATAATGAACAAGGATTAATTCTAGCTATGATCCACGATCTTGCACTTAATAATCATGTGCCTACACGTGAGCATTGTAAGGTCTAGCCCATAGCCCATTGTCTTTATTTAAACAAGTTAGAGGACATCCACATTTATTGTGGCACCCCTCAACGGCCCCCGAACCGTTAGGGTCGCCACAGTCCGCTTATTTTTCACTTGACCTGATAATATAATACTCTGCTACCAAGAAATTTCATTATAATTCATAAACCTTGGGAGTTTACATCTTTTAGATCGGTCCCTGCGCAATTTATATGGCAGAAGCACATCCATCAACTCCCTTCCCTATATTCAGAAAACGATACACACCAACTAAACATTTATAGGTAAAAGCCGAATACTTTTATTCACTTAAACCAGATGGATATCATTCATCGGTACATCAAAATGTCGTAGTCTTCTATACTTGGCTATACTTCAAAAGATGACCGACATCTCATCCAACAGTCATATACTTAAAGTCCATCGATCAGTGTTGGCGTCCAAAAGTTCATTCATTTGCTATCCTCCTCCTCGCGGTCATATCCAACCACTCGGTCCATCTATCGGTGGTAGTGGCAGTAGAGGTATCTTATCTAGTTTGAAATGTTAGTCCCCAAATAGGGTGAATACAACCACTCAGTAGTAAAGATCCATCAAACTACACAATGCAACAAGCAAGACAATCAAGATATCAAAAGTAAAGCACATATCATCCATGCTATCGAGCATACATCACCATGCGGTCGTGCATATATCGCCATCCAGTCATGCATATCTCACCATGCCATCATGCACACACCACCATGCAGTCATGCTTGTATTTCCATGAGGTTCATCACATGCCATATGCACATACATATGCATGATCCATATCATCCATACAATCATGTATGCATCCCCATGAGATCCATTCAAGCTTTCATGATCGCATTCTCAATATCAAATAGCATCAATTTACTTTCATAAGCAGATCATGCATCATGCCATATGCACACACCTATGCTCATGATTCAATTTCCAGTTTTATCTTTCAAAAGGATCTCATCATTTTTCTTCTAGGGATCAATGTTTACATCTCTCATTTATCGCTCGCACCCAACCTGGCATCGCGAGGAAACTCCGGCACACACCTCCAGGCATCCAGCACACACCTCCGGGCATCTCGCACCACAACTGGCATCATGAGGAATCGCCGGGGCTCACCATGAAAATGGTTACCCTTGCATTCCGGAATTACATACCGACATACCACTAGGCATCCCCCTAAAATTACATACCGTATACCACCGGGCATCTCAAAACTCCCGAGGACCCTCCGGCACACACACTCCGGGCATCCCGAGACTCCCGGAGCATCGTCGGCTCACACCTCCGACAGTATTATCATCATCACAATATATATATATTCACATATATGTCTCATTTTCAACATGGCATTTGATGCAAAAATTTCAGAGGTTTAAACCAGCCTTTTTGATGTCATATGAAATGACAAATTTCACTATTTATGCAGTACAATTAATACCCACGATGTCATGTTTCATAAAACAATTTATTCGTTTTGGAAAATAGAACAATTTTCGGATAAAACAGAATGCACCTCTTTAGTAAAAATTCCGGAACAATTAGTAAACATTATTAATAAATTCTGAAAATTTAGCATCATGTATATAATACCTAGGGAAAGATATTTCATGAAGAACACCATGTCAAGAAAGTTCCATATAAATTGCATAGGTCCATACATCACAGCAAAAGAATTTCCAATTCCACTTTTGCACAGTTTCGGAAATAATTTCGATTAAGCCCGTAAATGAACTTTGAAAATTATGAGATTTTAATATGTTATATATGAGACCTAGATTTAAAAGTCCCATGAAAAAATCGAAGTATAATTCCTTCGGTATTAAAAGCTATAATTTTTATAACTCTCCCTAACTCTCGGTTCACTGTCCAGACTCATCCTCTTCAAAGAAAGTCATTTTCCCCGATCAATACTTGTCTTTTTATTCTAAAATTGTAGTATGTTACTACTCAAGATGTATCCTACAACTCTTATCAAGGACATGAGGTCAAATTCCAACTGGATAATTTTATAAAAATTCGCAGAATCGCACTAGGTCAGCATAACTGTTTCCAGATCTACTTTCTTCAATGAAAAAGGGTTTCACCAAACTATAATTATTCATTTCCTCTCAAATTTTTATATGTTACTCTTAAAGAAGTCCTCTACAACTTTCTTCAAGAAGTCAAAGTGATATTCCAACTAGAACTTTGCATGCAGCTCACGAAATCACCAGAGGTCGGACTGTTTTTCCAGAAAATAGAATACTAGGCTAAGACACAACTCCTATAACTCCGAAAATTCTCACCTTTACCACATCCGAAATTTACCATTCATCACACACAATCACAGTAAGCAAAGTTTAGATCAATGGACTCTACTTGCCTCTAATTCAAACAAAATCATAGCAAGCACAACGGCAGACCAAGGCGGGCTTGATCGACGGCGGCAGCTAGGCGGGTACACGGCAGCCGGTCTTCTTCCTCCTCTTTCTCTTTTTCTCTCGCACGAACACTCCTCTCTCTCTCTCTCTCTCTCTCTCTCTCTCTCTCTCTCTCGGTGCCTTTCTCAATCCGCCCCACACCCGCCCCCCCGCCCCCCGCCCCCTCCCCTTCCCTTTTCCTTTTTGGTTGTTTAATTACTTGTCTTTGGTTAATTTTGCATGGAAGGACACTTGTCTTTGTAAGAAGGACACTTGGCTTCATGGGAAGGACACTTGTAGAGTCCTCTCATCACTTGTCATTCTCCATGCAAGCTGATGGGCTTTCTTTGGGTCGAATTTGGGCCAGCTTTTGGCCGATCAAATGGGGAGAAACGGTGGGGGATTTGGTGGGGTTGTGGGCTAGAATTTTTGGGCTGCTTTTGGCCTTAAGAAAATCAGCCCACTCCTTCTCCAATTTTTCCTATTTAATCCCCACTTTTATATATATATATATATATATATATATATATATAATTACACTTTAATATGGCCATAAAACTTTGTAACATAAATTAATAAAAATGCAACTTATAAAGTACATGGCCAAGAATAAAAAATTTCCCTTATCAGTTTATCCTTTAATACAAATCCTTAATCACTCATGGACATAGGATATATTTCCAACCAAATAATTGTCCATTAAAATGCTCGGCCTTAATCTATTGTAATTTATTAGTCTAATGACCATAATAAAATCCGATGGCGCTTCCATCACCTATTCATGGTTCATGGTATATCCAGAGGTTGTCATGAAATTTTAGGATGCCACAATTCTCCCATTCTTAGAGAATTTCATCCTCGAAATAGACATTACTTATGTCTCTTTAAACAAGTGAGGGTACCTTTCCCTCATCTCATTTTCACTCTCCCATGTGGCTTCTTCCACATCATGATGTCGCCATAACATCTTAACCAATGGTATCTTCTTGGTCCTGAGAATTTGTTCCTTTCGATCCAGTACTTGCACAGGCTCCTTAATGTACCTCACTTTCTCATCCACTTTGATGGCTTCATGATCGAGTATGTGTCTTGGATCAGGCTGGTACTTCCTCTAAAGACAAGGATGCAAGCTCTTAACACGTCCTCTAATGCTTGGATCACTCTTTTCGTTTGTCCGTCCATTTGTGGATAAAAAGCGGTACTAAACTAGAGCTTTAGTTCCTAAGGCGGTTTGAAGACTTCGCCAAAGGTTTGAAGTAAATCTTGAGTCTTGATCGGACGTGATAGTTACAGAAATACCATGTAAGCGTACCACTTGGCTTACAAATATATCAGCAAATTTACCCTTCGGATAGTCCATGCGAACTATTAGGAAATGGGCAGACTTAGTCAAGCGATCTACTATCACCTGGATAGAGTCGTGGCCGCTTGATGTCCTTGATAATCCTTGCACAAAATTCATCGTCACATGGTCCCATTTCCATTCTAGTATATCTAACGGTCTCAATCGAACACACCATTTAGCCAAATTATTCCTATACCTTTGTCATCATCAATTCAAGCCTAGAACCATCAAAATCGACACCACCAATAACTCATCTAGTACAGTCCAACGGAGACATTCACTACGCCTTCACTGCAACATGAATTTAAGCCTAAAATATAGCACCATTCATTCAGTTCAAATATCGACAGTCCACCAAGACTTATTCTATTCAAAGATCGACAATCCACCAAAATAAGAACTTGTCTAGTTTCCATCGAGTATATCTCACGTCTCACCCTAAAGGATCATCACTTGGACTAATCACTCATCAAATCCACAATTTGAACTTTCACCATTTCACCTTGGAAAGACTATAATCACAATTGATCATATCCATTAATTCCACAAAATCCATTTTAAACTAAGATCATCACCAAAATTTAGAAGTTGACCTCCATCAATTAAACCTATTATTTTGACATATAAACCACAAATAACTTCATGTCTCATATGACCACTCAAACTCATGACTTCTAAGATCAGTCTATACATGCTGAATGCCTCCATGTAATGCATCAAGACTTCCAATGAGATCCTTTAATAGGAAGTCACTACTTAACTCAAATGATTATAACTTAATCCTCAAATTCATAACTCACTCTTCATATGTGACATCCTGAAATTCAACCCCGTTTCAATAAAGTGAAATGGGCATGTCGTCAATGTGCCTATGGTCATTTTTCTCTGAGCTGATCACTCACGAGTTAACTAACCTATTGGGTGAAGCCGTTAAGGGATGTATCTGCAGTAAAATCCCTAAAAGCTACTCAATTGGTTGGATTGGACTAAAATCGCGTCTGATTGATTCTAACCATGAAATTTAAATTGGTTTCGGAAATCGAATATTCGAGCATGTCACAATTCATTTTTAGGACTGTCTCATCGTCTGTCAATTTATTGCCGAGTTCGAAATTTCAAAAAAGAAATTATTGGAGGAAAAATTGAAGACCAAAAGAAAATAGAAAGGGAAAGAGAAAGAGAAAAGAAAAAAAAAAGAATAAGGCTATTATTTTATTTCTTTTTCTCTCTCTCTCTCCCTTTTCTCTCTTTCTCTCTCTTTTCTCTCTCCTCTCCCCTCCCCCTTCGTGCGAATCACCCTCCCCATCGACTGCGAGAAAATATTGGGTGGTCGGGACCACCACGTCGGCGTGGTCCCGGGACCACTCACGCAACGCCACGTGTATTGGGAGGGGGACTAAGGACCGAAATCGGGCCCACTTCTCGACGCTCTCTCTCCTCTTTCTCTCTTTTGTCCCCTCCCCATACATGTGGCACCGCGTGAGTGGTCCGAGACCATGCCGACGTGGCGATCCCGGACCACCCAATATTTTCTCCACCAACTGCACCCCTGCTGTCTTCCACTTTGCTTTCTCTTCCCCCTTTTTGACTAGTCAAATCTCTCTCATCTCTCCTTCTCTCTCTCTCGTCACTCTCTCTCTTCTTCTTTCTTCTTCGTGCAAGCGAACGGAACCAGAAGCAGAAAACAGAGACAACAGCTTGCCGTCACTGCTCCGTCGCCGCCCACCGCTCGCCGTCGTCCTGCCGCCTGCGCCCGCGCCCGCTCGTCCGCTGCTCGCCGTGAGCTCCGCCAGCCGCCGACCCTCGCGCCCAGGCGTCTTCCTCGTGCGATTCCAGCAGCTGTCCAGCTCGGCTCGACGCCTCCAATCGTTGCCCAGCTCCGTCCGGCCTCCCCAGCGTCCCCCTCACCCTTCGCCGACCTCCGCTCACCGCCCTAGCCGTCGGACCAGCCTCAACCAGGCCAAATCCGCAACCCACAGAGTGGGTATCTAGCCCGTTCGTGGGCCGTTTTAGGCCGTTTCCGGGCCTCGAACCCGAGACCCACTTTGGGGTTTATCGTTCCTCGCGTCGTCCCCATCGGATTGGTCCGACTTGCGCATGATTCCAGTGAGTAATCTCACTAATCCTTGCTTAGTGAGCTAATTATACTTAATGGTTGTTTAGTTTTATTTAATTAGGTTTAGGTGGTTAGATAAGTCTTTATTAGTTAATTGTGATGCAAATTAGACAAATTGAATGTTTATTTAGCAAGTAGACATGGTCTACTATTTATTGAGGGTAGCTTGGGATTTTTCCGACCCTCTATCGGGCTTCAATTTGACAATTCGGGCCTAAGTGGAATTTTTGGTATTTAAATATTATTTTTCGGAATTAAATTAATTAATTATTTATTTTCCGAAAATTCAATTGGGATGGCCAATGACCGTAATATTATGCTAATGACCGTGGTGAAGTCCATTTATTTAATTGGGTTTTTATTTTGAGCTAAATTGAATTTTTAATATTAATTATTTAATTTTCGAAATTAATTAATTATTTATTTATTTATTTTTCGGAAATTAAGGTTTAGATGGCCGACGACCGAAATCTCATGTTGATTGTCGTGGCGCAGTCCGTTTATTTAATTGAGCTCTACGTTGCATGGAATTAAATAAATTGTGATATTTTAGGGATTTACCCTAAATTGTTTGAAATTGAGTGGGATTGATTAATTTACTAGTAATTGGCCGAGTATGTTTATCTAGCATTTATAATGCTTGGTTGAGTTATAAAGTGAGTAGAATCGTGAGAGTGAATCGAAAATACTCTGGGTTTGAACCGATTAGACATGGTGTATGGGCCTACGTGGTTCGGTGATTTGGGATATCATTGGCGAAAACGGCACCTTAAAGAATGCACATATCGGTCTAGTACATACATTATTATGGACCTACATGGTTCAGTGATTGGGATATCACTGGCGAAAACGGCGTCTTAAAGAACGCACGTATCGGTCTAGTACTCATATTGTTATAGGCATGTATGGTTCGGTGATTAAGGACATCATTGGCGAAAACGGCGCCTTAAAGAACGCATGCACTTGTCTATTAAATACATTGTTATAGGCATGTGTGGTTCGGTGATTTTGGATATCACTGGCGAAAACGGCGCCTTAAAGAACGCACACAATTGTCTATTGAGTACATGGTTATAGGCATGCGTGGTTCGGTGACTAAGGATGTCACTGGTGAAAACGGCGCCTTAAAGAACGCATGCACTTGTCTATTAAATACATTGTTATAGGCATGTGTGGTTCGGTGACTAAGGATGTCACTAGCGAAAACGGCGCCTTAATGAACGCACGCAATTGTCTAGTGGATAAGTCACCTTGGCGAACTTGACGCCCAAGAGCATTGATGTGGCTCTGTGACCGAGTGCCTGATGTGAGGTTATATGGTGTGGAATCAATGATCTAGAATGGTCCATCTGACATGTAATTGACTAGTTCGATTGATCAATGATTTGATCAGATTGTCGTGATTTGATTGATTGTTCGTTATGATTTGTGAAGCGTTCGTATATAATCTTGAATTGCAGGTTGAGACTGAGGCCAAGGTAAGTCCTCTAACTCGTGCTGTGCTTAGGCAACCGAGTAGTGTATTGGCTCCCTAATTGAGTCTTAGTGGGGTAGAACTCGCTGAGACGTAGTCTCATCCCGGTTTGGGGAAAACATTTCAGGACCTCGATGAGAAGCTGAGGAGGAGGAATCTGAGAAGGAGAACTCTGAAGGGAAACCTGAGGAAAAGGATTTTTGGAAGAAGAAGATATTATCGAGAGGGTCTGGAGTACGATTTGGATGAGGACTGAGATCCCATCCTCTTTTGTGAATCATGTCTTGATGTTAATAGAGTTAAAGTAAAAAGTTGTAAATAGTTGTAAAGTACTCTGGTTTATGTTTTGTGTATAAGTTTGGTTAGAAGTTTCAATATGAAAAAATATGGCCCTGCTTTTCTATCCCATTGTTTTATTGTCTGGGGATTTATAATTGCTTCTGCATGTGCTTAAAAAAATGAAATGGTCGGCGATACATAGTCCTAGGATATCGCATTTTAAAATCGACCAAGTAGAAGGATGTGTGCATACCCGAGGATTGGGGCGTGACATCATAATTCACTTCTTAAGCTTTGTTTGCAGCACTACGCTTAGATGTTGCGCATGTTCTTCGAGTCCTTTAGAATATATCAGGATATCATCAATGAAGACAATCACAATTTGGTCCAAATAGGGCTTAAATGTCTTATTCATCAGATCCATGAATGCAACTAAGGCATTCGTTAATCCAAATAGCATAACTTGGAACTCATAGTGTCCATAGCGAGTCCTAAATATGGTCTTAGGGGTGTCTTCTTTCTTAATCCTTAACTGATATCCTAATCTCAAGTCAATTTTAGAAAAGACCGAACTTTTCTGCAGTTGGTCAAATAGATCATCAATTATAGGTAATGAGTACTTACTCTTAACGATTACATGATTCAATTGCCTATTATCAATGCACAAATGCATCGACCCGTCCTTCTTTTTTACAAACAAGAGTTCTACAAGTTTAACCATGCTTCTGCTGTGCCACTCTGATAAAATTATCCCAGAAACACTACCCTCCCAATTCAGTTCGTAGTTCGGTTCATTCTTGCCCCCCCCTTCCTTTTGCCATACTAGAAGCCTGCCAGGAGCCACTCCTTGCTCAGGCACTCTGGCCTCGGCGTCCACTCCCTGCCCTCATCGAACCGGGTTGTTACAGGTACACCAGCTTTCGCCTGGTTCGAACCCAAACTACACATCCACTAGAGAGTCTCGTTTCGAGATGGACTAACTTACAGAGATATTATCCATTTTGGTCTATCCCATACTAAGCCTCACAGTTTTATCCTTAGCGCATAGGCAAGCATTATCTTAGGAGATCATTCATCCTAATCCATTGCTTACAGAGCTAGTCCATTCCTATGATGAGGTCAAAGTTATACGTAACTATCACTACCAAGTCCATCTCCAGATCTCGTTTCCCTAGGGTTATCTCACACATCTCACATGCTAACGTAGATAACAACATGTCCTTCAGTGATGTAGAAATACGAAGAGGCACATCTAAAGATTTGTTCCTATTTCTCACAATCATCTATATTTTTCAAACACAAATGAATGCGTGCCACTCATGTCAAATAACACATATGCTTTCTTATCCATCTATCGAAATCGTACCTGATATAACATTTTTGGAAGCTTTCGCTTCCTCTTGGGTAACCGCATACATCATTCCTTGTGCTGGTGGCCTCTGTTGATTTCTTGGTAGATTTGATCTAATAGCACTTTGCTGTACCTGTCGCACCGAGCCGACACTCAACTGCGACCTCTCTCGTGGACAGTCTCTCTTAAGGTAACCTATCTGTCCACAAGCATAGCATTTCGGCCGTTCATTGCAAGGTCCTGGGCCATGTCACCCGTCACACCTTCAACAAACATCATGTCGATAGGGTGCTTTCCCTATATTCAGGCCATCCCTAGCTCTTTCAAAATTTCCAAAATTACTCTTTTTCTTAGAATCCCAGGTCTAACCTTGACCATGATAGGGTCTCTTACCCCTTCAAACATCATTAAAGGTCATCTGCCTCTTAGATTCTGATTGCTCTCTCACTAACTCTTGCTCCACCAATTGTGCCCTCTCATAAATTTCATTATAATCCCTTATATTCAGAGGCACTAGTTGTTTCCTAATGTCAGTCCTTAGCCCCTTCAGGAATCTCTTAGCTTTTTCTTCTCGATCCTCAACCAACCTAGGAGCATACCTAGACAATTCAGAAAATTTTGCCATATACTGATTTACTGTCAGCTCCCTTTGTTCCAACTGAACAAATTCAGTGATCTTCTTATCCTTGGCACAATCAAAGAAATGCTTTCTATTGAAAGCTCTAACAAACTCATCCCAGTTTATATCAATCTGGTGGAAAGATTGTATCCTTAGAAGCCCTCCACCAAAATTTTGCATTTCCCTCAAATTGGTACTCTGCCAAGGTTATTTTTTCAGTATCATTATAGTCCAACAACCGGAAAATCTTTTCTATCCCATCAATCCATTGTTCCGCCTCCTCAGGACTTCCCATTCCACTAAACTTAGGTGGTTTCAACTTCAGGAATTGTTCCACCAGTCCTTGAGGGCGACGTTCTGCTCCAGGTTGTTGCTAAGCTTGTTTTTCCATCAAATTTCCAATATTGGCCAATGCCTGCAAGATGTCTTCCAGTCGGGGTTTAGCCCTTGCAGCAGAGGCTTCAACCTTCGATGGATGAGCACTTCCAGCCTGCACCATAATTTTCCTGCAGTTTCCAAGCATTCGCCTCAAGAATAATCTGTGACTCAATGTCTCCATTTAAAAGCAACTACAACTATATATAAGTGACATAAACATGTTACTGGCACCTAAAAGCAACTCATAATAAACTACTAGGGATCTACAAGTGAATACCCATCACCCCTTGTTCAAAGTTAGTCAACTACTCTTGGTTAGTAGTATCCTATGGTGTGCATCATTATATTCTCATTTCCAACTAAGACACCTTATCACTTTAAATAGACCATAGCTCTGATACCAATACATGTGGCACCCCTCGACGGCCCTCGAACCGTTAGGGTCGTCACAATCCACTTACCTTTTACTTGACCTGATAATATAAAACTTTGATACCAAGGAATTTCATTATACTTCATAAATCCTGGGGGTTTACATCTTTTAGATCGGTTCCTACGCAATTTATACGGCGGAAGCACATCCATCAACTACCTTCCCTATATTCAGAAAACGATGCACACTAACTAAACATTTATATGTAAAAAGCCAAACACTTTTATTCACTTAAACCAGATGGATATCATTCATTGTTACGTCAAAATGCCGTAGTCTTTTATACTCGGCTATACTTCAAAAGATGACCGACATTTCCTCCAACAGTCATATACTTAAAGTCCATCGATCAGTGTCGGCATCCAAAAGTTCATTCATTTGCTATCATCCTCCTCGCGGTCATATCCAACTACTCGATCCATCTATTAGCGGTAGTGGCAACAGATGTATCTTATCTAGTCTGAAATGTTAGTCCCCAAACAGGGTGAATACAACCACTCAGTAGTAAAGATCCATCAAACTACACAATGCAACAAGCAAGACAATCAAGATATCACAAGTAAAGCACATATCATCCATGCTATCGAGCATATATCACCATGCGATTGTGCATATATCGTCATCCAGTCATGCATATCTCACCATGCCATCGTGCATATACCACCATGCGGTCATGCTTGTATTTCCATGAGGTTCATCCCATGCCATATGCACATACATACGCATGATCCATATCATCCATACAATCATGTATGCATCCCCATGAGATCCATTCAAGCCTTCATGATTACATTCTCAATGTCAAATAGCATCAATTTACTTTTATAAGCAGATCATGCATCATGTCATATGCACACCCATGCGCATGATTCAATTTTCAGTTTTATCTTTCAAAAGGATCTCATCATTTTTCTTCTAGGGACAAATGTTTGCATCCCTCATTTATCGCTCGCACCCAACTTGGCATCACGAGGAACCTCTGGCACACACCTCCAGGCATCCAGCATACACCTCCGAGTATCTCGCACCCCAACTGACATCACAAGGAATCGCTGGGGCTCACCATGAAAATGGTTACCCTTGCATTCCGGAATTACGTACCGACATACCACCAGGCATCCCCCTAAAATTATGTACCGTATACCACCGGGCATCTCGAAACTCCTGAGGACCCTCCCGCACACACACTCCGGGGATCCCGACACTCCCGGGGCATCGTTGGCTTACACCTCCAACGGTATTATCATCATCACAATTTATATATGTCATATTTTCAACATGGCATTTGATGCAACAATGCCAGAGGACTAAACCAGCCTTTTTGATGTCATATGAAATGCCAAATTTCACTATTTATGCAGTACAATTAATACCCACGTTGTCACGTTGCATAAAACAATTTATTCGTTTTTGAAAATAGAACAATTTTCGGATAAAACATAATGCACCTCTTTAGTAAAAATTCCGGAAAAATTATTAAACGTTCTTAATAAATTCTGAAAATTTATCATCATGTATATAAGACCTAGAGAAAGATATTTCATGAAGAACACCATGTCAATAAAGTTCCATATAAATCGCATAGGTCCATACATCACAGCAAAAGAATTTCCAACGCCACTTTTGCACAGTTTCGGGAAATAATTTCGATTAAGCCCTTAAAGGAACTTCGAAAATTCTGAGATTCTAATATATTATAGATGAGACCTAGAGGTAAAAGTCCCATGAAGAAATCGAAGTATAATTCCTTCGGTATTAAAAGCTATAATTTTTATAACTCTCCCTAACTCTCGGTTCACTGTCCAGACTCATCCTCTTCAAAGAAAGTCATTTTCCACGATCAATACTTGTCCTTTTATTCTAAAATTTTAGTATGTTACTTCTCAAGATGTCTCCTACAACTCTTATAAGGACATGAGGTCAAATTCCAACTGGATAATTTTATAAAAATTCGCAGAATCGCACTAGGTCAGCATAACTGTTTCCAGATCTACTTTCTTCAATGAAAAAGGGTTTCACCAACCTATACTTATTCATTTCCTCTCAAATTTTGATATGTTACTCTCCAAGAAATCCTCTACAACTTTCTTCAAGAAGTCAAAGTGAGATTTCAACTAAAACTTTGCATGCAGCTCACGAAATCACCAGAGGTCGGACTGTTTTTCCAGAAAATAGAATACTAGGCTAAGACACAACTCCTATAACTCCGAAAACTCTCACCTCTACCACATCCGAAATTTACCATTCATCACACACATTCACAGCAAGCAAAGTGTAGATCAATGAACTCTACTTGCCTCTAATTCAAACAAAATCATAGCAAGCACAACGGCGGGGCAAGGCGGGCTTGATCGACGGCGGCAACTAGGCGGGTACACGGCAGCCAGTCTTCTTCCTCCTCTTTCTCTCTTTCTCTCGCACGAACACTCTCTCTCTCTCTCTCTCTCTCGGTGCCTTGCTCAATCCACCCCCTCCTCTTTTCCTTTTTGGTTGTTTAATTACTTGTCTTTGGTTAATTTTGCATGGAAGGACACTTGTCTTTGTAAGAAGGACACTTAGCTTCATGGGAAGGACACTTGTAGAGTCCCTCTCGCCACTTGTCGTTCTCCATGCAAGCCAATGAGCTTTCTTTGGGCCAGATTTGGGCTAGCTTTTTGGCCGACCAAATTGGGAGAAACGGTGGGGGATTCGGTGGGGCCATGAGCTGGTTTTTGGGCTGGTTTGGCCTTAAGAAAATCAGCCCACTCCTTCTCCAATTTTTCCTATTTAATCCCCACTTACATATATATATATATATATATATATATATCTAATTACACTTTAATATGGCCATAAAACTTTGTAACATAAATCAATAAAAATGCAACTTATAAAGTACATGGCCAAGAATAAAAAAATTTCCTTATCAATTTATCCTTTAATACAAATCCTTAATCACTCATGGACATAGGATATATTTCCAACCAAATAATTGTCCATTAAAATGCTCGGCCTTAATCTATTGTAATTTATTAGTCTAATGACCCTAATAAAATCCGATGATGCTTCCATCACCTATTCATGGTTCATGGTATATCCAGGGGTTGTCATGAAATTTTAGGATGCCACATTTATACAGTGGCCTATATGCTCCTAACTTTCCTACATGGGATAGGAAATTTTTTTATTTATTTTACAAACAAACAACTAACAATTCCCTACTTTGTTTGTAAAACAAAATTTCTGAACTAAAACTAAATTTTAAGAAAATATATAGCCAAAATTTTTATAAGATTAATAAAAATACATGAAGCCCTATTTCGAGTTAAACTTTACTTAGTGTAAATATCTGAAAATTCTATAAAAATTTCAAGTAGCTATGCTTTAAACTTGTCATTTTCATAATAGAATTGGATACACTTTAAATGTACTAACATCTTGTTTTAACGATAAGTTTATAATTTACTTAGGCTCTGTTTGGAATCAGCTTTGGAAGGGGCTTTGCCATCAAAAGCCCCTTGGGCCAAAATAAAGCGTTTGGGAAAAAACTTTGCAAGTCTCTTAATGGCAAAGCTAGCATTTTGTAAGTTGAAAAAACTTTGCAAGTCCTAGGCTGCCTTGGGCTTTCAGCATTTTCGGAAGGCTTGATATATTGTTCATCGTCTTCTTCGTCAAGTTCCCAAATGGTCGCCGGCGAGATTGTGATGGGTCGGCGATGGCTGGAGAGAGGCCGGCGTGGTCACGGCACCTCGGCGACCGTCGCCGACCCATCGTGCGACCCGGATCTGGTCGCGTTAGTCGCCTAGGTCGCGGCGAGGTCGGTTGCTGCGACCTCCAGCAACCCACGACCTTGCCGAGACCCGGATCTAGGTCACGGAGGTCGCCGGAGGTCGCCTAGGTTGCGATGAGGTCTATCACCGCAACCTCTGGCGACCCACGACCTCGCCGCGACCCAAATCTGGGTCGCGAAGGTCGCCGGAGGTCGCGGCGACCCACGACCTTGCCACGACCTAGATTTGGGTCGCGGAGGTTCCTTGGGTCGCGGCGCGTGACCTCCGCAACCTCACCGCGACCCGATCCGGGTCGCCGAGGTCGCGGAGGTCGCCTGGGTCACCGGCGACCTTCGTGGCACGATGGGTCTCGCGATGGCGCGGCGAGGGTTGTGACCCTAGCCAGATGCTGCCCTTCGCCGCACTGCCTCCCCCTCACTAGACCGCCTACCTTCGCCAGAGCCTATTAGCTCTTCACCGGCAGTAACCGGCGAAGCCCTTGGTCAGCGAAGCCTTTGGCTGGCCAACTCTCCTTTTTTTTTCCTTTGGAGTCTTTCGCAAATTTAATTTACCCAAACACTATTTTGCACAAAGATACTTCACAATGGACTTTCACAAATAGATTTACCAAACATAATTTGCATTTGGGAAAACATCTTTCACTCAATGATCTTTGCATTTCCCCAAAGACTTTTCCCAAAAGTCTTTCCAAACGCACCCTTAGCATGGGTCCTCCTAAAGAAGGAATCGTCTATCTTATCTTATGAGACTCGATGTGGATGGGATTTTGAGACTGTACCCATGCAACGTGAGCAAGAACAACTTGTCATTGGACTGGGAGTCTTTCGGTGCCAAATGCAGCCCCTTGACACATGCGGACTCAGAATGTACTGCGCGACGTACAATCAGAAAGCCGACTGCAAATGTCTCCCAGGATTTGTGCATGCGAACCAGTGCAACTGGACATCCGGGTACAAAAGGAAGCTCACCGCCCAAACCTGCGAGGGAACGAACCCTGGATAATGGATACAACAGTTGACTGGTCACTTTCACTCTGTGGGAGGACGTCACCAAGGAGGAATCTCAAGAAGCATATCTGCGGGATCGCAACTGTGAAGTGTTGATATGCAAAGATGGAAATTGCACGAAGCAGAGGCTCCCTCTTAGATACAGCCGCACAGACCTCGACAACTCTTGCCAACCTTACATCAAAGGTAAGTGAGACCAGACCGGAAGAAATGGTTTTTCAGAGAGAGAGATTCTAGTCGTGATTACATTGTCAATTGCTTCTGTATTAGTCACACCAGCAGTGTCTAGATTTATTGTTTACAATTGTTACGCTTAGACCCTTTGAACCAAAAAGAAAAAGAAAGAAAATGAAAAGGAAAACGAAAATAAAAAATCAATAAAATGATAAAAAATAGAAAAAAATATTTAAAATGTATCGAAATTTATTCATGTTATCGTCGATCGTGCTATTTAGGATGGTTGACATTGACTAGACTGCCACATCGACGATTTCCAACCAAAATTAGCCGAATGGATTCAATTAACAAAACTTAAAAATGTTTATGATCCAATTGATAATATTAAAATGTTTAAGATTGAATTCACAAAAGCACAATAGATTTAGAATTTTTTGAACAATTTACCTATCTTGCTATGCTGGTAATAGAAATACCAAGCGGTCTGATCATACCTTATGAGTAGTTCTAGTCATAGTTTAACACCTTTACTATTTGTCGTTTGATTATGAAGATGAGATACGAAAAGAGAGTTTACAACTGCAAATCCTCCAACAAACTTTGCATGCGATATAGTCAAGTGAGAGAAGATGTGACATAGATATCATCCATGTCTCTCACATCCATCTAAAATTCCTTGATCACCCAAAGAGTAGTCAATCATGACAAAAGCAGGATTTAGGCTGATACAAGCAACAAAAACTTTAATCAAGATTCCCTCGAAAAAATTCATACACAAGAGAATTTTACCAAGTGACTCTCGTGACGCTATAGGTTCATTCAACCCGTCCACGTGTTCTATCGTTTTAGATTCTCCCACTTCTGTTAATTTTCCAAGTCCTCGGCTAATTCATTAGTCAATATCTTGATCCTCTATTGTCATCATGTGAATTCTATCTATCAAAAAGATGGATTCATAAGTGCTAATCACTTTCAACTCATGCTACTTGTTAGAGATATATTTAAAATATAGTGTGATTCTATATATTTTCATTGATTATACCTCACTTATTGTACTTAATGTTTTATTACTTCATAAAGTCTTCATGTAAAGCCCATAAATTAGCTTTTGTGCTCTTCACTTAATAATGAGCAAAGAGAATATGTGACATAGGAATCATTCATGTCTCTCACTTCCATCCCTGGCCAATACCATACAAAGGAGTCCAAACTCAAAACTCAGGTACCCGGATGAAAATCACTCTAAAACTACTTGATCATCCCAAAGAGAGTGGTCAATCATGAAGAAAGCAGGACTTAGGTGTACATAAGCCACAAAAATCTTCAGTCAAGATTCCCACAGAAAAAATATACGCGTGACTTTCGGGCACCATAGGTTCCCCGTATCCAGCAAGGTCTTCTAGATTCCCATCCTCATATTCTCTCAATCTAGATCATTCCAATTCTATTAACCTCTATTTGTTTCACAGCAAATAAATGATTTAATAAATATTTTCCTTAAAAAAATCACTTGGGTCACTTAAAATAATTAACTAATGGAAAATATTTTCATTATTGATAACAATTGATCTTAAGCATTTTTGTGGACGATGAATATATTTTTTATTCATTTATTTTTGTAAGCGATATAAAAAATTGGGTTTTAAGGAAATATTTCTAAATCATTCAATTTTCATGAAACAAATGAAGCCTTAATTTCTAAGTCTTCAGCTAAACCATCAGCCAATATCTTAGTTAAAGTAATGATGCAGAAGAGAGGAATTTGAATTTTTTTTTCAATATAATTCGATATATATTGAAAAAGAATACACAAGCCTATTTATAAACTTTATTAGATGACTATCTAAGATAATATATCAATCAAGATATACACGCAATCTTGAGAGTTACAAAGAGTCAACGTAATTATCAAATATCTCTAATATAAGAAGTTCTCCTAGAGAAGTCCTTAATTATCTCTAACAATCTTAATCTTTGATTGTCATCATGCGAATTCTATCTATCAAAAGATGGATTCAGAAGGGCTAATCACTTTCGACTCATGCTATTGCAATAATAATTTGAAAGGACCACGGATGACAATCCCAGTCGTAGCCCCTGTTTTTGTTTCACATTCCAGGAAAGTGCCTTCGCATGAAACCAACACATAACCAATGAAAGAGTCTCTCACAATTAAAATATCAAGGCTTCAAGGCGGAAATGAGTTCTCGGGATAACCTTCGGTGTATGGCAATGTCTCTTTCAAGCACACACCGACTCAATAACTTGTTTGAACAGGAAGACGATTCATACTCTGTCCAGCATTTACAATCCATTGAGGAATGTAGAGCCACATGTTTGTCCGACTACAATTGCGGTGCCGTGATATACAACAAAGGAGTGCAAAAAGCAAGGCCTCCCTTTGAGGTTCGGCAGGAGAGCCCTCAGCAATTCGAACATAGTTTCCATCAAGCTGAGTACCGCTACATTGGATGCAAATGCACCGAAGCACGTCAAAAAGCAGATCAGGATTGACATTTTGGTCGTGAGCATCTCATTGATTGCTTTGGCGTTGATAATTCTAGTCTATCTCGGGATCTGCGTTTACCGGAACAGGCTCTTGGGACATCAAATGTTTATAGATCATGGAGTAAGCATCGGATCGGTAGAGAATGTTGGACTGAGATGCTTCACTTATGAGGAGCTCAAGGAAGTGACCAAGGATTTTAAGGATGAGAATGGTAAGGGGGCTTTCGGAGCTGTTTAGAAAGGCATGCTGCTGAATCTTTGAAAAGTGGTAGCCATAAAGAGGCTCGAGAACATCTCATCTGATGGGGACGTCGAATTCCGAGCTGAGGTGAAAATCATTGGGAGGACTCGTCACTGGAACCTGGTCTGCCTGCTCGGTTATTGTCAGGATGGGAACAACAGGCTTTTGGTGTGCGAATATATGACCAATTGCTCACTCGTGGATCTACTCTTTACACCAGAAAGACAGCCTCGTTGGGATGAAAATACGAGCATTGCTCGCAATATAGCCAGAGGCCTCCTTTACCTCCACGAGGAGTGTGAGACGCAGATTATCCACTGTGATATAAAGCCTCACAACATACTAATCGACCAGAATAGGAGGGCGAAAATATCTGATTTTGGACCATCGAAGATGTTGGACCCGGATCAGACCAAGACCAAGACTAGAATCCGGGGAACCAGAGGGTACGTAGCACCTGAGTGGCACAAGAAATTACCCGTGACAGTGAAAGTCGACATCTACAGCTTCGGGATTGTGTTGCTGGAGATAATTTGCAACCAGAGGAGCCTGGATTGGTGCCGCTCTGAGGAGGAAGCGGTTCTCGAAGAATGGGTTTACGGATGCTTTCAGGCAGGTGATTTGGCAAAGCTAGAGGACTTCGAGGAGGTCGAAATGAGGCAACTGGAGAGGGTTGTTAAAGTAGGCTTGTGGTGCGTCCTGGAAGAGCCATCGCTTCGTCCCTCCATGAGGAAGGTGTTGCTGATGCTTGAAGGCAGCGTGGATATACCCATGCTGCCTTCTCCGACTTCCTTCCTCAGTTCCATGTGACTGTCTTCTTCATCTCTTCCACTTCCCTCCTCGCCGAAATTTGTCAATAATGTGAGTGACTTGAGCTCAAGCATGCGACTATGCTTGGTCTATTTTCGTTTTCTTGGCTTTAATTACTGTTGCTTGATCCAATTCCAGTTGCTTAGTGTATTTATAATAAAGGATTAGCAAATGTGCTCACTTTAGCAAGATGGTTGATGTTGGCTACGCGCAGCAGAGGTTGGATCCACCTTTCCATCAAATGAGACAGCAGTTCTCTTTAGGTACAACAACTGGTTTCGGCCTGCCATGGCCTCGTCAGGAGAGCGGCATCAGCTCCCGACCAATTTGTGCACGGGAGGCCTACCATGTCTTCAGAGTTCCTAAGTGATATAATCATTCTATCCTAGAACTCCTAGCACCAACCGTCCTGATGCCACTCCCACGGACCAGTTGTGTTCTACCCTTCTGCCTCACACTCTTCACCATATAACCCCAAGCCCCACTCACAAGTGTCACGAGTACGGGAGGATTCACGGACCATAACACATGCGTGATTCATGTGATGCTTCAAAGATTTGGATGTATTTGAAACATCAAGAAAGGAAAGCGAAACATTTAGACAAATGAGCATCTCTGTTATGGAGTGCATTTAATTGCCAAGGCTAGTTTGGTACACATATCATGCATTCACAAATGTTGCATGCATTTTAAATACGATCCAAACCTTGACAATTCCAATGCCTAATAAAAAGTTGAAATGATTTTAAACAATTAATGTTGGAAGCGTCACATGTACCAAATTAACTTTGATATGCATAATTAACACTTTAAATCAAATTTGGAGAAAATGTCATCAAAAGATCATTTCAATTTTTATTTTTTTTTGAGTTGATCTTTTCTCACAATTAAAATAACAAGTCTTTCCAGATTAATACAATTTCTCAAGATAACATTTTGGCGATTGCCTAATGCTTCTTTCAAGCACATGTTATTTATTGGAAAAAGAGCACTGCAAATTTCATAACTTCTATATGAAACTCACAAGAGAGTCATAGATTTTTTTTTCTGATTACTTGAGTGTCATAACTTATTTACAGAACTCATTTTTGCATCGTAATTTTTTTTTTCCGATTACTTGAGTGCCATATGTTTTCAAAATCATTCACTACAAGTGTCATGCCAATGTCGAATTTCCAATACTTGGGTGAATAGTATCAAAATTATGGTACTTAAATGATCAATTGAAAGTTATGATATTGAAGTAAACATTTTTTAGAAGTTACAACATTCAAGTGATTTAGGAAAAGTTATAATACTCAAGTAAGTGTCTATGAAAGTTGTAGCACTTGTAATGATCTTCTTCCCACTGACGACTTAAAAAATAGAGAGGAGACTTGACTTAAAAAGTTTGTTTGAATGGGTCATTCCCAAAGAGCACTCCCCAGGTTAAACCCGATTGGCCATCACAGGGAAGTGGAGGACTCGCATGCTCCTTCCAGGCGGACAACGCCTACCACTTGACACGAGGTAGGAATTTTTTGAATCGGTAGATTTATTAAACCTCATGAGAGATTCATCCAATCTAAAAATTCAAGTTAAGATGTGATGTGCGTACACGGGGACCGAACCCAAAGCTAATGCATGTACACGTAAGAACGAGATTGAACAAGTTTCCTGGATGGTCCAAATCAACAGACAAGTAAGCAAATTTTTGCGATTTGCAAATTAGATATTATTGACGTGGACATCAGCCTTCATACATGGCTAGCCTATGCTAATGTGAACAATTTTTGTAATTTTTTAAAATTTTGAATATCTTCTATTTGTTTTTTTTTTTTTTTTTTTTTTCACTTTCTCTTCCCTTTTTCCTATGGTGAGTGCCACAAGTGAGGGTGGTGCTTGTCGATTGCAAGCAATGGTCGCCCTTGTTGGCCACAAGTGAGCCTAGGCAAAGGGTGGTTTGCAAGGGCCATGATGCCCTTGCTAGATTTGGTGGGGGTGATGGTTGCCCAAGTGAGGGCGGTCCTTACCTGTGGCTAGTCAAGGGGAAAAAGGAAAAGAAAGAAAAAAAAAAAAAAAGGAAATAAAAAAAAAAATTGTCAAGTAAGAGGAGTAGTGTTCACGTTATCAATTTTCGGCCAAAATTGACCGGAAATATCATCTTAAAATTTGGGACTAAATTAAAAAAATTTGAGCTAAATTAATCATAATACAATAGGATTAAGACTATTATGGCAATTATCCCCACTATTTTAGTGTAGATAAAGATAATATAATAATGATAAAAATGCACATCATTTTTTTCCTGGTTGAACATAATGTACACCCCTTTATAGTTAAAAGATAACAATAATGACAATTACAAACTCACCCATGGGCAGCGCAGTTGGTTGAGATCTCTTCTCCAGTGAAAGAGGTCAAAGGTTCGAAAGCCTACTTGTTAGAGATTAAAGTGGGGGGTAAAAAGGCTTCGGTGGTGAGTTGCTGGGTCAGTTTCTCCTGAGGTATGGTTGTTGGGCCTCCACCGCGTGAAAGCCCGTGAGACTCCAAATCGGTGAAGCCAACAAGGGCAGGTTCCTGCGGATTCTCGGTCACAAAATAATAATAATAATAATAATAATGACAATTACAAAAGACAATTGGAACAATTGGAGAATAAAAAGGTGGTGGAGCATGCAATTTCGCAAGAAGACGACGACTTACCAACTTAAAAGAACAAAAGAAGAAAAGTTCTCGCAAGAAGACGACGACTTATAATCAGTGAAGAGAATTGTGGAAAAGTAGGCCCGGCTGCTAAAATCGACAGCATTGAGCAACTTGTTGGTCAAAGCTAAAACAAGAAGAGGCAAAAAAAGAAAAAAAAAAAATTGGACAACAACGGAAGTAATTGATTTAGAAATTAGGAACCCTGCTAGAAGACGATGTGGTTCGACCATTGACTAAACTCAAGCCATCCAACAATCACCAGGACCACAAGGCATAATTGCTTCGGGCGACATGGACCACGTAAAATGTACTGGATCCTTTAAGTCAAGTTACTCGCGTCTTTAAGACGCCAGAATTGCATGGGTATGGTGTAACAGCGAGTTTATGAAAACAAAAAAAGAAGAAATCTCTGGGAACATAGCATATTTGAACGTCCGTGTCTGGAGTCTCATGCTTTCTTTGAACAAGACTTTTCTAGAGTCAAGACCTCCAGTTATTATTTCCATTTTAGAAGCTGATGTTGCTCTATAAAGCATGGGCCAAAGAGCTAATTGTTCACACCACAATACGAGTTCTGTAGCATTAAAAGTAGACCTCAGTTTGCTTTAATGGCTAATTCCGCCCTTCGTTGCAAGCACTTCATTCGTATGGTTGCTACGCTTCCCTTTCTTCTCGCACTCGCATTCATCTTCTTCACACCTGCAACTGCACAAAGACAGATCAACATAACCCTCGGTGCTTCTCTCGCACCCAACACCACCACCACCAACTCCTTCTGGCTCTCGCCTTCCGGTGCCTTCGCGTTCGGGTTCTATCAGTGAGGCGACGGTTATGCGGTCGGGGTTTTCCTTCCGCGAACTCCGCGTAAAACCATAATCTGGACCGCTAACCGAGACTATCCTCCGGTCCCACGAAATTTCACCCTACGTTTCACCAGCGACGGGAGACTTGTCCTGCAGTCTTCAGAAGCGCAAGAGACGTTTGTTGCCATTCCGAGGGAGACTGCGGTCTCAGCTTCTATGCTCGATACTGGCAATTTCGTTCTGTATAACTCAAGGCGGGACGTCATATGGCAGACTTCTGATTTTCCGACTGACACCCTCTTGGCAGGCCAGCATTTATCACCAAGCCAACAGTTGTGCTCGAGCGCTTCCGAGAGCGACCAATCGACTGGTTTGTTTCGCCTCAAAATGCAAACGGATGGAAACCTCGTGCAGTATCCTATAGCTACTCCAGACACGGCCGAGCACTCTTACTGGTCATCTGGCACCAACGGAGTCGGCGACAAGGTGACACTATATCTCGATAATGACGGTTCTCTCTACCTGTTGAACGCAACAGGTACATATTTGAAAAATATTACCGCAAGTGGACGACCTCCAAAAGAAGGAATAATCTACCTTTTGAGAATCGACCCAGATGGGATTATGCGACTGTACTTGTACAACGCGACCCAGAATGCGGATTTGTCAAAAATATGGTCGCTTTCTGACAACAGATGTATGCCCAAGGGCTTATGCGGGCTCAACGGGTTTTGCGCCATGAATGATCAAAATCTCGAGTGCAAGTGTCTTCCAGGATTCGGATATGTGAACCCGGGGAACTGGACATCTGGGTGCGAGAGGAACTTTACTGCAGATAGCTGCACGAGAGCAGACGCAGCCCCTAGGTACACTATTCAACCGGTCTCTAACACTGTATGGCAGGATACTGCGTATGCTGATCTTACTTTTTCTACCAACGAAGAATGTCAAAAGGCATGCTTGCAGGATTGCAATTGCGAAGCTGTGATATACAATGCCCAATCCTGCAAAAAGATGAGGCTTCCCTTGAAATATGGCAGGAGAGACCTCAATAATGCAAACATACTCTCCATCAAGGTAGGGGAGACTGGATCTAATGGGAATGGAGCGAATGGCTTCACGCCGGAGGGAAAGAAAAGGCCTTCTCGGAGAGACATTCTATTTGCAATTGCATCATCTACTGCTTTCGCATTAATGACACTGGCAGTGTCAGGATTCGTTGTTTACAGGTATCGCGTTCGGCTATATGAAATACTTCCCAAGGAGGGAAGCGCTACAATGATAGAGAATATTTCGCCGAGATCATTTACTTATGAAGAGCTGAAGAGGGTAACCAAAGATTTCGCCGAAGAGATTGGTAGGGGAGCATTCGGAACAGTGTATAAAGGCACACTGTTGAATAGCCTCGAGGTTGTTGCAGTTAAGAAACTAGAGAAGGTCTCATCGGATGTTGAAAGCGAATTCCAAAACGAGGTGAAAATTATCGGGAGGACTCATCACCGGAGCCTCGTCCAATTGCTTGGTTATTGTCTTGACGGACATGACAGGCTTTTGGTGTACAAGTACATGAGCAACGGGTCGCTTACGGATCTGCTCTTCACGCCTGAGAAACAACCTTGCTGGGATGAAAAAATGGGAATTGCTCGAAACATAGCCAGAGGCCTCCTCTATCTCCATGAAGAGTATGAAACCCAGATCATTCACTGCGATATCAAGCCACAGAACATACTAATCGACGAATGTAGGCGAGCAAAAATATCCGATTTTGGGTTATCAAAGCTGATGAAGCCAGATCAAACCAACACCATGACAAGGATTAGAGGAACGAGGGGTTACGTTGCACCGGAGTGGCACAAGAATTTGCCAGTGACGGTGAAAGCAGATGTTTACAGCTTTGGCATCGTGTTGCAGGAGATCATCTGCTGCCGAAGAAGTGTGGATTGGAGCCTTCCCGATGATGAAGCCGTGCTCGAAGAATGGGCCTACAGCTGTTTCCAGGAGCGCGAGCTAGAGAAACTAGTCAATGATGAATCGACCGACAGAAGACAGTTGGAGAGAATGGTGAAAGTGGCTCTTTGGTGCATCCTTGAAGAGCCATCGCTCCGTCCTTCGATGAGGAAGGTGCTTCTGATGCTGGAAGGCACGGTGGACATCCCCATACCTCCTTGTCCTTCTTCCTTCCTCAGTGCTATCTAGACTTTCGCCAACACTCTGCCGATCATCATTGACAGAAATGCATTTGATTGTCAATACCATGTGTAGAAACTGTCCTGAGAGGTTTATTCATGCGAGGCGTGATACTTGTTTGCCAATATTGTTCTTTCTCTGCTATTCTTTCTTCTGGGAAGTTAAAATAATGCAGAAACTATATTGACAAATTCATTGCTTTCCAATGGAGACAGATATGATCATAAGTTCTCTGTTTCCTTATAGTGCTATTCTGCCGGATACGATGAAAGTGCAAAGAATGGGGTGGAGGGAGAGGGGACAGGGAAGTTTGCCTATCAACTGAATTTGAAAACATGTTTCGTAATGTGAGCGGTGTCCTTCTGCTGTAAAACTTCTTACAGATAAAATATTCGACGATTCTACTTTCCTGTTAAAAGAAATTGGAATACTTTTTTGTGCTAGTAGATTTAGAAAGGAGCTAGTGTCGAAAATGAGAGTAAAGGAAAAATTACCCCTCAACTGATTTTCAGTAACTTGTGGGTAATTTCTTAACATTTTTATTAAATTATCGAGTCAGCATATTACTAATGTTTTTTTTTTTTTTAATCCTTCACTAATTTTTCTTTGTCTTTCTTGCCAATGCCTTAAACTTACCGAATCTCATATGAATTTGCCCATCTTTATTGGAGTGATTTATCGACTTTTTGTGATTAAATTATTAATTGATTTTGGATTATCAACTTTTGCTTGAGTGACGGCATTCATTTTTTTTAATTATAAAATTTTATTACTATTACCAAATTTTATTTGTCTTTCTTACAGATGCCTTAACTTTACCCTTTCTCATATGAATTTATCAGCCTTTGTTTTTGTGAAATATACGCTTTTGTCCCTTATTAAGTTACCAAGGGCCCATTTGGCAACTTGCCAAACAGTGTTTGTTTCTATTCTTTTGTTATCGGGAGTAGATTTAGAACAGAAATGCGTTTGGTAAGTTTTTGTTTCCGGAAATAAAATTGGAGTAAAATTGAGAATTAAAAAAAAAAATTGATTCTCATTCTTGGGAACAATTCTAGAATCAAGCACCTATTTTCTCTTTTTCCTTTCTTTTTTTTTTTTTTTTGTTCTTCTTCCCTCTTTCTTCTTCTTCATCTGCCGCCGCCGCCGTTGCCGTCTGCCGCCCACCGTTGCTGGTCGTCGGCAACTGATCCGGCGAGCTCGCCAAGCCAGGGCAAGGTCCAGCAAGCTTGCCAGAGGCAAGCATAGCCGCTAACAAGAGATTTGGCAAGGCCGAACCTTGCTAGTGGCCAGCAGGCCTTGCTCGGGCCTCCCTCAACCACCTGCAAAGCTCAACTAGCCTCGTTGAGGCTTGGCTAGCCCCATCAAGGCTCGGTTGATGAGGGCCAGCCTCACGCCGAGGGCCAATGACGCTCCAATAAAGTCGTTGGCCCTCGTCTGGCCGGTTGCCAATTATCCCAAGGCTGGTGACCAGCAACTTGAAGAAGAAGAAGAAGAAAAAGAAGGGAAAAAAAGAAAAGAAGAAAAAAGGAAAAAAAGTAATAAATTTATTTAAAAATTAAAATAAAATAATTTGGAGTATAAATTTTGAGCACGGTACCAAACGCAATTCTATTCCAGAATCAAAAATTTTGTATAGTTACTAAACATATTCTTTTGTTTAGAAATTGTTCCCAAGACCACAATAAAAAAAAAATACTTCTAATAAAAAACATTATTCCCGAAAATAGAAGTATTACCAAACGTGCCCTAATTTACCAATGTAACTTACTACTTTACTCATAAAGCCCGCAAATTACGCAGGTGGACCGACTCATCTCGTCCAGAGCCATTCAAAGATCGGTCGGAGAGATTATTCGAATCAACTCTTATCTTTTATTTCTCAGAGCTTGGATACAAAATTACTGCTCACTTTTCCCATATAGTCCACTAAAGCAAAATCAAGGCCTTCACCTATTTTGTCATAGTAATGTATTTCACCTCAAGATGTACGCAACTTGCGAAAGATTTTATCTTAAGTTAATGTAATTCTACCACCATTAAGCATAAGAGCCGCACAAGCTATTCAAAGGCATTTCACCACTGATGGCCATTTCACTATTCTTGCGCATTCCATTTGTATTGATGTTCCCAACAGCAACTTCACAAAACCAGACCCATCATAAGCCTTGGCGCTTCTGTCACACCCACCGCCAAATTCCTCAAGGCCCTCACCTTCCGGTCTCTTTGCATTTGGTCAAGAGAGGCGATGGCTGGTCAGTAGTGACTTTTCTTTCCAGTAACTAAAACCGGGGTCCGGACTGCCATCGAGACAGTCCTGTTCCAAGCAATTTTATCACCGCATTTCACTATGGATGGGAGGCGTGTTCCGCAGTCAGCCACTTCTTGAGAATTTGCTGTAAGGGCCGATCTTTGAACTTGCCAACAATATTGTCCGTTTTAGGTCAGAGCCCAGTCTTGTTCTTCTAGGTTTCGCCCAGAAAAGCTCTCCTTGGTAATTAAGACTGGTACTGCACATTATAAGGCACATTACCTCACTGTCCCCAAGTGATGTGGGATTCAGTCCATTCTTACCCCCATTGCCATCAACACGAGGTGTGCTCTTGGTCCCATCTCTCACAAGACTGGGTAATTATAATTGCTGTTCAATCTTCTCTGCTCGATACAGGCAATTATGTACTTTATGACTCTAAGAAGGATGTAATATGGCAGAGTTCGATCCACCGAATGATAGCATTATGGCAGGCCAGCATCTATCATCAGGTGAACAGATGTTCTCAAGCAGTTCTGCCACTGATCATCAGAAGGCATCTTGCGTCTCGACATGAAAAAAGATAGAAATCATATGCGATATCGGGTAAATACTCCAGACATACCGCCAAACGCTTGTCGAGCAACGGCGAAATATGGAAGAGCCGATAATGCGGTGCTCTATCTTGACAATGACAGATTTCTACCTATTGAACACCACAGGTCATAAGATAAGGAGTATCACCAGAGGAGGGTTTCCTCAAGAATGAATAATCTAGCTAATGAGAATCGATGCAGATGGGATTTTATGGTTTTACTTATACAACACAGCCAAGAAAGTAATTTGTCCACCGAGTGGTCATCTACTGATGAGAAATGCAGCCCCAGGGCATCTCTGAGCTCAATTGGTTCGGTGCAAATAAAGATCGAGATGACCGAATGCTCGCCCCTCAGAGGACATTGCGCCAAAATCATATTCTTACAAATAGATGAAGGACTGGAGATTTTGCAGAAGAAATTGCTGTTAAGAAACTATACAACATCACATCTGATGCGGAAAGCAAACCCCATAGAGACATCAAGCAGGAACTGATAGAAAGAACTGCATAAAAGACCCAAAGAGACCATATCAAGCGAAGAAGATAAACCTGAGAGCAGGTTTGCTGACTGATTGAGGAACAACAACTAGCTCGAGAACCATCAACTGTGTTATTACATCACGTCTGTACAAAAACATAACATGGTGAAAATCCATGCTACCACACTTTCCAGCGTTGCTTCAGCATCGGTCCGGCTTCCATGTATTGCACATTAATTGAAAAGCACTCAGCTTTAGTTACAAAAGCACTATGATCTTACATTGCAGACAAAAGAGACAACCTTCGCACAGCAACCCATGAATCTTGGTGCTGTCTGGGCTCTTGAAGACGTGAACCTCTTCCTGTATGTTCTCGTTTTGCTAGCTGGGTATGCCTCATCTCCTCTGCCACCCACCCATCATCGCCTTCATTTCGAAGCTCTTGCCAGGGCATCGAAGACGGTCTTCACGGTCACCTCCTCCACGATCACGACCTTGTCCCTCGATTTCGAGCCCGAACCGATCGAGACCTGCCTCTTCTTCACCCCCAAAACCTGCCCCAGAGAACAAGAACGGAAACCAAAACAGAGGATCTTCAATTAGAAAAAATAATAAAAAAACCAATCTTTGCAAGCTTTGCATTCGAGATTGCTCTTCATCTCCGCAATCTTCGCTCACGCGATGCCCTAGCCACGCGCAGGGACCGACTCGTCGCGTGAAAGGGGAAGATAACGAACCGAGCTCATGTACTCGAGCAGCGCCGCGTTGGCCTCGCCGTCCTTGGCCGGCGCGTCGATCTGGACCCCCACCGCCTCGTCGCTGAGATCTTCCACCGGCATCAGAACAACAACGACGAGATCAGAACGGAAGAGACAGAGAGAGGTCACGGAATCGAAGGTGATTCCGGGAAGGGGCGCGACGGCGAGGGGGAGGGGGAGGGAGGATCGGACCTGTGATGGAGGCCGACTTGGAGCCCGGCTTGGCGTGTATGGTGATGGCGACAGAGGAGGGAGGGACGGGGCGGAGGCACGAAGGGAAGCTCTCGGCGGCGGCGGCGGCGGCGGCGGCGGTGGAAGAGGACCGAGTTGACTGGCCCGCTTTCGGCTGCGATTTGCTCTTCCTCGGCGGAGGCATCGCTTCGGACTCCCCTCCTGCTGAAATCAACTTTTGTTTTTGGAAATATATATAAAGCTCAATATAATTTTTAATATTTATACTTGATTTTCGAATATTAAAGGGGTGCTAATCAATTAAATTCGGACAGCTTTGAGGGTTAATTTAACCTGGCTGGTTATTAAACATAGGTAAAGATAATTAATCTATGATTGGAGAAAACTTAACTTTTTAAATTGATTTAAGTTGTTGGCCTAAATGGAAAAACTTGCTTTCCTGTGATACAGTGTGATTTATTATTTTTTATGTGAAACAACTCGTCAAAGTGGTTATAAGATGCTCTATAATTGAGTTATTTTTTTTATAGAAGAAAATAAGTAATTTCAAGGTATCTTTTTACAATAAGGTTTACAACCTTTTCAATTAATAAAAGTATGGTTTAATAACCATAATTTGTTTGATAATCCAACTAAGTATTGAAAATTATATAGTCAAAAATCTCCTATTCCCATAAGTAAGGAAGGAGTTACTGAATTTCTTCAATAAAAAAAAAAAAGAATTGATGGTAATTGAAATCTTGTCAAATATATTAATAAAACTTATCAAAAATAGGTAGGTTTATGTTTGAGAAAAAAATCAATAATATTGGGTTATCAACTTTCAATTATCATGGAACAATTTCTTTATCCTATTTTCAACACTTATTAGATTATCAGCGCTTCAAATTCAGTACTTACAATTTTGGCACTTAATTTCATTTTTTCCAAACAGTTTTTGCTTAGTAACCCCGAATTACTTAAAATGAATTTTGAATTATCTGTAAGCTCTTCATGTGAAAATAAACAAAACATGTTACTCTCTATGTAGTAAAAAAAAAAAAAAGCAAGAAATTCTATGTGGCTAGCTTTCCAAATCTGAAAGTATCTGCGTTGATGTCTATAGTGATATTCATATAGGAATATTTTATGTACATTGAACTAAAGATCCAATACTTGAAAGTTTATATATCAATATATTATTTAAATTTCGAAATATTATGAAATATATATGCATTAAACCACATATCAGTGTTTAAGTATTATGAAATTTCTATGACTTTCGGATTTTGAAAGGCACTAAAATACATGAGTCCGAAGATTTTGATTAAGCAAAAAGTATGAAATATGAATGAAAAATCAAACTAAACTGGCAAAAGAAATCTTAAGCCTCAATGCTGATTTGAATTGAGATGGAATGGAAGATGGAAATTACTAACAAATCTGAACTGGGAACAAAATACAAACACTAATGTTCATCTGCTACTGAAAATTGAAGACTTGCGAATGATTCTGAGCACACTGTAACTCAAAATTATTGTAACATTACGTCCATTCATGACTAGGAATCACGATGAGATCCGAACTCGAGTTCATAAGGTGGCGGTGGTAGTCGGACATGGAGAAACCGAAATTTCAGTTGTTCCATCCAACATCATCACCACGGATTTCATCGAAGGACGAAGAGCCGGCTCATCCTGGATGCACCACAGGCTCACTTTCACCAGTTTCTCCAGCAACCACTTATCGACGTCCTCGCGCAGGACCAACTTGTCCAGCTCTCCATCCTGAAATGCCTCTATGCCCAACTGGATAGAAGGATCGCCTCAGGAGTCGACGCGTAGACGTCCATGTGCCTGCGACAGAATACGGTCTCAGTATGATCCCATAGCTATAGACATCTGCCTTCACCGATATCGGGGTGCCCTTGTGCCATTCTGGTGCCATATAGCCTCTCGTCCCTCTGATGACCTTGAAGGTCCTGGTTTGATCCGGCATCAGTAGCTCGGCGAGCCCAAAGTTGGAGATTTTGACCGCCCATAAGTCATCCATCAGGATGTTCTGGGGCTTAATGTCGCAGTGTATGATGGGCGTGTCGCACTCTCCGTGTAGGTAGAAGATTCCCCGGGCAGTTTCCAAGGCAATTCTCATCCGCTCGTTCCAATCAGGACGCCTTTCAGATCGGAAGAGCAGATCCAAAAGGGAGCCGTCGCTCACAAATTCTAGACAAGCAACCTCTTGGATGCCTCAGCACAGAAGCCGAGTAACCGAACCAAGTGCCAGGGATCAGCCGTGCCGCCGATGACGCACATTTCCGTGAGGAACTCCCTTTCGCCTTCGTTAAGCAGCTTCTCTAGTCTTTTGACAGCAACAGCTCTTTTGCCCCTGTACAAGGTTCCTTTGTAGAATGCACCGAAAGATCCCTTGCCCAACTCTTCCTTGAAGCCGTTTGTTGCTCTGTTCATCTCCTTGTAAGAAAATGGCCTCAAGAGTAAGTTCCTCCGTCAAGCCAAAATTTCCACTTTCCACTATCTTCTTGTACTCAAGTACTCACAACTTGAAGGCAAAAAAGACCAGCGACTGCCAGGGCGATGTACGAGCATGTTGTAAGGCCTACAGTCACCAAAAGTAGTTGAATTGTTTCTTCCTTGCTGTCGACATTTTCCAGCACCTGTGAATCAGAGTTATTGGTGTTGGCAGCTTCGATACCTTTTGGTGAAGACTGTTGCAAGGCCTACTCCCACCTTGAAAAATGCTCTGAATGATTTTTCAGGAACTGTCCAAGCATACATAAGAGGAAGCTTTTGTTTCGTACAAGTTCCTTGATCGAAGTCGTATAAAGCTACCTCACAATCGCAATCTTCTAAGCATGACATGTTGCAATCCGCTACTTCCATTGTCACCTGAAAATAGGGAGGGTCCTGCCAGTACAAATGGTCGATGGATTTAAAGGTAAATGATGATAAGTTTTCTTGGGCGTCCTTGCACCATTCTTCCTTGAAGTTCCTCTCGCACCCACTAGACTGGTTTGTACTGTCAACATAATCCGTACCAGGAAAACACCGACATACGGGTTGCTCGTCCTCCATAGTACAGTAACTATTGAAGCCACATATAACCTTCACTCCGCACTTATTATCTGGTTGGGTCCACATCAAGGACACCACATCGTTGCAATCAAGAAGCTGAAGACTGCAATCAGGCAACACAGAACTGCAAAGGAATCCAAGCTAATTGATAAGATCAAAATAAGCACCTTCTTTCCCTTGGTCACATGTTGATTGGGCTGCTCTGGTTTTTCAGGAGGGGCAGGCATTAATTTCTCGATAAAAAATGTGGAAGATTTATGGAGTTGTAGCTGCATACATGGTGGGAAGCTTGTTTTTCTCACAGATATCACTGATGTGCAAAGCAGCTTCACAACGGCAGTCGTCTGAACAAGACCTGCTGCATTCTTCAAGGGAAAGTGGTATCACAGAATAAGGATGGCCCCCTGTCGTAGTACTGTTCATTTGGACAATACTAAAAGACAGGGCAGACTCTTCAGCCCTGCAGAGTTGTTCATAGTTAGACCTCCTGTAACAGCCGAGGAGATCATGACTTCCATCAACAAAATCAAACCCTGGCAAGCAATGACACCCTGCCTTTTTGTCTGTGACTTTGCAGAAGCTGTTTGATCTGCAAAAACCTTCTATATCACACGAGGAATCCCGTGCTGACCATATTACCGACACATTTGAGTTCAAGGCATCACCATAAATGAAACTGTGCAAATAGAGCCTGAAATTTCCATCATAATCCAGCGTTGCACGGTAAAGTAGAATGCTCTACTGATCTACAAGCGCCCATCCTCAAAGAACAAGGCTACCCTATCCTAGACCAATGTGTATGTGACATCGCTTTCTGTTAGGGCATTGGTGGACAGGTATGCATCGGTATCAGCATTAGTGGAATTACCACCGTATGTAACAAGGTTGCGATCACCCTGCATTACAACATGAAATCGCCCACTCAAGGGGTCTACTGGAGATTTGCTTGAAACCAATTCCTTATAATTTAACAGATGTTAACCAACTACAAGGGTGTCGGTTGGGAAATCAAAGCTTTGCCAAATTACATTAGACGGGTTAATGTAAGTGACAAAATTACCAGAATCAAGCATCGAGGCTGTCTGCCGGCTTTTGCCATGAAATGATCGGCTTGGCTTGTCCTCCCTGATAGGTTCGAACGACGAGCTTATAAAAGGTGAACTCAATAGAAGAACTAAAATAGACAAGAGGATCATCTCGATTCGCTGTCCAAATGACAGTGTTGTTGTAATATATGGGCCATAAAATCCAGCCCATTATTTTTTATAGCCAAAGCCCAACCCATCTCTTTTCCTTTCCCCTCAATTAGTGCAATTGAGCGTGAGCATAAATGGAAAGAAGGCAGCGACGGCAAAAGCAAGGAAAATTTCCCCTCAATTAGTGCAATTGAGCGTGAGCATAAATGAAAAGAAGGCAGCGACGGCAAAAGCAATGAAAAATAAAATAAAAGAAGCGTTCATGAAGAAGGGAAAGAGGAAAGGAATAAGAGAGAAAGAGAGAGAAATTCTGGCGCGCACCGATCCAAACACCTTGACTAGTCGAATCAACTACAAAACGCATTGCTTGGTGAGTATTCAAGTCGATCGTTCGTCTAATTGGAGTACTTTTCTAATTTAGGGCACAAATTCAAACTTATGTCGCCTCTAAACTACGAGGTTAGATTGAGGAGTTTTTAGGTTGTGGTTTTGTGGAGATGAAAGTTTAAGATGTCATGGAGTCATGGGGTTTGACGAAAATGGGATCCGAAGTATAGGTTAATTGGAATGAAATTCTGAGTTAAGCGTAACAGGTAGTATACATAAGGAAACAATATGAAGGTTTGCTTTAAACGAGGTTACTTGGTTGCACATCAATATCATTTTATCGATGATTGAGCATGGTTTAGTCGATCGTTCATTGAAGTAGTGGTTTTAGTTAGATTTTGATATTATTTTTCGGTTAACTATTAGGAATTTGAGTACTTTTGCTCGAGTAACTACCGTGTATTGGTTTTCAGCTCTTTCAAGTGAGTGATGGTATCTCTTCTAGGCATTTGTAAGCTCATGTCTTTAAAATGATAGAGATTTGATATTTTATGAGCTATGAAAAAGTATATTTGTTGCATAAAAGTCTAAATTGGGCAATTGCTACCTTTTAATACTTGAGGATGATTTGAAATGGTTCTACGAAAGGTATTATGAAAGGATATTTATATATATGGCATTGTGAACTAGTTTATGATATGATTTTTTAAATGATATGATGCTCTACAAAATATTTGTAGTGAATGAGCTTATTTGTGAAAGGTTATTTGTTGGTTTAGAAGATTACATATTTGGGTTTATGAAGAATCTGAAATGATGTGAGGTATATCTTATGAAATGTGTTTATTTTGATGAACGAAATTTAAAAAGATTATGCGTTTTGTTTTATGAAATCAATTACTGATAGTGATTGTGGATTTGATTGCTGGTATTGGAGAATGTGAGTTTGGTGGTCAATATCGTCGTGAGTTTAGTGAGTGGCTTGTGAGTATGTGCATACTAATCTAAGATATCATTGTGGGCCAAGCCACTGGCTAATAATATGTGGAGATCTAACTAAGAGGGGAATCTTGGTTGCTTTATCACGGGCGTCATGCATGACCATAATTAGATGTTTGAACACAAGTTTGGTCAATGGAGTAGATCATTGACATGTGATTTAAGTTTGGTTAATAGAGTGGACCATTGACATGTGAATTGAGATATGAAATGGACCATCGACGTATGGTTAAATGAGATTAATTAATAGAATAGACCTTTGATAATTAATTTGTTACTGTGAACTAATTTCATTATTGATTTATAAGTAAAATAGTTTATTGGAAATATATAATCTACTTTTGATATTTTGCGTATATAGTACTCTAGCTTTGGAATTGATAACTAGTGATATGGTGTTTGTAAATATGCAAAGTGAATGTTCGATCCGCTTTGAAGAAATGTACTACTCACTGAATTGTGATTGTTCACCTCTCTATTTTTCAATCTTTTTTAGGTTCTTCAACTAGTATGAGTAGTATGAGAGTAAAATCAACGAGGGGACTTTTGAGAGTTAGATTTTGGTGGTTTGAGTTTGCATTCTTCTAGTGGAAGGATGGCCATGTTATCCCCCATTCTTGATGGTTTTGCAGTATGATGGTAATTTGGATTACCAACAAAGCCAGATTCCCACAGCATATTTGCCACCTTCTGGATAAAACCCAAAGGCAAAGAGACCAAAAGGCGAAAGCCATGAAGTCTGGCTGGTGCTCGGAGAAAGTGAAGAACCAACGTGTATCAACTTGGAGGAGGTATTAGAGATCATTTGTTGGGCCCTGGCAGCCATGGAAAGCAATAATAGGAGGCAAGCAACCTGCAGAGAGGCCATCAGAGAGAGAGAGAGAGAGAGAGAGAGAGAGAGCAGAAAAGTTCTATATGAATCTGTAAAACCTGTTATCAATTCTGTGATTAAGTACAGAGTGAAGGAAGAAAGAAACATCTGGGAAGGACACTGGAAGTAATACTTTACAAAAGAAGACTTGACATTTCAAAGAAAAAACAAATTTCAGTTTTTCCCCACTACAATTTTCATTGGAGAGGAACTTTCTTGGTACTTTTCCAAGTCAGTGGCTCTTCAAAGTCCTTGAATGCGCAAATACATGTTTGTAAAGTCTTTGTACTAGGAAGATTTAATGTCAGCATACAGGAATATATCCTAGTTCTTCTGTACAACACTTGCTTAGAGACCCTTGTGTCGGTCAAGCCAGGTCAACGACGGGGTGTCCAGCGGCATTCGTGGAACAATTGCTACAGAACAGAAGATAATTTCTGAAGAACACATTTTGCCGTGTAATCGAATACTATGAGTGTAACAATTGGCTAACAAAATGGAAAAGAAAAAGAAAAAGGAGGGGAACAGGTAGAGGTCACTTGGTTAAAGGACGGTAAACAGGTGGAAACCAAAAAAGAAAAAAAATAAAAGAAGAGCTAAGGCCAAAAGAAAATAGAAGAAGAAAAGAAACAAGAACAAAGAGCGTGGAAACAAGCGAAAAAGAAAAGAAGAGAGGAAGAGAAGAAAGAAGTTCATGCACTCAAGTTTCGAACGTCTTGACAAGTCGGATTAATTTCAATTCACAAGCCCGGTAAGGATTGCAGTCATTCGTCCGTCAAATCGGATAAATTTTCCTAGTTTAGCCATAATTTCAGAAGTACGTAAATTTTGAAAAACCGGTTCGACTTAGAAGTTTTTAGCTATGAAATAATATAACAATAAAACTTTAGAGTGTCGTGAAACCGTGGGGATATTACAGAAGTTAATTTAGTCTCACGGATTGGTCCAAATGTTTTTTAAAGCACTGCGTGCAAGCTACATGGAGCAAACAACAATGAATATGGGCTTCTTGTTGATGCACAGGGATTGTTTGCGACTCCTATGAAATTGTAGGCTTGTATCTTAAAAGTGATACAGATTTAATATATTATTAAAGAGCATGTTTACTACATAAATCTGGATCAAAATTTTATTATTATTGGTTATGTGTGAATGGTATGAAAAACGTTCTAAGAAGTTTATGTGAAAAAGGTCATACGCACTATTTTCTGAATCTAATGTATGAAATGAATTTTCAAATAATTTGAAAAATGAATTACAAAAGATATTTTGACTAATGAATTGCCTTAAGAAGTGTTATTAATTTTGGTTATGAAAAATTTATAATCTGTATTTTGGATTGCCTTTGTGGAATTTTGGAGGATAATGTTAGTTATTTGATACTCATTATCACTATGAATCCATTAAGGGGTTTATGCATATTGTTTTAGGATATTCTATTGGGCTAAGCCATCGACTAATAATAATGGTTGATAAATGAAATAAACTATTGGTGTTTGATTTGTTATTACTAATCGATTAAGTAATTTTAATATGTGCAAGATCCGTTGAAATCAAATAACTCACATTTGAAATACTACATATATTAAATTTCTGGTATGTTTGATAAATATGTATAATGAAGGCTCAATCTGTTTAGGAGAAATAAGTACTATTCACTGAATAGTGTTTGCTTATATCATTCATCGCAATCCCTTTTCAAGTTCTTTTGTTAAGGGCAAGTAGTGAGAGCACTATCAACAGCAAAATTTTTCTATAGTTGAATAGTGGGTATGAGTTGAGATAGTTGGGCATATGTTTGAATAGACATTTGTTGAGGTTTAGTTTGTTAGTTTGGAAAATTTTATATTTATTATGGTGAATTTAAGAAAGATACTATAATTAAATTACAACTTAGTCAAATGTATAGATAGAGATATATATATTTTGATAACATATTAATGTTAGTTATGTTTGAGGTTTCATCCTTCAAATAAGAGGACGATTGTGTCATTTTCCACATATTTATAGGAGTTGGGGTGTGACAATGAGCAATTGACAACATTCAATTGAAAAAAAAAAAAAGGGGGGGAGGGGCATAATGACATAAATGGTCCATGAACTCTATGAATTTTTCATTTAGTCAATATGGTCCATAAACTTTAGCCTAATGTTCAATGTGGTCCATGAACTTTTAATTTGTTCGATGTGGTCTCTAGACTTTTGGTATGTGTTCAATATAATTTCTTAACTATATGGATATGTTCAATGTAATCCTTCCATTAATTCAAGATCAGGAACAACATTGAACAATTTTATAGTCTAAGAACTAAATTGAACATGTACCAAAAATTCATTGACTACATTAAATAAATTAAAAGTTTAGAGATCACGTTACAAAATGAGTTAAAGTTCATGGATGACATTACACATTTAAACAAAGTTTAAGGAACATTTACGTCATCTTCTAAATAAAACAAAATAAACCATCATGTCCTTAGTTGCACCCTTGTTATCTTTTTCTTTTTTGGCTTCGAAAGCAGGGTTCACCGCTCTACGTGGCCCCATTAATTCTCGCTGGTGTAATTGAGGCCAGTAAGAGAAAGGAATGGAAGTTATTGATAGGGCTAGTAAGAACACCTAAAGGGGAGTGAATATGTGTTAAAAGAAATTTTCGTGAGACTTAACAAATTAGCTTGGCTTTAGAGGATAGTAGACTGAAGATGTGAACGACTATAAGCAGTTATGTAAAGTTACGAATTAAAGTAAGGAGTTCAGGGAAAGAGAATAGAAACACAAATTTTATAGTGATTCGGCTAAGACTAAGCTTACGTCCACTCTCCCGCACTGACAACCCACCAGTTGGATTTCACTATGGACCAAAAGAGATTTACAGTCTCACGTTCTTGACCCTATAATGTAGAAACTCTACTACACTTCCTCAAGGTCTCACAATTGTTTTATCTCTCTTTTGAGTACAATAAGCTCAACAATTGAAATTGGTAAAAAATTAAGAGCTTCAAATTTTGGAATTTTTCTTTCACACACACTCTCGAATAACTTGAGCGTCTTCCTTATATATTTTTTCATGCCTCTATAACCGTTGGCACTTTCCAAAGGAGTTCTTCCAATCTACCCATTGGATAGAATCAATCAAGGAGATCTTGAATCATTTAAAAAATGTGTTGATAGCTCACCAATCCTACTTGCCCATACAATCAGAATCTAGGTTTTCATAAGTAGAACCTTCCAAGTATGCTTCGCCTTTCAAAAGATTTGATTATCCAAATTGATTCCAATAAGAATAATTGATCACTAGGTGCTATCTCCAATCGTAAGATCTTCTTCAACCATACGAACCAAATCCTTGAAACTCGCATATGGATAAGTCTTCTCTTTGTCAATCTGGAATCCGTCAGTGAGGTCAGACTTTGAGAATAAAGTCTAATCGATCTTCAGACTTTGACAAATGAGTCTTGAAGTCTTCAGACTATAACACTTGAGTCTGCAAATCTTCAGACTAGACTTTTGAAAAAGTTTTGTCAACTTCAAAATAGTTAAGGAGTTTTCTCTAACAGTTATAGTATCATTATTCAAAAGGTCATCTTTATATATATATATATATATTCAAAACTAAAAGAGGCATAAATTTAAGAAAGAATGGCATAAATGAGAAATAGAAAAAACAACTGTTTGTTAACCAGCTCAAATGACTTGAACCCCCTAATACCTCAAATTAGCCGGAGAAAATTATGCAATATCTAGTGGAAGAACAAACTGCTGTGGAATTTTAGTCTCTACCTTTTATTTAAGGATCAATATAACCAAAAAATTTAAATTGGTACACTCATGCCACATTTACTCCAAACTTATATAACCGTACCACATTTATGTTAAACTAATTTGTGTCACAAAAAATCTCAAATTATTATACTCATGTCACATTTACCCCAAAATAGTAGATATGCATCATACTTACGCCAAATTATGGTAAATCTAGGATTCTATGGGGTAAATGTGATATGAGTGTACCGGTTTTGAGAAAATGTGACATGGGTGTACTAGTTTAATATCTTTTATAATATAAAAATTAATTTTGGATAAGTGTATTAATTTGGAGTTTTCGGTGGTATTAATACTTAATTTAATTATAATCCCGCTTCAAACGCACCTTAACTTTCTCCAACACGAAGTAGCATAAACTTTCACAAAATATATATATATATTGACACGTGAATTCAAATACATATTTTCTTGTAATCTTTAAAATCTAAATTATATATCAAATTTTGATGGAAAAACTTTTGCTTTGAAATATAATAATAGTAATGTACGAAATCATCCAAAATTCTTTTCATAATTTTAGTACTCCAAATTTCTCGAGAAGTTGAGGGGTCCAGAGAAGTTGCTTGCAGCTTGCATGGACGATTTTGTGAGGTCGTCTTTGACTTGCCGTCTCCTCTCCCGCTCCCTGCACACAGGCCGACCGAATGTCTTCCCAGTCTCCCCGTGTGCACGAAAAGGAAGAAAAATCAGCACCACGAAGATCGTTCAATCCTGTCCGACGTGGGGAAAAATGCTTGTAAGGAAAACCTACAAGTGATTTGAAAGTCGACCCGAATTGACCCATTTTAATATAATGCAAATTGAACGAGTCAATGTCTATAAAATTGAGTTGTTCCCCTCCTTGAATGTCTTCTAGTCTCCACATGTGCAAGAAAAGAAAGAAAAACCAGTACCACAAAGATCGTTCAATATCCTGCCCCACACGTTAAAGAAATGCTTGCAAGGAAAACCTACAAAGGGATTTGAAAGTCGATCCAAATTGACCAATTTTGATATAATGCAGATTTAAGGAGTCAATGTCTATAAAATTGAGTTGTTCCTCAGACTACAATCTTTATTCAGGAGGAACTAACCTTATCTTTTCTTGGTGCTCTTCCAAGTCAATGCATAAGTCCTTAAATTTAAAATAAGGTTAATATCCTGAAAAATCTCAAACTGGTACACGTGTGACAAATTTATCAAAATCTAATTTTTTGACCATGAAAAACCAAAAACTGATACACCTGTGACAAATTTATTTCAACTGACCATAAAAAATCCCAAACCAGAATGCTTATAATAAATTTACCTCAAACTAATTTATTCAACCGTCAAAAACCTTAAATTGATATATTTATGACAAATATACCATATGTTAAATTAAATTAATATCACAAAAAATTGTATAACTATGACAAACGGAGAGTAAAATTCCAAATCGGTACATCAGTCAACTGTCATGTGTCTTTTAACTTAGCAATTTAATAGTAAAATTCGACAGAAATTAACATAAGGTAAATTTATCACAATTATGCCAATTTGGGGTTTTTGGTGGTTAAAAAATTAGTTTTGGGCAAATTTGTCGTATGTATATCAGTTTAGGGTTTTCAGGGCATTAACCCTTTAAAATACGCGTTTGTAAGTCTTAGATAAGAAAGATTCAATGTCAACATTACATCAACATATTTCGGTCCTGCTGTACAACATTTTCTTAGATGCCCGGTCAAAGACGGGTTGTATGGGGGCGGTCATCGAAGAATTGCTACAGAAAATACTTTTTCAAGAAAACATTTTGCCATGAAACAAAAGAGCGTCCACGCCTCTCCCAAGGCTCTGCTAATTCTCACCGGTGTGCTCAAGGCTAGTAAGGGAAAGGAATGGAAATTAATGCATTATATATGAATTAATCCAACATATCAACGTTTAAACATTATGAAAGTTTTACGAATTTTGCATTTAAAAGCAGCTAAAATGCATGAGTCGGAAGATTTTGTTTAAACAAACGGTATAAAATGAAAATCAAACTAGACCGGGAAGGGAAATCTTAAGCCTCAATGCCGATTTGAATTAAGATGGAATGGAAGATAGAAATTATTAACACATCTGAGCTGGGTACAAGATACAAATACTAATGTTCATCTGCTACAGAAAATTCAAGACTTGAGAGTGATTCTGAGCACACAGTGACTCAAAATTATTGTAACATTACATGCATTGATGACTAGGAATTGCAATGAGATCCAAACTTGAGTTCATATAGTGGCAGCGGCAGTCGGACATGGAGGAACCGAAATTTCAGTTGTTCCATCCAACATCATCACCACGGATTTCATCGAAGGACGAAGAGCCGGCTCGTCCTGAATGCACCAGAGGCTCACTTTCACCAGTTTCTCCAACAACCACTTATCGACTTCCTCGCCTAGGACCAACTTGTCCAGTTCTCCATCCCTGAAATGCCCGTATACCCAACTGGAAAGGACGATCTCCTCAGGAGTCGACGCGTTGACATCCATGTGCCTGCGACAGAATACGATCTCCAGGAGCATGATCCCATAGCTATAGACATCTGTCTTCACCGATATCGGGGTGGCCTTGTGCCATTCTGGCGCCATATAGCCTCTCGTCCCCCTGATGACTGTGAAGGTCCTGGTTTGATCTGGCATCAGTAGCTTGGCCAGCCCGAAGTCGGAGATTTTGACTGCCCAGAAGTCATCCAACAGGATGTTTTGGGGCTTAATGTCGCAGTGTATGATGGGCGTGTCGCACTCTTCGTGTAGGTAGAGGATTCCCCGGGCAATTTCCAAGGCGATTCTCATCCGCTCGTTCCAATCAGGACGCCTTTCAGATCGGAAGAGCAGATCTGCAAGGGAGCCGTTGCTCATGTATTCATAGACAAGTAACCTCTTGGATGCCTCAGCACAGAAGCCGAGCAACCGAACCAAGTGCCGGTGATTAGTGGCGCCGATGACGCGCATTTCCGCGCGGAACTCCCTTTCACCTTCGTTGAGCAGCTTCTCTAGTCTTTTGACAGCAACAACTCTTTTGCCCCTGTACAAGGTTCCTTTGTAGACTGCACCGAATGATCCCTTGCCCAACTCTTCCTTGAAGCCGTTTGTTGCTCCCTTCAGCTCCTTGTAAGAAAATGGCCTCAGAGCAAGTTCCTCCGTCAAGCCAAAAGTTCCACTTTCCACTATCTTCTTGTACTCAAGTACACGTAACTTGAAGGCAAAAAGACCAGCGACTGCCAGGGCGATGCACGAGCATGCCGTAAGTCCTACAGTCACCAAAAGTAGTTGGATTGTTTCTTTCTTGCTGTCGACTTTTTCCAGCACCTGTGAATCGGAGTTATTGGTGTCGGCAGCTTCAATACCTTCTAATCCCACCTTGAAAAATGCTCTGAATGATTTTTCAGGAACTGTCCGGGCATACATAAGAGGAAGCTTTTGTTTCATACAAGTTCCTTGATCGAAGTCGTATAAAGCTACCTCACAATCGCAATCTTCCAAGCACGACATGTTGCATTCCGCTACTTCCATTGTCACCTGAAAATAGGGAGGGTCCTGCCAATACACATGGTCGATGGATTTAGAGGTAAACGATGATAAGTTTTCTTTGGCGTCCCTGCACCATTCTTCCTTGAAGTTCCTCTCGCACCCACTAAACTGGTTTGTACTGTCAACATAATCCGTACCAGGAAAACACCGACATACAGGTTGCTCGTCCTCCATAGTACAGTAACTATTAAAGCCACATAAGCCCTTCACTCCGCACTTATTATCTGGTCGTGTCCAATTCGAGGACACCACATCGTCACCATTTTCAGTGAACCTATGAGAATACAGTTGGAGTAACCCCCCCGAGTCCAGTATCAAACGGTAGATTGTCGAATTATGGCTCACGGAAGAGGTATCCAGATCTGATATAAGTAAGTATTCTCCCAAGTCGTCCAGTAGAAGAAGTGCACCAGTGAAATTGAGATACAGGTGAAAATGAACAGGCCGTACGTAACAACACGTATTTGAAGCCCAGTAAGCATCTATTCCAGATGTCAGAGTATGCTTAGGGTAGAGAACCAAGTTATTATCAGATTGCATACAGAGACGAAACCTGCCTGTTGAATGATTAGTCCAAGACACGCTCGAATATAGTTCAGCACCAGTGGGTAAGGACTGGCCTCCAAGTAATGTATCAGTAGGAAAATTGAAACTTTGCCAGATGACCTCAGAATGCTGGTTATAGAGGATGAAATTCCCTGAATCGTCCATGGCTGCACATGAAGCACTATCTGACGAGTTGGCAATCAGTTCAGTCTCCCCGGGACCAATCTTAAGAACGAGCTGACCATCAGGGGTTAACTCCAGTGCAGCATTTGAGGACACTGGTGGATCGTCTCGATTTGCTGTCCACACAGTTGTGTTCTGTGATTTACGAACCATCCAAATCCCCACTTTAAACCCACCACCTTCCTGGTAGAAGCCGAATGCAAAGCGACCAGAAGGCGACATCCAGGAAGTGGGATGAGTTATGGGATTGATTGCTGAGTTTAAGCTTATGGAGCACTTCTCAGATCCAGCTGCTGCGCAATACCCTGTAAGCAGAAAGATCAGTATGATGTATGAAGAAGCCATGGGCAGTATCTGTTAATAAAGTGGGAATTCACTTCAGGGTATGTGAGAGTTGTAAACAACAGTCATAACTTCCTACTCCATATCAATGTTGTATATTGAGAACTTTCTTGTGGCTTGCTTGCATGACTTTGGTGAGTCATGTTGACTGGCAAAGTCTTTTTTTTTGGGTGAAAAACTGGCAAAGTCATTGCTTCTCGAAAAAACAAGAAAAATGAGAATCCAGCCAAGCACCTTTCACACCCGTTGACTTGCAAGACACGAACTGGTGTAACGTCAGGCAGATACTTGTCACGGTCCATAATGACGTCTGGACTTGGAAATTAAAAACATAGCTGTCAAAATTACGTGAGGAAATACAACTAAAACTCTTGTCAGAGAATATAACCATATATTGCTGAAACTTCTGCAGAGACCTTGAATAACTATCTCATCAGGAAATAATCACGCCCACACATGAAAATAATACTGACCTATTTCCGCAGGAAGAACCTGTCCAGTTGGGTCTAAACAATACAAATGTCATTGATTCTGGAGAACGACTTCTGTTCTAGTCGAAAGGCATTGGCCTGAAATTATTCTACTGAGACTCGATGATAATTTCCTTAGAATATTGCTGTCCCAACCAATCTGTAAATGAGCCAGTAAACTATATTGAACATGTTGAGCTGTCCAATAGAATCAGTACCCTTCTGTCCGTTCAGGTCCCTAAACTGAGTAAACTATATTTTAGCCAACAATATGAAAATTAATTTGATGAAGACGTCATCGGTATGGAGATGCCAAATAATCCAACTGAGACTCAAACGGTCTCTACCCTAGCATATTGCCGACCCAACAGTAAAATCTAAGAGGACATGGCCAATTGCTCTACAGAATGAATACCTTCTACGGTTCCACACTTCATAACCTGACTGAACAGTATTTTGACCAGCAATGTCTAGATTAATGAAGATTTAAGTTTTATTGGAAAGCACTTGAGAAGGTCACCCAGTTATGTCATTCTCGCTCTTCAAATCTGTCATGCAGAAGTTTCAATTTTGATGAGTATGCTTGGTCAGTTTGTTGTCAAACTGTACCTTGAACTTAGATGAACAATAGGATCAGTAATCCCACCAAGATAAGTCGTTATTCAGGAAGAATAAACTCTCAACTCTTTAAAGCAAGTGATCAGATTCTCTTTCCAAAGTTATACCCAGCTTCTTACCACTGAATCAGTTTTATCATTCCTGTCATCAGTAACAAACAGCTAGAATCAAGCCAATCATACCAAGAGCTTGAACATATCAATAATTGTTAGCACACAGTTACACCTTGGATGTAATATTCAACACACGACAGTCATGGAAATATAGTTTGCTGATAAACCAAACCAGTTAGTTTTTAATGAAAAAAGAGATAACGAATGTATAAAAGGGTGAGATTTAAGTTTTTAAGGACTTCTTTCAAAGTCTTTGATCATACATCTCACTTCTATGTTCAAAATAGCCTTCCACCAATGGAAGGAGAAGGCCATATTTCAGAAAAGGTACAGTAACTTATGATACAGACTAAGAGCAAACTGAGGACATTGTTACGAAGGGAGTGTCCGGTATATCCTTGGTGCCTTCCAACATCAATATAGCATCTTTGATTGAAGGGCGAAGACTTGGATCATCTTGAGTGCAAAGGAGTCCCACTTTCACCGTCTTTTCTAGGCTTTTCATGTCCACTTGTTCATCATCCATAATAAGTTTCTTCAACTCTCCGGCAACATAACACTTATGCACCCACGTGGAAAGAAGCACTTCATCTGCCGTTGGAACATCAACCACCATGTTGCTTCGGCAGCAAACGGTTTCCAATATCATAACTCCAAAGCTGTAAATATCAACCTTTGTGGACAATAAGGCATGCTTGTGCAGTTCAGGCGCCGCATATGTTCTCTTACCTTTGACGTTATAGAGGATTCCTGTTTGATTTGGCATTAAAACCTTTGCGAACCTGAAATCTGAGATCTTTGCCGTCCATAATTCATTGATTAGAATATTTCGAGTCGTAATAGCACCATGAATTATTTGAAGATCACACTCTTCATGTAGATACAGGATTCCTCTTGCAACTTCCAATGCAATTCTCACTCTCTCTCTCCAGGCCAGCCGGTTTTCAACATTGAACAAAAGATTCGCCAGGGGTCCATTTTTCATGTATTCATATACAAGAATTTTCCTAGAGTTTTCCTTGCAAAACCCGAGCAGCCGAACTAAGTTTTTGTGATGAGTACGTCCAACTGTAGCCAATTCTGCTCGAAACTCCTGTTCACCTTCTTCCACTTCTCTTTCTAGCCTCTTCACTGCTACAGGCCTTTTACCATCAGATATAGCCCCTTTGTACACCGTCCATAGGGAGCCCTTGTGAAGCTTTTCCCTGAACCCACCAGTGGCTTTCTCAAGCTCGTTATAGGAAAAAGACTGCAGGGTAAACTCTTGCGCTGGACCCAAAGTAGGAACTATTGCCAGCTTTTCATACTTACGAACTTGGTAATGATACATCAAGAAGCTGAAGGCTGCTATCAGGCAACATAGAACTGCAAAGGAACCCAAGCTGATTGACAAGATCAAAATAAGCATCTTCTTTCCCTTGGTCACATTTTGATTGGGTCCCTCAGGTTTTCCAGGAGGGGCAGGCATTAATTTCTTGATCAAAACAGTGGAAGATTTATTTGGAGTTGTAGCTGCATGCATGATGGGAAGCTTGTTTTTCTCACAGATATCATTGACGTGCAAAGCAGCTTCACAATGGCAGTCGTCTGAACAAGACCTGCTGCATTCTTCAAGGGAAAGTGGTATCACAGAATAAGGATGGCCCCCTATCGTAGTACTGTTCATTTGGACAATACTAAAAGACAAGGCAGACTCTTCGGCCCTGCAGAGTTGTTCATAGTTAGACCTCCTGTAACAGCCGAGGAAATCATGACTTTCATTAACAAAATCAAACCCTGGGAAGCAATGACACCCTGCCTTTTCGTCTGTGACTATGCAGAAGCTGTTTAGTCCGCAAAAACCTTTTATATCACATGAGGAATCCCGTGCTGACCATCTTACCGACACATTTGAGTTCAAGACATCACCATTAATGAAACTGTGCAAATAGAGCCTAAAATTTCCATCATAATCCAGCGTTGCGCGGTAAAGTAGAATGCTCTTCTGATCTGGATCTGAGCTATTAGCTCGAAGCGTTACAAGCCCATCCTCAAAGAACAGGGCTACTCTATCCTGGACCAATGGGTATGTGACATTGCTTTTTGCCTGGGTTTTGGTGGACCAATATGCATCGGTATCAGCATTAGTGGAATTAACACCGTATGCAACGAGGTTTCTATCATCCTGCATCACAACATGAAATCGCCCACTCGAGTGGTCTACTGGAGATTTGCTTGAAACCAATTCCTTAATATTTAACAGATGTTGATCAACTACAAGGGTGTCCGTTGGGGAATCAAAGCTTTGCCAAATTACATTAGAGGGGCTATTGTAAATGACAAAATTACCAGAATCAAGCATCAAGGCTGAGTCTGCCGGCTTTTGCCATGAAGTGATCGGCTTGGCTTGTCCTCCACGATAGGTTCGAACAACAAGCTGATAGAGGGTGAACTCAATAGAAGAACTAGAATCGACAAGAGGATCATCTCGATTAGCTGTCCAAATGACAGTGTTATTTGGATTACCAACAAGCCAGATTCCCACAGCATATTTACCACCTTCCGAATAAAACCCAAAGGCAAAGAGACCAGAAGGCGAAAGCCATGAAGTCTGGCTGGTGCTTGGAGAAAGTGAAGAACCAACATGTATCAACTTGGAGGAGGTATTAGAGGTCATTTTTTGGGCACTGGCAGCCATGGAAAGCAATAATAGGAGGAAAGCAACTTGCAGAGAGGCCATCACAAAGAGAGAGAGAGAGAGAACAGAGAGAGAGTGAGTGTCACACCCCAAATCCTGTAGGGATGAGAGGGTAACACCCCCGTCCTTTCCCTAAAAGACGCAGCCTTACACCATAAACCAAATATCTAGCTCTCAGTAGTTTCCGCGATAATGCTCTCACTCTATCTATCACTAATTGAGGTACCTGAAAAACATTATAAGAAAAGGAATGAGCTACCACGGCCTAGTGAGTAATACATTTCTTCTAAGCAGATCAAGTAATCACTATGCACTTTAAACACAAATATAACTCACTTTCACAAAAAGTCCGAAATTGAATAAACCTTTAAGACCAAAAATACAATATTTCTTACTTCAAGGCGGAATATTCAAGGTGATAGCAAATAAATACTAATGGTCTAGCCCATTGGTCAATATCATAAAAATACATGTCAATGATCCATTCCATTGACCAATATCATAAAACATACGTCAATAGTCCATCTATCGATCAATCTTTTGCTCAAGTATCAAACCATGGTCACATAAAAAGCCCATGACCAGGCGACCAAGATTCCCCCTTGATTAAGTTTCCACCTATTATTATCCGGTAGCATGGCTCATAAAGATATCCTAGACTAATATGCACATACCCACAAGCCCCTTACTAGGCTCACAATGATATTGAGTATCAATGCCAATCCATAACAACCTCCACAATTCACAAAGCCAAATCAAAATATAGGTTTCACAAATCAAAACATATAATCTTGGGATAAGTGCATTAAAAGTCATAAAACTTATCATGAAAATACAATTGAGTTCTAAAACTTTTAAACTTAAAACTTATCACGAAAGTTCAATCAAGTCTTAAAACTTTCAAAAGATTCAATAAAGTCCTAAACTTTGTCTCGAAAGTGCAATCGAGTCCTAAAACTTTCAGAAAGTGTAATCAATGGAAGGACCTAGATTGAACCATTTTGACAAATTTTAGGACTAAATTGTACTTTTTGAAAGTTTCAAGACTTGATTGCATTTTTATGACAAATTTTAGGGCTTCCAGTACACTTACCTTATAATCTTTCTGCAACCTGACTCATTCACTAGAAATACTTTTCGAAAAGCATTTCTCAAGTCATTTCAAAACTTGTTTCTTAAACTAGAATAAATTTCGCATACCTTTTCACAACACATTTCACAAACCAAGTTCACAAATCAACATATATGTACATATAATTTTTCACAACAACTTTCCAAAAATATTTGGCAAATTATTCACAAATACCAAATTATAGTAAATGCTCGATCTAGATTTTATGCAACAAAACATGCTTTATACATCAAATCTCCATAATTTTCTAAACATGCATTTACAAACTCATAAAAGGAATAGTATCACTCTCCTCAGAAGGCCAAAAACCAACTTACGCTGTTTATTCAAACCGACGCACTTGAATTCCTAAAAAATAATTGAAAAGCAACATCAAAGACCAAGTAATACGATATTCTAATGAACAACTCAACTATACTACGCTTATTTGTCAATAAAACAACACCTATGCGCCAACAAGAAGCTTACCTCTAGCAGAAACTTATTGTTGTTGTTTGCTAGGCATGGCCCGTGTGTTAAATTCATCGCGTTATAACTTCCTCCACAAAATTCTTTCAAACCACCTTATAATTTTTAGAAAGCCCTTTTGATGTACTACAGTAATCCCAACTCAGCCGGCACGAAACCTCACCAAAAAGGGCTCAAAATTAGGCTCAAAATTATTGTTCGGTATTGTTCCACAACATTCGCCAAACTTGAAAATTCTGTTCCGGACAAATTGTAAACTCAAATCACAATCCGTAAAATGCAGCACAAATATCATTTCTATAAACATACGCAGCTCAACGATTCAAAATTGGACTTCGCCGCACAAATATCCCAAAAATCCGAATTTCGAGCCCTAATTGTCACGATTCGTTCGAATAAAAGATTAGAGGCTTCAATCACTTACTGGCGTTGCCAAACGAAGTTGAGTTGGCTTCGCAAGTTACACGGATCATGAGCACACAAAATTTTTCCCCGTTCTCATTCTTCTTCTTTCTGGTTGAGCCCTCCCTCCTTGCTGCTTCTGCTCGTGCTCTTCTCTCTCTCTCTCTCTATCTCTCTCTCTCTCTTAAAGCTGAAGTGCACTCTTTTTCCTCTCTCTCTCTCTTAAAGCTGAAGTGCACTCTTTTTCCTCTTATTTTTGACCACTCAACTCTTCTTCTTTTTTTTTTTTTTCTTTTTTCTATTTTCTTTTTCCTCTCTTTCCTTTTTCTCTCTTGCGCAAGCTTTGGGGCTCTTTTTCATTCTGAACCAGGCAACCCCTTTTGCCCCCACCTTTGTTGACTTTTCAACCACCATTTTTTTTCTTAAACACGGCATATTAGAGAGAGAGAGAGAGCAGAAAAGTTCTATATGAATATGGAAAACCTGTTGATGGGTTTTTTATTTGATGGACCAACTTAAGCCCGTTCTCCCGTTTCTTCACTTTTCCCCCTTGAAGCAGTGTACTTCTCTCGACGAACGGAACCCCAAGGCTTCAAAAGATTCCTAAAAAACTGTGACGATACTTAATCTGTGACAATCAAGGTATGTCCGTCTCCGTGATATACCTTCGATTGGTGTTATATGTTTTTTTCCCGTGATGTTTTCCGCGTTCGTTTTCAGTATTTGATTGTTTATGTATCGGTTTGATTTTTAGGAATTTGTTTCCCAACATTAGTATCAGAGCGATGCTATTCATGTTTCCCAATCACTGTTGATGTTTATAATTTTTGGCCGAAATTTTAACAAACATCGCCACCAAACATTCGGGGACGGAAATCCTGACACGCCCATACTGTTTGCCCCACCTTTTTGATTTTTTGTAAATCAAAACTCATTTCGATAATGCAGGGTTGTAGTTCTCATCGAGATGAGAAAAACGACAAGTGGCTTGCCGCGGGGGGCCACCGAACGCACCGCCACCGTGGCCAAAAGAAATGGCCTCGTCGACACATGCAATGCATGTGCCAAGGTGGTTTGTGCAGGCGTGTGCACCGCATGCACCCTAGCAACCACTGGCGAGTGCGAGCCACACACGGGGGTTACCGCCCCCCGCATGTGCCACTTGCACCAGGTGACGTCATCGTGACGTTAGTCGGCGATTACCCCGTGCACATGCAAGGCACGTGCTGGTGACATCATCTTGATGTCACCTGGTCGAGTTAGGTCAGTTGGTTTGACCTAACCCGACCCTTCTAGCCCTACCCGGTCTCTGTTGACTGTTGACTTTGTTGACCGTTGATAAAAAAAAATTGAAGAATGTGTTTCTTTTTCAATTAAGTCCATAGGGATTATAAGCAATACATTTTTATTCTGCATTTGTTGTAAAAATAATCCCTCCCCTTCATAAGCATACACCTATTCGCGCACAGTCATAAAGTCAAACGACGAGTCTAGCAAGGATGATGGTTGAGTTGGCTAATTATTGATGGGAAAGTGATGATTTAATTGAACATGTTCTCGAGGTCAATAAGAAAGTACAATAAGTCATTTGGAAGGGTTATCCCATGCCAACTTTGGAGATGGTACGATTCTTCATTAACACTTTTCCAACTAAATGGCAAGGAGTGTTAAATTGCCTATGGAAGGTTAACATGATTCCTTATTATAAGAAGCTAGCAGTGACTTTTTTGAATGAATATTATAGGATTGAAATCACAAAGACTTCGACCCAAGGAATGAGTTCATTCCGGCAGGGGATGGATATGCGAGGGAGAAATCCTAAGGGATTTCCGTCTGTTTTTCTATGGTTGCTGAATGTGCCTAATGAATTTACAAAGAAAATTTCCAAGAAATTAAAAGGATCTTTCCCTATTCATAGTTTGACTTAACGTTAACTATTTCTAGTGATGTTTTTTTAGTGAGTTTTATGGATATCTTATGTAGATAATTTCTACCATGTTGATGTCATTGTAGCAATTGATGTATTGGTTACATTATGTGGAAATATTTTATTCTATCGTTAATGGATATCCAATGTCAATTATTGGTAGTTCATAGAAGTTTATGTAGTTTCAAAGAACTTATTTTGCATAGAAGATTATATTAATGATAATTTCAAGTTAGGATTTTTGGATAATGATTGGAAAAATAATGATCTTTTGATTTGAAACCTTATTTGAAATTATTTATTAATATGCTGAGTTTATGCAAAATGGATGCATAAATGAGAGGTGTTAATAATTCGTGTATATGTTTCTGATATGTTCAGATCCAATGACTTCAGCAACTAATAGCATAGTCGTTGAATTGAACAAATATGAGAAGTTGAATGGAGATAATTATGAAATATGGCACATGAAAATCCAATATGTGCTAGAAGAGTAAGAGGCACTAGAAACTCTTAACCTGATTATGAAAGAACCTGAAGATGAGAACATTGCATAACATAAAAGAGATAAGGATACATTTACTACATGGAAGAGAAAGAACTCCGTTGCTCGCATTACATTGCTGAGTAGAATGGAGAATGATGTCATGTGAGAATTCAGGCGTTTTGAGAATGCCAAAGAAATGTGGGAAGCATTGGCAGCAAAATTTGGTCACACATCGGTGACCAAATTGAGGCGTTCAAGATAAGGTTTGACTCTTACAAGAAACCTCATGGTCAGACCATGAAACAACACCTGAGAAAGATGTCAAATATGATTAATGAGCTAAAGGATGCTAGCCATGTCCTGACTAACAAGCAGGAACTGCAAGTAGTAATCCGTTCTTTACCTCAAAGTTGAGAGCATATGAAGGTGCACCTGACACATAACGAGAACATTAAAAGTTTTGAGAATACAATGCGCCATCTTGAGTTAGGAGAGGACCGCCTCTTGGCAGCTAAGTTAGAAACTTACATTTATTACGCTGGTTCTAGCTCACAAGGAGTTTCGAACTCCAAGTGCAAACGTTCTGATTCATGCAAAGGTGGAAAGACAATAGAGCAAGTTCATCGAGAAAGAAACCAAAAGTTGACCAACATGAAAGAGGAAAAAGTCATTGAATGAAGAAGTTGTCAAGACTGAAGTATTATAATTGTGACAAGAATGATCATAATTCTCGTGACTGTCGCAAGCTAAAGAAAGTAAACACTTGTTGTGCTTTTAAGAACTTTACTTATGTATCAAATTATGTATTCTTAACTGAATCTAATCATTTGTGGACTATAAATTTGGGAGCAATAGATCATGTAATGAAGAATAGAGAATTCTTTCACGAGTACCGACTAGAACTAAATGGATATATATATAAAACAACTCTAGAGTTGAAGTAAAATGGATTGGCACATGCCAATTAAACATGCGTGGTGGACGCACCTTATTCCTACATGATGTATTATATGCTCTAGAGATTTGTCGGAATTTAGTGTCTGTTTTAGTGTTGATAAAACTTGGTTTTAGTTTAAAGTTTCATAAAAATAGTATGGATTTGTATTTGAATACAAATTACTATGATTGTGATTATTTTCTGGATGGTTTTATTGTATTAGATGTTGACTATGGTTAATGTTAATGTTTGTTATTCCTTCTTCAGATCTTTTAATTCATATGATAATAATGTAAATGTGTGGCATGCTAGACTTAGTTATATTTGCCAATAATGTATAAATAGGCTAGCCAAAGAGGGATTGTTAGGCAATATTAAAAAAATTGATTTGCCCATATGTGAGCATTGCCTAATAGGGAAAATGATAATGAAACCATTTGGAAAAAGTAAAAGAGCTAAATTTCATTTGCAATTAATCAATTCTGACATTTGTGGTTCAATGAATGTGAGAGGAAGGCACGGGGTTGTTTATTTCATCATTTTTATAGATGATTATACTCGATTTAGACATGTCTATTTGATTTCTTATAAATTTGAAACATTGAGTTGTTTCAAAAAATTTATGAGCTTGGTAGAAAATCAATTAAATAAGAAAATAAAAGTATTGAGATCCGATCGAGTTCGAGAATATTTATTTGATGAGTTTAAAAATTTATGTGGTGAAAAGTTATCTATTCCCTACACTCCTCAACAAAATGGTATTGCCAAAAGAAGAAACAGAACCCTACTGGAAACGGTTAGGTTTATGATGGTACATGCTAACTTACCTATCACATTTTGAAATGATGCTTTATTAATTGCTACTTATATACTTAACCGTTTGTCTTCCAAGTTAGTTATTTCCACTCCATATGAGTTATGAACAGATAAAAAAACTTATTTAAGTTTTCTTAAACCTTGTGTAACGACCCGGGCTCCACTGTATAATATTGTTCGCTTTGGACACTAAGTCCTCACGGCTTTAAAACGCATCACATAAATTAGAGGGATCCAAGCCTTATAAACTAGTCTCATGACTCTCCTCTAAGCGATATGGGACTAGAGAGGACCTCTTGCCCTTCCCTAGGCTATCACACTCTCCAACCCTTAAGAGCACAGCGTCCTCGGTGTGGCCCCCACATGCGGTCAGGAGTCGACTCTGATACCATTTGTAACGACCCAAGCCCCACTGTGTAATATTTTCCGCTTTGGACATTAAGTTCTCACGGCTTTAAAACACATCACACAGATTAGAGAGATCCAAGCCTTATAAACTAGTCTCAAGACTCCCCCTTAAGCGATGTGGGACTAGAGAGGACCCATTGCCCTTCCCTGGGCTATCACACCTTGGGATTGTGTTGCCTATATTCATGAGCCCTCTCACAAGTATGGAAAATTGGGTCCCAAAGGCAAGAATAGTATTTTTATAAAATATTCATAATTCTAAAAAATGTATGTGTTTTTATATGTAAGCAGGAAAGTGAGAATATAACTGAATTTGAATCACGAAATGTCACATTCTTAGAGAATAAATTTCCTAAAAAGGACGAAATGTGTGAGGATTACTTCCTTTTTAAAACCTTGGATCAAGATAATGAACTTAATAGAGTTCATCTAAGTGGGAGTAATATAAGAAGTGATAAATTAAATTTGACTCACTCTTAATTACAACCACATGATGATACAATATCGTCATTATCTAATTCGAGTGGGAGCATAATGGAGAGTAATGTGCAAAGTGTACAATCTCTCGTATGGCGAACAAGTTGCAAAAGTATTTTCCGTCGACGTTTTGATATTGAAGGGGAAACTTTTATGGTTACTCCACAAGATGAAGATAAGCCAAAAAATGTAAATGGGGCTCTAAATTGCCTTAGTAAGAAAAAATGAATACATGCAATGGAAGAGAAAATTAAGTCAATGAAGTCAAATCATGCTTGGGAACTAGTTGACATTCCAAAAAGATGCAGAGCCATTGGGAACAAGTGAGTTCTCAAATAAAGCGTAAAGTTGATGGCTCGATAGAAAGATATAAGGCTCGTCTTGTGGCGAATGGGGTATAATCGACAATAAGAAATTGATTATGGGGAAACATTTTTTCTTGTAGTGAGATTTATCTCGATTTGCATTATTTTGACAATAGTAGCAAGTATGGATATTAAGTTATATCAAATGGATGTAAATACTGTTTTTCTCAATGGAGAATTAAAAAAAGAAATATATATGGAACAACCCCTAGTTTCATTTTGAAAGGTCAAGAACAAAAGGTATGTTGACTTTTGAGATCGATATATGACCTTAAGCAGTTGTCAAGGTAATGGTATATACGTTTTCATATTGCCATAATGGCATATGATTTTATAATGATTAATGATGATCATTGTGTATATATCAAAAGATCCATATATCAATTTGTGATCATATCATTATATATTGATGATATACTAATTGCCGGAAGTAATATAGAGTTTGTTATTACTGTCAAGAGTTGATTATCTTACAACTTTGAGATGGAAGACATGGGTGAGGTTGCATATATTCTTGGAGTTAAGATTTGAAGAGATCGTTCAAAGATATCGTTATCTCTTTCGCAAAAAACATAAATAAATAATTTTTTTTAATGATTTCGTATGCAATATTGTAAACTCATAAATTCTCCTATTACAAAAGGTGAACGATTAAGCAATAAAATGTTTCCAAAGACTCCACAAGAGAATGAACAAATGTAACATGTTCTTTATGCTAGAGTTGTTGGAAGTTTAATATATACTATGATGTGTACAAGACCTGGCATATGTTTTGTAGTTGGAATGATGAGTAGATACCAATGCAATCCAGGTTAAACACATTGGAAAGCCATCAAAAGAATACTGATGTATTTGAAGGGAACTGTTAATTATACGCTGAATTATCAAGGAAATGATATGCGACTTGAAGGATATTCAGATGTTGATTGAGGAGGAGATTTAGATGAAAGAAAATTTACATTTGAATTTGTTTTCTTACTGAATAATGACGCTATATCTTGGAGCAGTAAGAAACGAACGTGTATTGCTTTGTCCACGATGGAAGTTGAGTTCGTGGCATTATGAGCAACAATACAAGAAGTTGTTTGGTTTAAGAGATTTTTGAATCATTTAGATGTTAGTAAGAATACTGCAAAATCATTGTTGGTTAACTATGATGGCTAAGTAGCAATTGCGTACATAAAAAATCCATAATATCATGGCAAGACCAAACATATAAATACCATATATAATTTTGTCAAAGATATGGTTGCACGAAAAGATGTAAACTTACCGTACATATCTATACATAGAATGGTAGCAGATCCTATGATGAAGCCAATACTTAGAGATATATTCAGTGGCCATGTAAAATCTCTAGGACTACATAAACGCTGATGTACTGAATATTATAATTTTCCTTAAGTGTTCACATTTAATGAATTTATGTTTTCATTATTAATGCCTATGAGTCTTTGTTTGACATTTTTGCATCTTAATGTTTAGTGTATCATATAAAATTGAGAAAATATGTCAAACAGATAAAAGATTAGCCCACTCACATAGGTAATCGTCTCTATTTACTATGTGATAAATAGAGAGGAGATGGTTTTTAAGCTTATTACCTATGTGATAATTGAGAGCTCAAGCTTAAAATATAAATATCACATTAACTAAGTGTTAAGATAAAAACATAATATTTACTATGTTCAAAAGTAAAATAACCCACATATTTCATTTTATCCGTCTTTGATGCCAGATATGAGTTTTGAGGAATTCCGTGAAAGAGTAGATACGTGAATTCAAGTTAGATATTAGGTAAGTCTGAACTATCATCTATATGATATTTAAAGTATAGACATACACTCAATGGGAAATGAGTTAATATCATAATACGTATTTTATATTACGTATGCATAAGATGACCAACAAAGGTGGCAAAAATTTTGATCTCAACTTTTATGTCATGTGAAACTCTTGATAAAAATAGTTCTTTAATTGAGCACCCTCGTGACTCTTACTTCTTCTTAAGATTTCCATTCAGTATTTGCTCTCTTAGAATGTTGCTAATGATCATAAATTGATTCGATCTAATGGGACAATTCTAGAAAAGCAAATTGAATTGAAATTGAGAGTCTCAAGGAAAGAGAAAGATCGAGTTTGGAGAATCACATTCTAGTTTTGTATTTACTAGTTGACCAATTATGATTGTTTTGGGATAATCATAATTGTGAATACAATATATAATTGTTAAAAAGAGATCAAGATAGATATGAATGTGATTGATCGGTGTAGGGTACTGCCTATTTTGAGCTGCTATATATTCTTAATAGATATATCGTAACAAGCTCTCAAAGTATACTGATCGCACATATTATTTACTAGTATGAATGTTACAGAGAAGTAAAAAGAGTTATGTTTAACCCATCATATGTGAATGAGAAATAATGGGTTTTTATTTATTTAATGGGCTAACTTATGCCTGCCCGCCCTTGTTGAGCCAAAACTCAGCTCATAAGTGAATGCTCCATAAAAGAGTGTAGTTACTATAAAATATAAAATAAAAGTAAAAAAGGGGATATCTGAACAGTAACGTTTTTTTTAGAGAGAAATACGTTTCTTCACTTTTCCCCCTTGAAGTAGTATACTCCTCTCGATGAACAGAATCTCAGGGCTTCGAAGGATTCCTCAAAAACCGCGAAGATATTTAATTTGTGGCAATCAAGGTATGTCCATCTTCGTGATATGCCTTCGATCGGCGTTACATGTTTTTCATGTGCACGTTTTTTGCGTTTGTTTTCAATATTCAATTATTCGAGTATCGGTTTAATTTTTAGAAATTTTGTTCCCGACACTTGTTATCAGTTTTGGGATTAAGTACAGAGTGAAGGAAGAAAGAAACATCTGGGAAGGACACTGGAAGTACTACTTCACAAAAGAAGACTTGACTGCATTTCAAAGAAAAAACAAACTTTAGTTCTTCCCCATTACAATTTCATTGGAGAGGAACTTTCTTGGTACTTTTCCCAGTGAATGGCTCTTCAGAGTCCTTGAATACACAAATACATGTTTGTAAGTCTTTATGCTAGAAAGATTTAGTGTCAGCATACAGGAACATATCCTAGTTCTTCTGCACAACACTTGCTTGGAGGCCCTTGTGTCGGTCAAGCCAGGTCAACGACAGGGTGTCCAGCAGCATTCGTGGAACAACTGCTATAGAACAGAAGATGGCTTTTGAAAAACACATTTTGCCGTGTAATCGAATACCATGCGTGAAACAATTGGCTAACAAAATGGAATATAGAAAGAAAAAGGGGGGGAGGTGAACGGGTGGAGGTCACTTGGTTAAAGGACGGCAAACAGGTGGCAACCAAAAAAAGAAAAAGAAGAAAAGAAGAGTTGAGGTGAAAGAAAAATAGAAGAAGAAAAGAAACAAGAGCAAAGAGCTTGAAAACAAGCAAAAAAGAAAAGAAGAGAAGAAGAGAAGATAGGGGTTCATGCACTTAAGTTTAGAACGTCTTGATAAGTCGGATTAATTTCAATTCACAAGCCCGGTAAGGATTGAAGTCATTCGTCTGTCTAATCGGATTATTCTTTTTTTTAGTTTAGCCATAAATTCAAAAGTACATTAAATTTTTAAAAACTGGTAAGATTTAGGAGTTATTTAGTTATGAAATTATATAACAATAAAATTCTAGAGTGTCGTGAAACCGTGGGATATAACAAAAGTTAATTTAGTCTCATAAATTGGCCGAAATGAAATTTTAAAGTTCCGCGTGCAAGTTACGTTGAGCAAACAATAATGAATATGAGCTTTTCGTGGGTGCATAGGGATTGTTTGTCAACTCAAGTAGCCTACATTATTTAGTTTTGCAACCTAGGTGACTAGTGTTTATATCTCCTATGAATTTGTAAGCTTGTGTCGTAAAAGTGATATGGATTTGATATATTATTAAAGAGCATGTTTACTACATAAAATCTGGATGGAATTTTTATTACCGCTGGTTATTTATGAATGGTATGAAAAACGTTCCATGAAGTTAATGTGAAGTGGGTCATATGCACTATTTTGTGAATCTAGTGTATGAAATAAATTCTGAAATAATTTGAAAAATGAATTGCCAAAGATATTTTGACTGATGAAATGACTTAAGAAATGCTGTCAGTTTTGGCTATGAAACAAATTTATGATATCTATTTTGGATTGAATTTGTGGAATTTTGCAAGATATTGTTAGTTATTTGATGCTCATTATCGCTATAAATCCATTAAAGGATTTATACATACTATTTTTAAGATATCCTATTGGGTTGAGCCATCGATTGATAATAGGTGGAGACGTTGTTAAATGGAGGATCTTGGTTGTTTTGTCACAGGGCATTATGTCGTAACCATAATTGTAAATTGAGCAATAGATTGATCAATAAAATAAAATATTGATGTGTGATTTAACAATGGTTGATAATATAGACTATTGGTGTTTGATATGTTATTTTGGTTAAATAATTCTAATACGTGAAAGGTTTGTTGAAATCAAATAACTCACATTTGAAATAGTTTACACTGGATTAGACATTATTAAATTTCTGGTATTAGTTTATAAATATGTATGATGAATGCTCAATATGCTTACAAGGAATAAGTATTATTCACTGAATTGTGTTTGCTTATATCATTCATTGAATCCCTCTACAAGTTCTTTAGTCAAGGGCAAGTAGAGAGAGTGCTATCAACAACAAAAATTGTCCGTAGTTGACTAGTGGGTATGAGTTAAGATAGTTGGGCATATGTTTGAGTAGACATTTGTTGAGTTCTAGTTTGTTAGTTTGGAAAAGTACATTTTTATTATGGTGAATTTAAGAAAGATACTATAACCAAATTACTACTTATTCAAATATATAAACAAAGATATATATATTTCAATAACAGATTAATGTTAATTACATTTGAGGTTTCATCCTTCAAATAGGAGGACAACCGTGTCATTTTCCTATATTTATAGGAGTTGGGGTGTTACAATGAGCAATTGACATCATTCAATTGAAAAAAAAAAAAGGGGATAAAGACACAAATGATATATGAACTTTGACCCAATATACAATGTGATAAATGAACATTTTATTTATTCAATATGGTCCATGAACTTTAGCCTAATGTTCAATGTAGTCCATGAATTTTTAATTTGTTCAATATGGTCCCTAGTTTTTTTTATACATGTTTAATATAGTTCCTAAATTATATGAATATGTTTAATGGGTCATTTCATTAATTTAATATTAATAACAATATTGACAAATTTTATAGTCTATAGACTAAATTGAATATGTATAAGAAGTTCATAGATTATATTTGACAAATTAAAAATTTAGAGATTACATTGCACGTTGAGCTAAAGTTCACGAATCACACTGCACCCTGAGCTAAATTTTAGGGATCACATTAATTCTTGCTAGTGTAATCAAGGCTAGTAAGAGAAAGGAATGGAAGTTATAGTATTATGATTCAAAAGGTTATCTTTTTATATATATTCAAAACTAAAAGACTAAATCAGGGCATAAATTTAAGAAAAAATGGCATAAACGAGAAATAGGAATAGCAACTGTTTGATAACCAGCTCAAATGACTCGAACCCCCTAATACCTCCAATTAGGCGGGAGAAAGTGATGCAATATCCAGTGGAAGACGAACTACTATGAAATTTTAGTTTTTACCTTTTATTTAATGATCAATATAACTAAAAACTCCAAATTGATACATTTATGCCACATTTACTCTAAACTAATATATCCGTGTCACGTTTATCTCAAATTAATTTGTATCACAAAAAATCTCAAATTGATACACTAATGTCATATTTATCCCAAACTAGTATATATACGTCATATTTACACCAAATTATGGTAAATATGGGATTTTTGGGGTAAATGTGACATGAGTACACTAGTTTTAGAAAAATGTAACACAAGTATACTAGTTTGAGATTTTTAATAATATAAAAATTAATTTTGGGTTGATGTAGTAATTTGGAGTTTTCAATGGCATTAATTCTTAAAATAATTAGAATCCTGCTTCAAACCTACTTTTCTCCAACACAAAATAGCATAAACTTTTGCAACAAATATATATATATATATATATATATATATATTTACACGTAAATTCATATACATATTTCCTTATCATCTTTAAAATCTAAATTATATATCAAATTTTGATGGAAAAACTATTGCTTTGAAATTTCCTAATGGTAATGTATGAAATCATCCAAAATTCCTTTCATAATTTTAGCACCCCAAAGTTGTCGAGAAGTTGAGGGGTCCAGAGAAGTTGCTCACAGCTTGCACGGATGACTTTGTGAGGTCGTCTTTGACTTGCCGTCTCCTCTCCTACTCCTTGCACACAGACCGACCGTCTTCCAGTCTCCCCATGTGCACGAAAAGGAAGAAAAGCCAGCACCGCGAAGATCGTTCAATATCCTGCCCCACGCGGGGAAAAAATGCTTGCTAGGAAAACCTATAAGTGATTTGACAGTCAGACCTAAATTGACCCATTTTAATATAATACAGATTGAACGAGTCAATGTCTATAAAATTGGGTTGTTCCCCTCCTTGAATGTCTTCTAGTCTCCACATGTGCAAGAAAAGGAACAAAAAAAAGTACCACAAAGATTATTCAATATCCTGCCCCACACGTTAAAGAAATGCTTGCAAGGAAAACCTACAAGTGATTTGAAAGTCAATCCAAATTGACCCATTTTAATATAATGCCGATTTGAGGAGTCAATGTCTATAAAATTGAGTTGTTCCCCTGACTACAATTTTTATTGGGGAGGAACTAACCCCATCTGTTCTTGGTGCTCTTCCAAGTCAATGCAGAAGTCCTTAAATTTAAAATACGAGCTTGTAAGTCTTTACATTAGAAAGATTCTATGTCAGCATACAGCAACAAGTTTCGGTTCTGCTGTACAACACTTCCTTAGATGCCCGGTCAAAGACGGGGTGCACGGGGGCATTCATCAAAGAATTGCTACAGAAGATACTTTCTCAAGAAATTTTTTTGCCATGGAATCGAGTACTGTGAGCAATTGGCAGCATTCAATTGAAAACGAGCCAGTTTGTTCTTAGTTGCTCCCTTGCTAACTTCCGTTTTCGTTCAACAAAAGAGCGTCCACGCCTCTCCGAGGCTTTGCTAATTCTCCTCGGTGTGCTCAAGGCTAGTAAGGGAGAGGAACGGAAATTAACGCCTTATAATTTAAAATTTCCTCTGTCAAGCCAAAATTTTTCCACTTTGTACTATCTTCTTGTACTCAAACATTCGCATATCAACGTTCAAGTGTTATGAAATTTTTATCAATTTCGGATTTTAAAAGCAAATAAAATGCATGAGTTGGAAGATTTTGATTAAGCAAAGTGTATAAAATAAACTGGGTACAAATACTTATGTTCATCTGCTCCTGAAAATTCAAGAAGACCACACGCCAGCCTTGAAACTTCTCTTACTCTTCGTGTCAGCACGACTTGAGAGTGATTCTAAGCACACTGCGACTCAAAACTACTGTTACATTACATGCATTGGTGACTAGGAATCGCAATGAGATCTGAATTCAAGTTCATACAGTGGTTGCGGCGGTCAGACATGGAGGAACCGAAATTTCAGTTCCGTCCAACATCATCACCACGGATTTCTTCGAAGGATGAAGAGCTGGCTCGTCCTGAATGCACCATAGGCTCACTTTCACCAGTTTCTCCAGCAACCACTCATCGACTTCCTCGCCCGGGACCAACTTGTCCAGCTCTCCATCCCTGAATGTCCGTATGCTCAACTAGAAAGAACAATGTCCTCAAGAGTCGACGCGTTGACATCAGTGTACCTACAACAAAATACAATCTCCCGGAGCGTGATCCCATAGTTATAAGGAAAATGAAGAAAATGTTTTCCCAGAATTTTTTTTCGCAAAACAAACAGACCCCTAATCTCATTTTCAATTTTTTTAATTTTTGTTGCTTAATTGGGTTATCAATTTGAGTAGTTAATTTTAAAACAGCTTTATAAGTTACTATTACTTTTATTTCGTGGTGATGGCTTATTATTACAATCTTGAAAGCGGACCTATTATAGTAAGTCATCAATTTCAGTCATAACTCAGTATTTAATCCGCTTTTGGGTGATAAACTGATATAAAATTATTTAGTTACTATGACAGATAAACTGATAAACTATTTAGTAATAAACTGATAAACTACTAAACTGATAAACTGATATAAGTCGGATAGCAAATTAAATAATATGGCAATAGTTACCTTCAAAGCAGACTTACGTTGGTATGTTGTTTATTTCACCAGTAACTTGTTATCTGCACCGCTAAGATTTAGTTTCGAGAGATGAATTTATAAAAAGAACATAAAAATTATTATTATATTGATGGTCTCGAGTCATTAACAACGTGTGTAAATCCCAAGAAAGTATTTGATCAGCAAGTTACCAGTTGTACGAATTTACAAACTGAATTTGGATTTTACTAGTAGTGCAAATATTTACTATGTAAACAGTGTTCTCTTCTTTCCAATCGGAATTTCAGAAACTCCGTTTGTAGGTGATTTCTTCTTCCTTATTAATTGCCACGTTTTGGCCTAAACAAAATGGAAGTCAAACTAAAATACGGTGTAAAGTGGATAATTATATGAGCCTATTGCGCAAACTACTATAGTTTTTTTTATAGTATAGACGTTAATATAAATGTGATGACATTGCGTTTATAAAAGCTATAGCTTTGTTCATTCACAAAAGTCTTGACTCTTACACCATCAGGAGCAAACCAGCTGAAGGGGTAAAAAGGGATAGAAAGGCATAGATAACAGAGAATCAATTGGATGATTCTGATCGATGGTCTAGAATGAGAGAGAACCTACATAATAGCCATTGTTGCAGTCTTGCAGATGTCCTCTTCTTCCTGAGCTGATAATGTAGCATAGAACACACATAATCCTTATTTAACCCAGAAAAGATCAACTTTAAAAGGTACGGCATGTCTCAAGTACCGAGAATGAAACTATGATCTCCTGGAGTGTTGTTAGATGAGACTCTTGAGTAGAGAAAGGTTCTACTTGGGGTGCTCAGTTACGAGGAAGCAGCAGTGGGACATGGAGGAACCGCTATCTCAGTTATCCCTTCCAACATCATCACCACACATTTCATCGAAGGACGAAGTGCCGGCTCGTCCTGAATGCACCACAACCCGACCTTGATCAGGTTCTCCAGGGACTTCTTCTCTATTTCTTCGCCCCAAACCAGCTTCTCAAGCTCTCTCGCTTCGAAATGCTTGTATACCCAAGAAGAAAGAACAATCTCCTCGGGCCTCTGAACGTTGACCTCCATGCTCCGCCGACAGCACACGATCTCCAGGAGCATGATCCCGTAACTGTAGACATCCGTCTTCACTGAAATTGGAGTGTTCTTTTGCCATTCGGGAGCCATGTATCCTCTTGTCCCTCGGACACCCGTGAAAGTCCGGGTTTGGTCGGGCATCAGGAGCTTTGCTAGCCCGAAATCGGAGATTTTCGCTGTCCAAAAGTCGTCCATCAGGATGTTTTGGGGCTTAATGTCACAGTGGATGATCGGGGCGTCACACTCCTCATGTAAGTAAAGAATTCCCTTTGCGATCTCCAAGGCAATTCTCACTCTCTCATTCCAATCTGGACGCCTTTGGGATCGGAACAGAAGGTCTGCGAGGGAGCCGTTGCTCATAAACTCGTAGACGAGAAGCCTCTTGGTTCCTTCAGCACAGTAACCAAGCAACCGGACTAAATTCTTGTGATGAGTCCTTCCAATCACCCGCATTTCAGCACAGAACTCCCTCTCGCCTTCATTGATCACCTTCTCCAGTCTCTTGACAGCGATGATTCTTTTGCCTCTCGACAAACTTCCCTTGTAGACTGCTCCGAACGATCCCTTTCCCAACTCTTCCTTGAAACCATTAGTCGCCCTCTTGAGCTCTTTGTAGGAAAATGACCTCAGGGCGAGCTCCTCTGACAAACCGATATCTCCCCTATCTAGTAACTTTCTGTACTCGAGAAACCGCAACTTGAACGCAAAAAGACCAGAAATTGCGAGGGCAATGAATGACCACGTCACGAGGCCTAGGGTCACTACGAGGAGGAGAACCGTTGCATCCCTAGTCCTTATTATGACCGTGGGCGGCTCCTCTGAAGTGTTAACTCCTGTTTGTTTTTTCTTTACACCCTCAAACCCCACCTTGAAGAATGCCGTTGATGATGTTTGTCGATCTCTCCTCGCATACTTCAGAGGAAGCTTTTGCTTCTTACAGTATGTATCTGAATCCAGGAGTGCTACGTGGCAGTCGCAATCCTCCAAGCAGGACTTGCTGCAGTCATCCTCTTGCATTTTTACCTGGAAATATGGAGGGTCATCCCAAGCCATGTTCTCCATACGCACAATGTTGCGAGAGGACGCGCTTCTTCCAGAATCTCTACACCACTCTTCAGTGAAATTCCTCTCGCACCCGCGAGATGTCTGGTCCATATCGATGAAATCAGTGCCTGGTAGGCAACGACAAACGGGTTGATCATCATCCAAAGTACAATAGCTGTTGAACCCACAAAAGCTCTTCACGCTGCATTTATCATCCGGTTTTGACCACAAGGGCGTGGTTTTGTTCTCATAAAAGCCGTTGAAACTATGAGAGTATAGTTGAAGCATTCCATTCCAGTCCAACACTGCACGGTACATAATTGAATTGTTGAATGCCAAGGAGCCATCATTCAATTTGTCATCCACCGTTGAATCTGTAATGTTGATGAGAAGCAATGCGCCTGTCGAATTTAGATGCAAATCCAGATTCTTCTCACTCCAGATATTGGAAGTATCAGAAGCCCAGTAAGCGTCCACTGATATGTTTGGAGTGTGAATGGGGTAAAGCACAAGATTGCCATCGTACTGCATTTCAAGGCGAAATTGTCCTGTTGAGCGATTACTCTTAGACACGCTTGAAAACAACGCAGCCCCGCGAGACAGAGATTGGCCTCCCATTAATGTATCAGTAGGGAAACTAAAACTATCCCAAATGACACGGTGATCTTTATTGTAGAGTATAAAGTTCCCGGAATCATTCATGGCAGCGTAGGAAGCTGATTCACGTACAGAAGCAATCGACTTACTGTTCCCAGAGTCGGTCCTCACGAGGAGCTTACCATCAGATGTTAATTTGAGTATGGCTGTGGATGGCACTGGTTGATCATCTCGGTTTGCGGTCCATGTGATTGTGTTTTCTTCCTCACCCATCATCCAAATTCCTACTGAGAATCCATTTCCGTTCTGGTAGAAACCGAAAGCAAAGCGGCGGGAAGGCGAAAGCCATGAGGTGGGGTGATTTGTGGGGGAGAGTGAAAAGCCTAATCTGATGAAGTTGGGTTGTTTTTGGTCGCATGTTGCACATCGATAGTGCACTAACAGTAGGAGAAATAAAGCATATTTGGAAGCCATGAGAGGAATCTGTGAGAGGTGGAGTTCAGTTTCTTTGGCTAACTAGGAGCTGCTTTTGAATGTCGAATGCTCACCAAGACTTGAGGGGTTCAGAGAAGTTGCTCACAGCTTGTGTGGATGACTTTTGAGTTCATCTTGACTTGCTAAGTCTTTGCCTTCTTGACTGGAAAATTGGAGTCGCTTGGAGTGAAAGATGGGGTACGTTTCCACGACCATTTACAACCACTAGACATGATGCCATATGTTTTGTAGTCAAAATGGCTAATTAGGGAAAATCTTTTGCTGTATCATACTGAGAACCCATTCGACCGGCGTGACGTTAATCATTTTCAAGAGCAAGAACGGATTAATTAGGCATCAGTGACTCGTGGAGTGTGCACTTCTGGGATGTAAAATCTCCCATCATAAAGCTTCATTTAAACATCTGGTAGAGCTGTTAATTTTTTTTTTCATTCATAATCGCCGTTGTGCCAACTTAGAAGTATTGGCTTGGATGTACAGAGGCGACCTTTTTTTTGAACCCTTAATAGTAATGCTGTTGGTTTTTTTTTTTTTTTTTGTGGGAATGCTGTTAGGTTTTTTTAAAGACCCCAATATAATTTAAATTTCTATCTGTTGGGAACCTCAATAATTATCACCAACTTTGCTCGAATTTGAGTCCTAAAGGTTCAATAAGCTTCACATCTCTTCACAAATGTATCAGATTACAACTGCTAACTTCTGTCCTCTAAAGATCGAGTTTGGCAGAAGGAATTCTGGCATTACATGGCGAAGCCTTGGCATTGCTCTGTTCTCTGTTCATTTACTGGCATTTTTCTCAATGCTGAAGCTTCTTTGTAGCATGCTAAGGACTAAAAACCGTATGGAGATATTTTATTCGACCTTGAGTCAGAAAACAACAGTATTCTTATGAAAAAAGGGAAACGAAACTCTCATACCTAACGAGAGGCATGGAGGCTTCGGCTACAAAGATGCCCACTAAGTTACATTTACGAGATGTAGTAGCGGACATATGAACTGTTTATTCTTGACAGCAGAACAGATGCAAGGAGTACATGGCTGGAAATGGTTTACTAAGTTTCATGAATGAGACCTGTCACAGTGAATATTTCTGGATGCTCTACAAGTTACTGAGAAGCACCAAACAAAGTCGAAAATCGTCCTTTGAGTGAGGTGCAATGACATTATCATATGATGAGTCATGCAAGTTAAGATGAACAGGATGATGGGGTTGGGCATGGCGGGCGTGGCACATCCATAATACCTTCCAGCATCAATATCACATCCTTGATTGAAGGGCGAATCTCTGGATCATCTTGCATGCAAAGGAGCCCAATTTGCACCATTCTTTCGACGCTTTTCATGTCTACTTGTTCATCTTTTACGAGCTTGGGAAGCTCTCCGGTGATGTAGCAGTTGTAGACCCACGAGCAAAGCAGCACCTCATCTGCTGACGAGACGTCGACCACCATGTTGCTCCTGCAGCACACTATTTCCAGCAACACAACTCCGAAGCTGTAAATATCGGCCTTTGTGGATACCATGGCGCTCCTCTGCAGTTCCGGGGCCACATAGCCTCTTGTACCTCTGACTTCAGTTTTGGTACCACTTTGATTTGGCATTAAGAGCTTCGCTAAGCCAAAATCCGAGATTTTTGCGGTCCGAGATTCATCCATGAGGATATTTTGCGTCGTGATGTCGCGGTGAATTATTTGGAGCTCACACTCTTCGTGCAAATATAGGATTCCTCTTGCTACTTCCAACGCAATTCTCACTCTTTCACTCCAAGGAGGCCGCCTTTCAACATCAAACAGGAGATCTGAGAGTGATCCGTTCTCCATATATTCGAATACAAGAAGCTTCTTCGAGCTCTCCATGCAAAAGCCGAGCAATTGGACTATATTTTTGTGGTGAGTATGACCGATTGCAGCCATTTCAGCCTGGAACTCTTTCTCTCCTCGTTCGGTGGCTCTCTCTAATCTCTTTACCGCTACACGCTTGCTGCCATCGGACAGTGTCCCTTTGTACACAGTCCCAAGAGAGCCTTTACGGATCGCTTTGGTGAACCCACTGGTAGCTTCTTCAAGCTCCTTATATGAGAAAGATTGCAGCGTGAACTCTCGTGCTGGACCCAAAGTAGAATCTGTTGACAGCCTTGCGTACTTATGAACTCGGTAGCGATACAAAAGAAACTAAACGCAGCTATCAAGGAGCAGAAAATTGCAATAGGACCCAAGCTGACCCCGACAATCAAAACAAGTGTATTCTTCTTCTCTGTCACAATTTTTGCCTAGTTGGGACCGGTGCCTTTTGATAAGCAATGGGGACTGGCAAGAGTATCTTTACTAACAGCGTGGAGGAATCATTCCCAATTGCTTTCCCATAGATGATAGGTAGCTTCATCTTGCTGCACAATCCGTCTCGATGCAGAGCGACATCACAATTGCAGTCTTCCAGGCATGCGCTCTTGCACTCGCGGATGGGAAGTGGTAGTATCAATAAGGATGACTCCCGACTTCTAGCCTTGGCAGTGGGGTGATACTCGAAGTAATGTTAGCGTCTTCCACACCACAGTGCTGTTCGTAGTTGGAGCTCCTCCGGCAACCCAAAAATCTCTTGCTTTCATTGATGAAAGCGAAACCAGGAAAGCAATCACACCATGCCCTGTCGCTGCTGCCTCTGCAGTAACTGTTATATCCACAGAAGCCTTTAACATCACATTGATGCTCTGGTGCGGACCACGGAATGGACACTTCTGGGCTTGAGAAGTCGCCTTTTAAGAATCGGTGTAAATAGAGCCTGAACATCCCATCGTCATCAAGTGTTGCGCGATGAACGGTACTACCTTCTTTGCTAGAAAACGAGCTATGATTGGCGAGAATTTTCTTGTTAATGCCACTATAGGTCCGCAAAGCAAGAGTTCCTTGAGAATCAAGATGTAGCCGCAGTGAGGATTGCCTGAGAGTACCCATCGACCAGTATGCGTCCGGGGCACTATTCAAGGGGTTGACAGAATACTGCTCGAGAGTACCACTCGACCAGTATGCGTCCGGGGCACTATTCGAGCAGTTGACAGAATAAGCGACAAGATTCCCATCACTTTGCATGGACATTTTAAACTGACAGCTTGAGAGGTCAAGCGATGATTTGCTCGAAATCAGTTCGTCTCCCACGGAGAGGTTCTGACCGCCCAGTATGGTGTTGGTCGGAAAACCAAAGCTCTCCCAGATCACACGAGAATTGTTGCCGTAGAGCACAAAATTACCGGAATCAAGCATGGAAGCCGGGTAGCAGGCTCCGTCAATTCAGAGCCGACAAGGGATGCCTCCTGATCTCCCAGACCGGTTCGGACGACGAGTTTACCGTCCTTACTGAAATTAATTGTCGCGTCTGAGGAGACCAATGGGTCATCCCGGTTTGCAGTCCACACGACAGTGTTGTTAGGCTTATCGACAAGCCATATTCCGATGCCGTACTTATCACCTTGAGGATAGAACCCAAAGGCGAAAAGACCCGATGGCGAAAGCCACGAAGTGCGTTTGGTTCTCGGAGAAAGCGATGAACCGGTGGTTATCATGCCAGAGGTTGTTTGTTGAGTGTATAAGAACAAGGAAAGCAAGAAGAGAAGCGGGTGAGGGACTTGCACAATCGCCATCGGAGAAGGCCGCGTGGAGAGAGGGAGAGATAGAGACCAAGACACAAGTGTATATAACTTGGTTGGAATCTCACTAACCTTAGGCAAGTTGTTATGTGACCATTTCCGAGGAAATCCAGTTGTCCAATGAACCAGCAAGACGAGAAGAAGAGAACCTACGGAATTGGCGGGAGGCCTGGACAAAGAAGCAAAACCGACACGAGAAGAAAAGCTGTCCTCCGCTTTTGTTTCCGCGACGAAATATGTGGCAAAAATGATTGCTTGCCAACTATAAACGTTAAACACGCATAGACGAGAGACTTTGCTAGTCACCCTTCAGACCTTTTGCTATAATTGTCCATCTTCCTAATTTTCCAAGCACTTTCGGCAAGAAGTGGCTTAGCATCCAGATTAATTTTAAGGACTTGGCGCAAATGTGATTTAACATGTCGCCCCGAGCAGACCTCCATTGACTTGGTAATCTCTCTCCTGCCTCCCAGACCAACCAGATGTTTTCAAAAGTCTCCCCAGGACTAGGAGAACGAGGGAAGAAAATGCTGGCCACGAAAACTGATCAGGAATAAAATGTATGTCAACTTGTCTCTTATGTTCTCGTCCTTCACTCAACCAAGAAAGAATGAGACAACACATTATGCTATTTCTCCTGATGCCAAAAACACAAAAATTTAAAGCTATTTCCCCAACCAGGCAATCGATATATAATTTGGTTCAAGTCAATCATGTCTTGTCCATAAAGATGGCATCCATTTGAAGTTTTATGCCAGAAAACAGGACAGGTTCGCTTCTTTTGCGGCCCCAATTGACAGGCAAAGAATTTCAATATGGGCACCGCCGATACCAAACACAACCACACATTCTAAATTGGGATCATCAGGTATCCTGGTATCCTGGTCCCCTGAATCCCCATTCCTGCAAAGATGGCTCCATAGACCACCCCATAATACAAGACAATGCACAGAAAAGAATTAAACAATAGAGCTCATACAGACCTAAAACAAGCAATTTAGCTTTAAGAGCAGCATAGGCTGAAGGAAATTTTTGTATATTGCCCACTAAAGTTTATGCACGATTAGTTTTTGTTTACATCTAAGAATATATACCAGCACGCGCTCTCTATATAACTGTCGACAGATATAACAATCGACATAACAATCTGCTGATAATCACACCAGCAGCAGATTGAAACCATAAGTAAGAAAAACAAAGCAATAGGGTAAGGTCTCTGTACAAAGTAGGGTATACTTCCTCCATGGTGATTCGTCATGTTATAAAGCGAAAGCACCGGTTAGTATTTCCAATAGCAGGTATTAAGTATGTACGGATTAAATATGAACAGTAGGACTCAGCTGCTAACTCAATCTCATGATGCTTGTCTGTACATGTGTAAAAAGATTTGAGGTCGGTCAGCAGTGAATCCCACAGGTACCTCTGCTAAAATTTGACGGTACCTTCATCAGCAGATTCTACAGCAGCAGCATGATTGGTCACACTCCGTGACCTACTGGTACCCCCTTGAGAAAGCAATAAATTCTTCATCTCCTTATAACCCTTAAGTTCTTCCAAGGCATCAGCTGTCGTCTTGGACGCAAGAAAAGCAGAGGATGCAACGCTTGAAGTGCCATCTTGAGCTGATATGGATTTAGGGGTCTGGCAATACTCATGGAAGGTGTTGCTCCAGGTCTCAGATCCAGAGGCTTGTGAAGCTGTTGCCAAATTTGAGACGTCTTGGTGAAGAGGAGGAGCTTTCTTCAACATATCCACAAGAGCTCCAACAGCAGCACCCTGAGATTTTCTGATTGGCAAAAATGAACCAGACTGGGGTGGATCATGCACATGTCTTCTTTTATCAAATAAATCCGCTCTGCAAACAACGCACTAATCAGATAACTCTAACACAAGAAGTGTGGAGTTACAAGATTGATTCAGAGGAGAAAGGACATTTATAACAATGCATTAGAACAATAGAAAGTAAAAGCAAAAGCAACATGAGTGAACTTGGATATACTCTTGCACTTCATCAGCAAAGTTCCTGGCAGAAACAATGCAGATATAAGTAACTTATGATCTTGGTAAATCAGTCAAGCTTAGAAGCAGTTTGCAGAAAGCTGCTTCAGCAGAATATTCATCCAATCTAACAACAACTTATCAATCTACAAAAGTAAAATCATAACAGAGAGAAAGTTTGCTAACCTAAGAGAAAATCGATAAAAAAAGCTTTCAGAAATGGTTGGAAGGAATTTCCTCCACTCAGGGATGGAGGAAATTATAGCCCTTAAAGAAAGAAAAATAGTGTAGAAATTACCGATTAAATAATGTGTTCATTGAATAGTCAAGATGAAGAGACAAATGAGCGTGACAAAGTAACTTCAATAAGAATAATAATAATTAGACGTTAATAAATGCATAGCCTATTCACCACATTGCAAGAAACTAATATATAGATCAACAAAAAAATCAAGACTAAAGAGGGCATCTCATCGCACAAGGCCACCTGCACAGCGTGCTCTAAGGAGGGGTTTATGTACACAGCCTTACCCTTGATTTTCCAGAAAGATTGTTTCCACAACTCAAACCTATGACCTAAGGCCACAATGGAGTAAACGAAGAATCAACACAATCGTTCATGGGCTATGAATCCGACAAAGCTCACAATCTCTTAACATTTTTCCAATCATACCTTTAAATTCCAGAAAGTATGCATTATGAGAATTAAAAACACATACAGATGTAGCCAAGAGTATTTCGCTGTAGGCATTTAAAGCAGATCACCTATATGCTGAAGAAATGCAAGCAAATTGTTTGAAAACTTGAAGGGGGCAGAGAACACATTTACCTGCTACCTGGATCAGTCACATCATCTTCATCCACATCGAACGCACAAGTGTACTCGGACTCATCAAAATCATCAGGGAAAGACCTGCAGGAGCTTCTGGAATAGGAGATATTTGCTGAACTTTCAGATGGTATTTTTAACCCAGAAGGTCTTCCTATGTCATCCCTTCCGACAAAAGACATCTACAAAAGGAAAGAGGGAATTTTCAAAAGAGCTGCCGGAAAAAAGAAAAGTTCACCAGATGACTCTGCAGAGGTATTTAATAATATACCTTGTCCACCGTTGCACCGTCACGGCTGGGATACATACTTTTATCAGCCATTGAAGGGCCATATCTTGTACCTTTGAGAGGAGGTGAAGGAGGGAGATTTTGGTTCTTGAAGAACGTAGGGGAATTAAGAAACTTTGTTGCATGTATATTAACTGGAGCACTCTCAGATCGTAAAAGAGCCCCCGAAAGACGACTCCCAGGCACATAAATGGGTGGGGAGGGTGAGGGAGAAGGAGAAAAGGTAGGGGACGGATAGTATTCATCAAAGTTCGCATTATATTTATGAGCATGAGATACTTCAGGTGGGTGAGGTGGCAAACCTGGAGGGGGAAACCGAGAAGAACTGGGGTTAGAAGCTGAAGCATAAGGTTCGGAATGGGTTGGTGAAGGCGAGAAAGTCATGGAAGGCGGAGAGGCGCGGTATTGATCAAAACTCCAACTGTGTCTCCTTGAGAATGGCAATGATGAGGGGGAGCCACGAGATACAGGAAGCGATGGGAATCTCTTAAGCGGGTCAGCTAATGGGCTGCCCACATAATCTGGTATAAGCTGGGGGGACATTGGTGTAGAAGCCTCAGAACTCACATCAGATAATGATGATCTATACAACACTGAAAGGCAAAGCCTACCGGATGAAGTATCCACAGGGGCAAACCCAAATCGCTGCATTTCGGCCTCTTCTCTACGGGTGAAGGGCTCAACAAAAGAAGAAACCCGATGAGCCAGAGAGAAAGAGCGAATTTGACCAGTTAAATTCAGGTCCCGAAATATTTTATATGCTGGCAAGAGCCGGACAGTTAGGTATAAGGATCTTAAGAGCAATATCGACTTCTTATAAATTGATGACAAGACATTACTGCTCGATCTTTTGCTCCCCTTGCCAGCATCCTTGGCCTTCCTCGCCTCATACTGCACTATCCATCTTTCTATTATCTTTTCACTCCTTCCATTTCCTAGCTCCTCCTGGTCAGAGTTCCAGCAATTTGAATACACTTCTTTTGACGACAAATTCCTGAACAGTTCCGCCTTGGGATAAAAATTGGCTGGATCCCAGTTAATCACTCTCTTCACCAAAACAACATCAACAACCATAGGTTCAAGATTGCTTTGGTGCCAAAAATCAAGATTCTCCAACGCTTCAGGGCATTCTCTAAGAGCTAAATTGAACCATTTATCTCTGGGCCTCACGCTCGATGAGGAAGAAGAGGACGAAGATGGGGAGGACACGATATGTTCACCGCTGAAATTCCGCGAGGAAATGCAAGGGCTCCTCGACTCGAGTATTATGTGGAGACTCTTGGCAAAGAATTCAGTGATAATCTGCTCCATCTTTGCAGAATCCGAGTGGGACGACGCCATGTTCAAAGACACAACCTTTTATAGCCGCTGGAAACCACCCCAGAGAGAACAGAACATCCTAGACACTCCAGCTAGAAGCACTCCACCTGCCCCAGAATCCAGAAAACACATCACGAACACATCTCAACAAGAGAACCAGCAATCGAGCGAGAGCAAATTCGCCCGAGAGCACGCATTCCACCGAGACGTACAGCAACTCATCACTAAAGCTAAAAAGCTGGCCAGCTCAGTGAAAGATAACTTCTCCAAGCATGAAAGCCGCACTGCCCAGTGACTGATCAAGCAGGCAGAGAGGAAAGAAAGAGAAAAAAAAAACCAGGAACGAACAAAACGCGAACAAGGGCCCAGGCAAAAAGCATGAAGCGGCACATAGACGGTAGGGTTTATAGGATTCGCTCGGCAGAATTCCAACTCCCCATGTCGCCTACTTATCGCCTACTTAAAACCCTAAAGAACACAGACACCATCGAGCAAAACCATCCCACATCAAACAATACCCAACGCTAGAGAGAGAGAGAGAGAGAGAGAAGAGAGAGCTAGAGAGTATACAGAGAACGCGACGAGCACTGCGACGAGCGCGGAGGGAGCGACTGCGAGGAGGGCTCGAGACCGAATCGCCAGCATATCTCTCTCTCTCTCTCTCTCTCTCTTCTTTCTCTCTCTTCGATGGTCCGACCACCTTCTTATCCAGTGGAACGACAACCCGCGACGACGAGGACGACGACGATGACGATGATTGATGGATTAAGAAGAGGAGAAGGGGGAGGAGCAGGGGAGGGAGAGAGAGAGAGAGAAGAGAGCGGAGGGACTGTGTGGGCGCGCCTACGGGATCCCCCAGGACATGGCCCGTCCAGATCTCGCCACGTCAGTTCGGCCGCTGACCGGCTACGGGCCCCCCAGGGTCAATCCGAGCGATACGCTAGCCGTCCCTCGGGCCGAGGCGGCGCCTTCCTTATCCTCCCGTTCAAAACACGGCGGGTTTACTTTGATACTGCGGGGATCGACCGCGGGTTAGCGTGGTTTATACGTTCGATCTTATTATAAAAACGTATATAATAACTATTCTATTTATGATCAGTATTACCTTTCTATTTTTGTGATTAGATTTAAATTAGAGATTTACTTGGTAATGTAATTTTATTTTATTTTATTTCTGAAAAAGGGTTTTAGTCTAGAAATAGATTTGAAATGAAAATGGAAAGCAAAATTTCTCTACTTCTCTATTTATACAATAGAAATGAAAATAAAATTTTTATGGTTATCAAATGAATTTCTATTTCGAAAATATATATTTTATATTATTATTTAATGCGTATTTTTACTTCATTTAGGGAATATAAAATTTAATAAAAAAAATTATATTTCTTTATATTGGATAGAGATAGTTGGGCAAGCGCGGCTCTGCTTGAAGAACCAATTGCTTGGCATAAGACATGTCATCCCTTTGACTCAATAAGATTGATTACTCTAGTTAAACTCTTAGATTAGCCTCATTTATCATCTCCATTATGGCCCATTCCACTGTGTTTGATGAATTGTCTGCTATCGCCATCAATATTTCCTACAAAAATCAAATAAATATATGCTCTTTTTTAAAATAAGATTCACTTCAAATTATTATTTAAGAAAATGAGGGTATTTCAAGTTCTTATTTAGGTCAATGGTAAGAAAAACGCTCCGACTTTGATGATGATAAATAGATAGACGCAAGAAGGAACAGAGAATTTCTCACCGTAGCCTGTGCCTTGACCTAATGCGGCGTTGGCAACGGCTTCCCCTACGAATCCTTCAACGTGAGAAGAACATCCAGCAAGTCTTGCTTGTCCGTTGATTGTTTGATTCTCTCGTTTATGGTGGGCTTGCGCAACCACCAGGAATGGGAAATAATCGGAAATGCAGAATGCGTACAGAGAGTTTAGGGCGTCGAACAGTGCGTCCACATGTTGTTCCTCATAAATGGTTGGTCCTCCATCTTGCATTTGCCAAAAGTACCTCTTGTTTAGCACCAACCTCCTTGTCACATTCCCACAATAGCGCCTCGAGTTCACTTGCATTGGTTGAAGGCATGCTTCACTAGGTTATCGGCTTCCTCAGCCCTCTAGTCGTATAGCCAATTATGTCGTGTCGGGCATATGATCTCCGTCATCAAGACCTGCCTCATCTGCTCCCCGAAGGGCGAGACGATGGCGGTCATGTAGCCGCCATTGAACACCCAAGCCACCATCGAGACGGGCCTCGACACGAACGTGGCGTCTTGATTCTTGAGGAACTCCTGGGCGATCTTCGGGTTGGTGATTGGAATGACGTGCGGGGTCCCTATGTGAAAGCATGCGGTGTCGGTGTCCATCTCCTCCATCAAGCGAAGGATCCACCGGCCCGTGGGCTTGTTTCGGAGCATGTCCATGGCGCAGCCGACCACCGGCCATGGGGCAGGCCCTGGAAGGAATGGGAGCAAGTCGGATTTTCCTTTGAGGCTTTTGCGCCTAATTTGTTTGATGGTAAGGTATAAAATGACTAGTGCCCAGGAAGAGTAGGGCATTAGTGGCGTCTGAGGCGGTGAAACTCGCCATTATGGTGGCAATCGGACTTTCGTCAACACGCTGGCTAGTCTTGGGCCATGAAGGATTACTAAGATTCGCGTTTTGGGATAAAGAGGAACATTGGAGGGTTGGGCACTAACATGCACGCATATATAGAGAGAGAAATGCCTATAAATGGAAGCTGAAATTGACCAATCCATTTAATTGCAAGCTAGCTATTCTCCAAAAGGATCTGATTCTATTTAAATGTGATTAAAAGTATTAGATTTGCAAGGAATCAACAACATCTGTGAATTAGAGTAAGTGTAATCTCTGTCTATGTTATGTCTATGTACATTCTGCCTTGAGCTAATGGCGTGTGACGTGAACTTAAACGCAATCTATAGGTGAACTAATCCTAATGATGAGCAAGAGAATCATGAACTAAGTTAATATGGTATGCAATTTGATTTATATGAGCCTAAGCATTTATTGATTAGATGACATGAATATTAACTAACTAATTCTATATAAGATATACATGTTATACTTTTTGTGGAATTCTTTTAAAGCTAAAATATGAAATTAGTTAAAGCGTATGATGACCTAACTTAAACTAGGAAGTAATTTATATAAAATCCTAATCTAAATTAGGTAATCTACTAAATTAGTAGATGTTTCCTATGATATGCAATTCTAATTTCGGTAACTTAGATATATGCAATATAACCTAAATACAAAATGATTTTTTATTTTGGTATTTTCATAATAGAAATGTCTTCTGATTAACAATATCAACTGGAGAGGATGAATAGGTAATTAAAAAAATTGACAAATTTATGCAAAAATATAAGTGCCAAATTAGGCAGAAGCGTAAAAACTCGATATTAGCAATAAATCGATACATAGAAGAATAGGTGATGATTGTCAATCTTCCATTAGACAGTTATGAAAATAAGTAGAGAAATAGAAAAAAAATGCATGCAAAGCTATATAGTGGTTCAACTTAGTGCAAGCACACATTCACTCTCCTAGACTAGCAATTTACTGACTGGATTCGACCAATAATCTTCTAGAATGTTATGGCAATATGTGTTGCTTATACTAAAGCACTTCTTCCCAAAGTTGATACTACTTATACCCAAGCGGATAGATCTCATTATCATACGCCTAAGCAAAAACTATAACAGTGATACACCTCTCAACTAGATTACACTTTCAATACACTCAGAAAATAGTATAAAGATGTAAGGTTTTCTCTATTGATCGGATTGCTCATCACTCTTGATCTCTCGCTTCTTCAACGTCTATTGATCTTCTTTTATACTCCTCAATATTCAATCGTCCCTTTGGACAATCATCTCAAGGATCAATCTCCAAGCCATCCATTAGATAATTATTGAGCAAATTTATTACCTATTGAAGTAAATCAATTTGAGATTATGGAGATTTAATCGCCCACACAATCGAATATGAAAGTTTCTATAAACAAAGTAGCTCAAACTTTGGAAATAATCCCGTCTTTGTGATGATTTTCAATCAATCAAGATTTTACGACCAATTAAGATCTTTTTTATAGTCAATCTTTCCATGAAATCAATAATCAATCAACGTCTTCGCTTGGGAATCTAAGCCAGATTACTAGCTATTATAATTGTTAAGATATCAAAACGTCATATGATATTTTTATCCAAAGCACATGGTTGATATTGGCTAGTAATATCACCGAGTGGGAGTGAATAGGTGATTTCAAAATACTTGACAAATTTTGCAGAATTAAATTAGTCAAATTTAATATAAGCTTAACTAGTTGAAACGTAGTATTAATATAAGCACAAACTAGTTATCTCAAGCAATGTAGTGTAGTGCTTTTATTAGGCAGTGAATGAATATAAGTAGAGAGACACACAATGCACACAGGGCTTATAGTGGTTCGACTTGATATAAACATATGTTCACTCTCTCACACTAAAGATCTACTTGTTTGATTTCTATAGAGACTTTAGATTAGATCATGTTGCTTATACTCAAGTACTTATCCTTGAAGCTGGTGCTACTTATATCAAAACTAATAGATCTTATTATATAACACCTAAGCACGAACTATAACACTATCAACACTTTCTGAAAGATTGCAATTTTAACCTTAGACAAATTTAAGAATGTAAAGCTCTCTCTGAAATTGGATTTTTAAATTCTTGATTAGTGTACTATATTTAGCATCTCATTTATACTTAGCATCTGATCTCTAAACTAGCCATTGGATGATTGTTGAGAAGATCGGGTAATTGTTAGAGTTAATCAATCAAAATTCCCATAGACTTGGTCACCCATTTAATCAAATCTTGGTTTCCAGAATTAGAGTGACTCTAGCTGTGGAAAGTATATTGCATTTAGGATGATTGTCAATCGATCAAAATATCTCGTGTGATTAAATATTTCACATGGATAATTTTTAAGATTGATGGTCAATCAATATATTCTAAACTTCAAAAAATTAGATAAAATGTTTAAAAATAATAATCTTGAATTTCTTGAAAAGATTTATGTTGCAAGTAATGTTTTTTTTTTTTTAATGTTGCAAGTAATGTTGGTATTTGCTTATATGATCAATTTCCTGTTATATCAAGCTTCCTAGTTATCTAATGATATTAGACTTTCAACAAGCTTTGGCCTATACCATACATTTGTAGGCTTCTCCTTATATCAAACTTTCGGGTAATATTTAATTGTTCTTCATTGATCTTCCTTAGTATCTTAGTGATCCAAGACTATATCAATTGTTTATTTTGTCTGGCAACTCCAAGTCTCCACGAACTTCCCATTCTTCAAGACTTATTCACCTCCATAAAGGTTCGCCCTATTTTGTCATTCTTCACTTCATACTTTGGATACGTTTGATATCAACAAGGTATATGAACTTTTCTCTAGCTTTTATATTTTGATCGTTCCAAGCATATTGGCAATTATGGCTTTATCTCGTCATTCACCTATCTACAATACCTCCAAACTTTATAGAACTCCTCGTTCAAGGCTTATTTACCTTCTACTCAAGTACCTTTACCTTGTAGATACCTCTCCACCCAATGCCTTACCATTGATAGAGAATTCATAACTTCAAACATCCAATTTAGACTGTTAGGGAAATCCCTTATGATGTTTTGAAGATGATAAAATAAATCAAATGTTACTAACGTGTTTAATGGTTGAGTAATAAACTATGTAGATGATAGAATATGTAAATGATATTGTCAAAGTCTATACTTGAAAGAATTAGAAGATAGACTCTATGTTGAAGCTAAACTTATTTAGACTGTGTTCAGACCTGAAGGCTAAATATGTTCAGAAGTAGATTATGTTCAGACTTACATCTAGATTATAAAGTCTATTTTAGACAAAAGTCACTCAGACTTTACTTCAGACGGAAGACACTTAGACTTTATTTCTGACAAAACACACTCAAACTTTATATACAGAATGTGACACAAGTCTAGAACATAACAAGGTCTAGAACGAGACATAAGTTCAGAATGTAGTAGATTCAGAATAAAACATGTTCATAATGAGACAATTTGATAGAACGTAACACAAGGCCCAACATATAACGGCTAGTGACCTGATTTAAATTCTACATCAACATAGATTTGATTGACTCAATCTAATTGATTAACAATTAGGTCTTGAAGACAAGAACTTTCTAAACGAAGAAGCTCTACTTATGGAAACTAAGATTCTATTTGTATAGGCGATTATAATCAATCTGAGATTATGCTTCTATCACTTAATGGCTACTAAATATTCTAGACATAGATCTATCCAATAGGTAGATTAGAAGATGATCCTCTAGATACTATCCAACGGTTAGTTTAAAAGTGGAGGAATATTTTAAGGAGACCAAGGACTAATATACATGTAAGAGACAGAGCGTAGAATCTATAATTCCAAAGCCTACGCGAATTTTGATCATACACTTGTCTTTTATGAGCTTAAACGTTTGTGATTGTGAGAGAAATACCAACAGAGTGACTTAGTGAGATAGTGTGATCAACCACCGAGTGTTTGCACTCAAAATTGTTATCTCTTGTTGATCACATAGTGGAATTTAGCTAGAAGACTGTTATCGTGGAAAAGTAGACGTAAGCTTGATTTAAGCGGAACCACTATAAATCTTGTATACAATTTTCTCTTCTCTTAACTCTTCTTATTTAAGTCTGTTGCGCACTTACATATTATTTCAGAAGTCTGTTCTATCGCACAACAGATTCTGAACATCTATTAGAAGTCTGGTGACTCGCTTATCAGACTTTGATCCTTATTTAGATTTTGATCGCAACTTATTTTATTCTACATTTATTTGTCAAGATTTTTTTTAAACACCTATTCACCCCCTCTAGGTGTCTGTACTAGCATTTTCAATTGGTATTAAAGCCAAGTGATCATTTTATTGAAGTGTTTTTACTTCTAAAGATATTCTATGGCTAGTATCTTGGCACCAAGGCTGGTTGAAGGGTAAAGTAATACTAGGCCACCCTATTTCAAAGGAAATGAATACAACGTTTGGAATAATAAAATGAAGACATTCCTAATATCCAAAGATTCATTGTAACATGATGTTGTGGAAAAGGGAATCAATCTTATTGCTACGTCTACATCAAATAAGAATGGCAAAGACAAAGAAGCCAAACCCCCCGCTCCTATGCCTCGGACGGAGATGTCCAAAAGAGAAGCTTTTGATGCAAAAGCTATTTATTCTTTATATTGCATCTTGTCTCCTACTGAGTATAATAGAATTTCTTCATGTGAAATAGTTAAAGAAGTTTGGGATAGACTTCATGTTACTTATGAAAGGACTGATCGTGTAAAAGAAACAAAAGTAAACTTCATGCTTGGCCAATATGAATCCTTCAAGATGAAGCTTGGAGAGTCTACTAGAGATATGTTAAGTCGGTTTACGAAAATTGTAAATAGATTGGCATATCAAGGTTAACCGATTTCTACTCGAATAAAGGTCAATAAACTACTGCGAAGACTTTCAAAGGACTGGAACCTTGTGAAGACATCAATTTGGGAGATGGAAAGAATCATGCCTCTTTCTAATAATGAACTTATTGACACTCTTCAATCCTACGAAGTGGAACAAATCATTAATGAAGATCTGAACGTAAGAAGTTCATTGCACTTAAATATAATGTTCATTTTGATGATACAGACTCAAAAAATGACATAAATGACGAAGAATTTACTTTTATGATCAAGAAATTCAAAAAGTTGAGTAGAAAAGAAAGGAAATTCATTGGAAGAAGACAATACAAGTAGAATGGGTAGACAAGAACAATGTAAGAAGATAACGAGCAAGTAAATATATTCTTGATGACACATTCAGATTCAAACTCAAATTCGAAATCAAAATTAGAATCAGACTCAAAGTCTAAGTCTGACTTAGACACAGACTCGGAATCCAATAAGGAAATCGAGGTAAGTCATTTAGAAATTCCTAATAAAGTTTCCAAGTATATAAATGAGCTTTGCTTAAATCTCAAATCTTCTCTTAAAATGATTTCTAAACTTAAAAATGAGAATTCATAGCTTAAGCAATAGGATCTTTCTCAAAAATAAAATTTTGAAAATTTGCAAAAAAATATTTTCTACAAATAAAAGAAAGTTGAAATTTACTTGTAAAAAAGAAATGATTCTAAAGAAAGAATTTTCAAATATTTTAACAAAATTTTCCAAGGATTCAAAAACATTAGAGCATATATTTTCCATACAAATACCTTACTATAACAAGTCGGGACTTAACTTCAATAAGGAAAGTGATTCTCTAATAGATTTTCCTAAAGTCAATAAGAGACTTAGACAAAGACCTCATAGACTTGGAACAAGAAGCATTTTCAAAAGATCTTTATAAAACCTGTTGATCAAAATGCCTTCAAGTGTTCAAATTGTGGAGGCATAGAACACTTTGATAAAGAATATCCTAAAGTCTAGAGACCTGTTTTAAAAAATTGGATAAAACAACATACTCTGCTAACTCTCGTGGACCTAAGAAAATTTGGGTACTAAAGAAAAGATGATTTGTTTTTGCAAGAAATAAAGGAAAATAAGAAAGAAATTTTGGTAAGGAATGCATTTTTTTTTTCTCAATTTGATTTGGGCAATAATTCTAATTATACTTGATATTCGATATATCCTCAGTTGATTCAGAATTTATAATGGTCATATTCAATGATTTGTTTTATTAAAGGAAGAATTGTGTGATTTTTTTTTTATTCATGAGTTGAGATTGGATTTGATATCTTGCTTAGTGAAAAACTATTTTACGTGATATTAATTATGCAAGATATTCTTTCTTAGATACTTGAATGATCTTATTCCCTCTGATTTTATCGTACTTTGACTAAGTGAGAATTTCTTTTTCAAGATATTGTTGTGCATAATGTTCTTTTCTTAAATAATATGTTATAATGAATTAAGAAAGACTATTTGATTATCTATGGAGATTTTATATTTTGCTTTAACGAAATGGAAGGATCCAAATTGATGGATACCAAAAATTAATTGAGTTCATTGCAGGAAATTCTATAAGGGAAGAATGATTACAAATCTACATAACTTTTGATGCAATCAAAAAAAATCTCATGCAAAGATTGGTAATGATCATTTTTAATCAATGGTATATTTCAAACATATATCTTGAGTAAGTGAATAAGTTTTTTTTTTTTTTATCATCCCGCATTGCAAATTTCTACAGGCATTTATCATGATTTTGAATGATTGCTTATTTTTTATATTGCAAGTATTTCTTGTCATAAATATAAGGCATTGCAATTTTTTTACTTAATTTGGTGCGTGATAGAATTATCTACTTTCTTTTTGCAAAATGCTTCAATAATATATTTTTTGAGATTTATGCTTAAGGAAATCCCTTTGATATTATTGCATATTCATGGATACTCTTACTATATTTTTAGAAGATATCTTATATCTAGCAAGTTTGATTCAGAAATTAGAGGAAGATATTACGTGTTATTTTTGCAAAAATTGTTATCTCATGTCCATTATGGAGCTGTTCGTCGGCTCTCACATTCCATGGTCGAAAAGGTTTACCGGTTGTAGCAAGAATAGCATTACTTGACACTGTGTTTTTACAATACCAAAGATGCTTGCATTGGTACTGCTATTCAAAACTACTTTAAATGCAGGAACCGTCTTTGTTACTTTATATCCCAACTTCAATATAGCTCTTTTCGGATCCTCGGTTACATTTTCTTTTATGAAAGTTCAACTTCAACTCACTAGAGCACCTCAAAGCCGCCGACTCGGTAGTAGCTGCAACATTACATTACCGGATGGTTTTATCGAGTGCAAAACCATGCGCTTGATCTTAACTTCAACAATGGTAATGAAGATGCCTTGTTCATCTCCATGCAAAATGATCAGGCATCCCGCATCCATGTTCCCGGACAAATTCCAAAGGAAAAGTTGGCCAAACTTCTTCCGAGAGACATGGATTACCAACTATGAGAAGCTACATCAGCACAACAAACCCGTCCAATCTACGGACTCGTAGTTCGTAAGAAAAAAGATGGAACTGTTTCCATCAAATTTGGCAAAGAAAAGGAAGAAAGTCCTTCTTGTTTTCAAACCCATTCATGATTGAACCATGTGTTCCTCCATCCATTTCCGAGCCAGATCCAAAAAGCATGTTCAACACTTTGATGGTAATGGACATCCCGTTCATTATTATAAAGACAATTATGGTCACTTGTTTTTGGGATCCTTTTTTGCCAATGTTCCTCTGTATAAATTCGGCCCGGACGAGGTAAACCCGTTTGAAAGACCTCCACCGCGAAAGAAAAAACCAAAGGACAAGATGTTCCAAAGGTACTTAGATGGAGATTCATCCATCGATACTCTTGGTGAAAGCAACAAATACCAATTCATGGTTTCTTATGCACCACCGCCATCACCAGAGTCCAGTACTACATCCCAAGTCTTACAAGACTTACCAAAAACACCACCACCTCCATCCCAGAAAAAGCAAACCCTGTCTCCATTCTACAAGCCGATCCTTAAGTGGGCTAAGAAGCATTCTTACCCCCTCGAAGTTCCGTAAGAAGCACCACTTGCTTCTATTGCCATGTTCCGTGGGATGCTGATTTTCCGCCTCTAGTCAAAGAAGGTTCTAAACTCTCTTTCCCGTCTCGCGAAGAGTTTATTGATACTCGGGGAAGATACCGACATATTCCTAAAATCTCTACTCCCACCGTGTGGACGAACATGGAAGACGAGAAAAAAAACCCCGCGCCGAAGTCTGTCCTCAACCGGCAATCGAGACTCCGCTTGCACAAAATAATGCCTTCAAAGCAATTGACTCCAAGATTGGAAATGTGCAACAAGACCTCCGTAGATATGATGAAAGTACCAAAAAGATACTCTCAATTCCAAAAAAGGCTTCATGCCTTGGAATCGGAGACAACATCTTGGGTACCATTATCTTGAAAGTCCAAAGCCGAGAAATAGAAAAGCTCAAAAAAACCAAATCCGACTTCTTGAAGAAGGAAGATTCGCACCATTTGATCCTCGGCACCTTACATCAAAAGCGGATATTTACCTCCACCACCACAAACATCCATTTTCGCCAATATCCCAATGTAACCTTACGAGGAAGAGAAGGACATGGCAGATTTTGCGAATCGCCTCAAAACCATGCGAAAAAAGAAAAGGGGAAGGAAAAAACACCACCTACAGGATCAAGTTCCATCATCATTAGAGAAAGGCCAGAACAGATGATGCTCTCAAATCCACTAGAATCTTTTCTAAAGGATTTAGGCACTCGAAACCCGACTCGTTATCCAAATAACCCGATCCTTTGGAAAAATGACTTTCTTCCAATAGAACAAGCCCTCGGGATCCTCGGGATAATGAAATGTAATCCTCGTATCCTTTTCCTCCTCCTCGTTGATACCTTCCTATTGCACCAATTACCTCATCAATATTCATGGCTGACTCATGACGATGATATGGAATCGATTATTCGACCCGAAATAGGCCGACAAGCAAGCCCACTCATCGTATCCACACGGATCAAAACAATTCTTCACCATTGATGATATACCTTATCAAAAGTGGCCGTTGAGGCTTGAAGAATTCCATGCCTCGGATGAACACCAGCTATCACCAACCATGATATGAATGACGTATTATACAACTTTGCTCCAAGATTCACAGGAAGCCTAAAGACCGGTGGCAATCCCTTGGAGAACAAGACCAGCTCCATTTCTCGATGTCACCCACTTTCGGCCATGCTATCACTCGTTATATCATGTCTTTGTGGGAAAACCCGTGATCTCATAGAGATAAAAGAGAGAATTCTTCGAAAGACGATCTTGCTCCCTCCGAGGAGACACCTTGATAAGCATTTTAAGGTAATGCTTCAAACCTTTTACCAGGTAGGGGCAGAACCAAATCTGAAGCATGTTTTCCTTACTTCCATCCCGAAAGAACTATCCCAGATGACAAACGGCTAGAAAAGGCCTGCTCCCGACAAGAGTTGAAGATCAAATGCTCCAAAAAAGACTGTGATGGAACATGTGGCAAGTACTCCCGCATAAAAAGAAACACTACAAGAAATTTTGGATAAAGAAATCCAAACATGGCTCCAAGCATTTCCGAAAGAAGAAGAAATGGCGATACCTACGCAAAAGAAAGGATCGACAAGCCAAAAAAATCAAATCGTTGTTACATTTGCAATCGAAAAGGACATTTCGCCAAAAGTTGTCCTGAGAAAAGGTCGAATCATCTAATCTATCATATTGAAAACGAAATAGGAATTTCTCTTGAAAATGATGATATTGAATCCTTGTTCTCCGCTGATGAAGAACCATCTCGAACAAACTCTTTTGTGCCATTCCCTCTTACCAAACTTCCGGTGGCGAGTCGGACTCAGTCCGAAGATATTTTTCATATATCACCATCATCCTCGAACCAAACTTTGACATATTTTCAAGTCAAACTCATTGTCCACACTTCCCGGTCAAAATCCTCACCTCAAAGTTTGCCAAACCTATCACCGTCATTGCTCTCATTGACACAGGAGCAAGTTGTTCAATTCTTGACACCAAAATTCTGCCCAAGAATTCCTCGACTCCCTACGTCCGATACTTCACTCCCGCATCGGAGACACTTTCTCCACAAAGGTCGAACTACTCGTAACCATCCAGTTCTTCCCGCAAAGTGCTCCATAACGCAAAATTTTTTGGATCTAACCTTCCCAATAAAGACCTAATAATTGGGTGGGACATTATGACTCAAATCTCCCAAGCTTCGTATTATTCCCGGAAAAGGTCTTAGGTATAAAGATCAATTCTTCGAATTTGTCAATATCCGAGACTCTTTTCTATTCAAATGAGTCTACTAGATCCGATTATGCAGAAGTTATTGGAATCATGCTCGAAATCCCATGCAGAATTTGCTCAAAAGTGCTCTCATCCTTTATGGCAAAATCCGAGTTCTTTGTTCGTCTTCCTTTTAAGAAGAATGAAGACATAAACCCGACCAAGGCAAGCCACATGGGAATGAAGCCGAACATTTAGTTCTAGCTCAAAGGGAATGTTCGGAACTCTTGCAACAAGGCCTTATTGAAGTTTCTGACTCACAATGGGCTTGTGAAGCCTTTTATGTCAATAAACGTGCCGAGCAAAACAGAGGAAAAATGAGACTGGTAATCAATTATCAACCTCTCAATCTTTTCCTCCAAGATGATAAATTCCCTTTACCATCTAGAGACTCTCTCTTTAGTGGTCTAACCAAGGCCCACATCTATTCCAAATTCGACCTCAAAGCCGGATTTTGGCAGTTGGGCATCCATCCCGAAGATGTATCCAAAAAAGAGATTACGTATTCCAAACCAGCATTTTCAATGGAAGGTTCTTCCTTTTGGCCTAAAAGTAGCACCATCCCTTTTCCAAAAGGCCATGTGTCGCATTTTCCAACCAATTCTAGCAAGTGCGGCCGTATACATTGATGATATCCTGCTCTGATCCGATCCACATTATCAACTTCTTGCAAAGCTTGCGTTTAAATCATAAAAAGCATGGTATTATGCTTTCCCAAAGGAAGATGAATATTGCCCTGCATGCAGATTGAATTTCTTGGTATGCACCTTAGCAAAGGTACATACTACCCAGTCGCATATAGCTCAAGAACTATTGAAGTTTCCTCAAGACAATTTCACAACAAAGCAAGTTCAGCAATTTCTCGGGATAATCAATTATCTCGGGGGTCTTTGTCCCAAACATTGCGAAACTCGATCCCTTTGCGGAGACCATGCTGAAGAAGAACTCCCCACCTTGGGGAAAAACTCACCAAAGCAAGAGTAGCAGAACTCAAGGAGATTATGCAGAATTTCCCCACCATTACAAATACCATCAATGTGCAAAAGAATTCTCCAAAGGCGACGACGGTGATGAATACCGGGCAGCCGTCCTCTTTGAAGAACTCGATGGTAAGAGACTCCTCGTGCCCATAAAAGTGGAAAGTTTTCCCAAGCTGAAATGCATTACCATTCCACTTTCAAAGAAATCTTAGCGTCAAAATGGAATCAAAAAATCGAGTTTCACCTCATTGGCCACCACTTTCTGGTAGAATTAGACATGGCATCTTTCCCTCGAGATGACCAAGTTTAAACAAAAGCAGATTCCAAATTCCCAAGCGTTTCGATGGGCTGAATGGTTTTGAAATATTCCTTGAAACTAAGCATATTCTGGAAAGAAGAATGTGCTTGCTGATTTCTTATCAAGACCAAAGGCACCAGCTGAGATTAACATGTATATCAAAAGGCCAGCCTTCCATATGCTCAACCATGGAGTAAAAATATAAAATTGAGAACATCAGGGGATTTGCAAAGCTGGAAATATCCCCAAGAGATTATTCAACAAATCCGTAACGACTGACCTTGCTGAAAATTTGAGAACCTCATGTGGCAAAAGCCATACGGACTCTATTCGGGTTCAATGGAGGTTCGATTCTCTATCCTTTTTGGGTTAAACATGAATTATCCATTCATTCATCCTCTCATCCGGAAAGAAGATGATTTTCCGAACAGCTCAAAACGTTATTATGGTACTTAACCAATAAGTACCTAATAGCCTTTGAAATCCCAACCAGAAGATTCATTGCAAATCTCACAAGGATATTCTTGCTTGGAAGAAACGTTGAAAAAGAATGTGATAAAAATCTTTTAGAATTTCTGAATTGGTTCTATCATCCTACATGTTGGAAACAAGACTTGGAAAAAGAATGAGATCCATGACACCAGATCTCGAAGTCCATACCATCCTATTCTTCCGACGCCCTTGGAATTTTTGCAGAAATAATGGTAGTATTCTTGATGCACCTCTGGAAATAGGAACTACATCCTATAAACCTAACCCGAAATGAGAATCCCGGATTTACAAATCTTATCCTAGATCCGTTCGAATTTGTGAACGAGAATATCGAGAACTCCGTGAGAATTCTATGCCAGGAAAACAAGACCATTCCCGAAGATGTTTGGAATAATGCACCCACTACATGGGATCATTATAACCTAGCACCAGAAGCTAAGGAAGCACTGGGACAATACAGACAAGCCTCATCGTCCCAAGAGCCTGAAATGACAAATGAAGAAGACATTGTCCAATCCACCCAAGACCCCTATGCACGCTTTGGAGGACCTCTCGTCCCGGGACCCTACGAACAATTCCAAAGCATGGACACATCTTTTTATGCAGAACCATCCAACCGGCCTCGGCCAAGGATTGTTGACCTCCAAAGCAAGATGAAGATACAAAGGCGGGCTGAAGAAGAAGCATCACATTGGGCTCATGAACATGCTCATGAACAAGCATCTCATCACGAAGGCTTAATCGAGATCCTCTCACCAGAAGACCTTGAAGCCCTTGAGCAGAAGTATGAAGCACATCTCCTAGAAGAAAACTCGGATGATTCAGTTTGCAGCTACAATACTCGAGACGGACGTGACCGTTGAGTCCGTACATTTTTCACTGTAGCAAATCACTGTTCACTTTTACTGTAGCACTAGGCTAGGGAAAGTACTGTTCACAGTACAAATCACTGTTCATATGTGTTCGAATAATTCCCTTTGATTGCCTCGTTTGTTCCCCGGACCCGTGAGCTAGGTCCCTATGTGTGTCCTTGTGACCTCTTATTGCCTATATAAGGCAAGGAGGGTGTAATGTATACAAGAATTTGCAGGTGAAAAAAGAATCTTTCATATGGATTTTTGAAAACTCAATTAAAAAATTGTGGAGATTCTGTACTATTTTCCAGAGACTAAAAAATTCTCTTCCTTGCACAAAGTTTTTGCAAATTATTGAGCAAGCCCCTAACGTGTCATATGAAATGTTGAGTAGCTTTGAATTTAAATATTTGATAATTTTATATATGCTATTCAATTTATTTATTTATAGAAAATGCATTATATATTATGTGAATATTATAACAGCGTATTTGTGCAAAAATTTTGTTGAGTTGATGCATGTTGAATTCGAGACGGGCTTGATTAAAGAAAATAAATTTCTACCTTGAATTTCAAAAAGCAAACGATCATTGCGGATGTTGTTGCTATGAAGGAAATAATGGAAAAAATATTTTGTTCAACGTGCACAAGCTGCAATTAGTGCTATTATCAATTTTTGTCCTGGTAACAAGGGGAGAAAGTGAATCCAAAAGAAAGGAAAAGAATCGTGATCACCTTAAAATGGCAACTAATTGAGGGGGAGCATTGATCAATTATGGAAAAATATTTTTGAATTGATAATGATCTTGATTATTATGGGAGGGAGAAAAAGTTAAATGTGCTAGAACTTGTCAACTATTAAAAAAATCCAGTTAATGCATCTTTTATTACCTTTTGTTATTAACAAATCTCTTATTTATTTGTTATCGCTTTATATTCTCTACGTGATACTTTTTCCATTGTTATTGATTTTTGAATATGACAAAAAGGGGAGAGAATATAAATATGCATGTGTTGATATTAGTCATTGAGTTGCGATTATCTTTCCATACATAATTATGCTCAATTTATTTGCTATCTTATGCTATCTTTTGATTTGAATTACGTTATCCTTTAAGATTGCCCTGATTTATTAATATTTTTAAAAGCGTGTTTACACATCTACATATTTAGAGATTATTTTGTCATCATAAAAAATAAGGAGATTGTTAGTAAAATCCATTATGATGTTTTGAAGATGACAAAATAAATTAAATGCTACTATCATTTTTAATGATTGAGTAATAGACTATGCAGATGATAAAATGTAGAAAAGATATTGTCAAAGTCTATACTTGAAAGAACTAGAAGATAAACTCTATGTTGAAGCTGAACTTATTCAAATTGTGTTTAGATCTAAATGCTAAATATGTTTAGAAGTAGAATATGTTCAGACTTATGTTCAGATTGTGAAGTCTATTTTAGACAGAAGTCACTCAGACTTTACTTCAGATGGAAGACACCCAGACTTTTTTTCCGACAGAACACACTCAAACTTTACATACAAGACGAAACATAAGTCCAGAACGTGACAAAGTCTAGAGCAAGACACAAGTTTAGAACGTAGTAGATTCAAAATGAAGCATGTTCAAAACGAGACAATTTGACAGAACGTAACACAAGCCCAAACATATAACGACTAGTCATTTGGTTTGGATTATATATCAAGATAAATTGATTGACTCAATCTAATTGATTGATAATTGGATCTTGAAGACAAGAAATTTCTAAACGGAGAAACTCTACTTATGGAAACTAAGATTCTATTTGTATGAGTGATCAGAATCAATTTGGGATTCTGCTTCCGTCACTTAACGGCTACTAAATTTTCTAGATATAGATCTGTCCAATAGATAGATTGGAAGAAAATCATCTAGATACTGTCCAATGCTTATTTTGGAAGTGAAGGAGTATTTAAGGAGACCAATTATTGATGAGTAAGTAAAAGACGGAACGTAGAATCTATAATTCCAAAGTCTAAGTGAACTTCAATCATACACTTGTCTTTCATGAGCTTAAACATTTGTGAGAGATAAATACCAAAAGAGTGACTTAGTAAGATCGTGTAATCTACCACTAAGTGTTTACACTTAAATTTGTAATCTCTTGTTGATCACATAGTGGAATCCAACTAGAAAGCTGTTAACATGGGAGAGTGGATGTCAGCTTGATTTAAGCTAAACCACTATAAATCTCATGTGTTAACTGTTCTTATTTAAGTCTGTTGCACACTTATAGATTATCTTAGAAGTTTGTTCTATCACACGATAGTTTCTGAACATCTATCAGAAGTCTAGTGATGCACTTATCAGACTTTGATCCTTATTCAGACTTTGTCGCAATTTATTTTATTATGCATTTATTTGCCAAGATTTTTTTAAACACCTATTCACTCCCTCTAATTGCCCGTACTAGCATTTTTATAGGCATCATCTGCATAATGGCTTGTCATCTTTCATCCGAATTACTCAACCATTAACACATTAGTAGCCCTCGATTATTTGCATCTTCAAAACATCATAAGGATTTTGTCCCAATTGTGATAAGCCGTCAATAGTGATAAGCTGTTGTGCACTGATAATACAAGCACTTCACTTGTACCAGCAGTTCCCTATTTTATAAGATTTCCCGACGATATTATGTTGCTTTTCTTTTGGCAACTTTGAGTATGATAGCAATATAGGTTTTGGGCTTGTTTGGTTCAACTTTGGGGAAATGTCTTTGCATTTCCCCAAGTATCTTTAGAAGAATGGGCATTTGGTGAATGCTGAAGTGTTTGGGAACTCTTATTTTAGTGTAGAATTTTGCAAAAATAGCTTTGAGATGAAAAGAAAAAGGAAAAAAAGAAAAGGAAAAAGGAGGAGGAGAGGTTGATGCAGAGCATGGGAGCGAGTGGGAGGCAATCGGAGCCTAGTGGGGGAGGCGGCCGATGGCTGTGGTGGGGGAGGCGGCATGTGGCTGTGGTGGTGGGGAGGCGACCGGATCTGGCTGGCTGAGCACTGCTCACTGCTTAGCCTGTCGCGTGGGTCGCGCAACGCCGCCTGAGGCCGTGACCCACGCGACGGTGGTGCGTGGCTGTGGTGGGGGAGGCGGCTGGTGGCTGTGGTGGTGGGGAGGCGGCAGGTCGTACGACCCACGCACCGCCGTCCTGTGGGTCGCGCTGTGCCGGGGCGACCGGGATCGCCGGCTGAGCACCGCTCAGCTTGTCGCGTGGGTCGCGCGACGCCGCCTCGAGGCCGCGACCCACGCGACGACGGTGCGTGGCGGCCGGATCTCGGGGCGGCCGAGCCGTGGCGTGGGTCGCGCGACGCTGCCGGGAGGCCGCGACCCACGCGACGGCGGTGCGTGGCGCCGGATCTGGTCGGCCGAGCACCGCTCGGCCCCGTCGCGTGGGTCGCGCGACCCAAGCGATGCCGCGACGCGAGGTCGCGACCCACGCGACGGTGGTGCGTGGCCACGGCGGTGTGTGGCGACGGCCGTGCGTGGGAGACCAGCTCCGGCCGGTTGAGCTCCGCCAGCTGAGCGTTGGTCTTGAAGAAACAAGGAAGGCGAGGAAGACGATGAACAATATTTTTGAGGGTAAAATAAGAAAACTCAATTATCAGTGAGGGCAATATCGGAAGAAAAAAAGTCATTAAACCCCATTCAGCATTCCAAAAATGCCGAATGCCCAAAGGGTGGGGACTGCTTTGGGCTTTCCGCATTCCCAGCATTCCAAATGCTAGCATTCCCCAAGTATAGCTCTAAATGCTGAACCAAACGGCTGAAATTTTTCCCAAGGGGCTTTCGGGGCTGAAAGCCCCTTGGGAATGCTGAACCAAACAAGCCCCTTTATGGTCTAGTTCACCCTAGTACCTCCAAGTCTGTACTTCTCATTACTTTAGACTTGTTCACCCATACATCCTTCTAGTAGTTATGAATCTTTTTAATTTGTCTGTCTAAGCTCCTTAGCTATGGATCTAAGTATTTCCTAAAATATAAACAACATTTTCACTTATCAAGCTCGTGAGATATTTATGGATTGTTTTATCAACTTCACAAAAATATAGGAGGTTTTCTTGATAAAAAATTTCATAAACTAATGAGATGTTATACCTAAGCCCCACATAATCAAAAATTCACCGAGACCCAAAATAGGAAACAGATTAATCGTGGATATAATCTTTAGTCTCAAAGATTAAAACCTCAATTATCACAAATATGCACGACTAGAAAGATGAAATTTCGTACAAGGAAAAAGCCTAAAATCACACCAAATTAAGTTAGAATTGAATAATTCGACCAAAAAAAAAGTTAGAATTGAATAAACTCAATTTTAGGCAATTATGTATTCAATTTGGACTTAGTTTAGCCAATTACCTAATCCAGACTGATCTAACAATGACCGGTAGCGTGATTCATGGCGACCAGCGAGGCAAGGATGGGATCATCGACAAGTAGGGGTGTCAAGAACCGAACCGAAAATCGAACCGAACCGAATCGAAAAATTCGGTTTTTTCGGTTCGGTTCGGTTCTCATTAAAAACTGATATTTTTTTATTGGTTCGGTTCTTATCGGTTAACCGAACCGAACCGAACCACAAACCGATAATAAAACCGAATTTTAATGGTTTGATTTTCTCTCCCGACTCCCGTCTCCTCTGGACCACTTCCCCGTTTGATGCTCTGTTTTGCCCTGTCTTGCTTCAACCGAGGGGGACTCATTGTTCCTTGTTTATGCTCGTGTTTAATGTGAATGAATCGTTTCTGAGTCGACCTTGAGCATTTTTTGTTTGCTGTATGTTGATTTTGGCTTGAGTTTTTGTCTCGGATGTCTTCGAACGCCCCCACACGGTCAACAACCACTAGATGTTCGACAAAATGCCCGAACCAGATCTGTCTTGGCCTCATTTGGTTTAGGCTGAAAACAAACCGAAAAGAAAAACAGATGAAACCAAAAGCTGATGGGCAATGGAGGGCGGTCGCGGAGGAGAGGAGAGAAGTGGTCTTTCGACGAGAAGCAGTGGAGTCTCAGCGAGATTGAAAAGGCGAGTAGATGGGCCTTGGACTTTGGGTGGCAGAAGAAAGATAAGAAAAAACCAAGAAAATGGGTCTCTGGCGAAGGCAAATACAGCACCCAAAGTCGCGGAGTCCTTGAAAAACGATGATAAAACTTGAATAATGAGAGAGATGCTGAGATGCTGAGCTTTTTGTTGGGCTTTTACATGTTGTTTAAGTGGTTTGACTCGTATGCCCGCACGGGTAATCACCATGTCCTGCATCTACACGCCATCCATGGCCGTCGTCCTCGCCGTTTCCGAGCGTCCCAACTTTTTATCCGCTTCATCCAGCCAAAAATGAAAGAAAAGAACCGAAAAGAAAAACAGAAAAAACCAAAAGCTAAACTAAAAACCGAAAAACCGAAAACCGAACCGAACCGAACCCAAATTTCGGTTCGGTTCGGTTCGGTTCAGGCCTCATTCGGTTCGGTTCAGGAGTTTGTTTTTAACGGTTCGGTTCGGTTCGGTTTTTAAAAAAAACCGAACTGAACCGAACCATTGACACCCCTACCGGCAAGGAGCTCACGGTACGGCGAGACGGGAAGCTGTTGGAAATCGTCAAAGGAACTAGGACACACCAAGGCAATCGCTAGTGGTTATTGTTCTGGTGTTGGCGCCGTTGGGGTACTACGGAGTTCATTGGACGCCGGAGGGAAAACAACAGTTTGACTTGGTAATGCTGCACCGGCATTGGGATCACCTGCAGAGAGAAACTAGGCACAACGAGGATGACAGGACAGCTAGCAGTGGCGTGCGGTACCGGCAGATGTGGACGAAGTACCGCTTTGGTCTGGAGCTTGCCTGGGATCGCTGGTTTTTCGTCAAAAGTGCAGCTGCACATCGGGGTGTTGGATGACGGTCACAGGACGTATCAATGTAAGGCAGAACACGGGGTCAGGTTTGTTATTGTGGGAGGTGTTGTTCGCCAGGAACACCGGAGCTAGGCTGCAATCAAGGCGCGTCAAGATAGCGGTCGAGGTGCGGCAACAGCTGGGCGTGGCAGGATGCGGAGTCGAGAGCCTCGTTTTTGTGCTCAGTTTCTGTAAACTTTTCCATAAGGTGTTCTCTCTCAATTGTGAACTTCTCAAATTGTGGACCCTCCTAATTGTGATGTGAACTGCTCTATGTATAGGCTTAGTTTAGGGCATCCTTGCAAGAAGCTACCTTCTTATTTCGAAATCGAGGTATGTATGATATACTAAACAATAGAAAACCTCTTTTATTCGCAAGAACTATATTTTGAGGATATAAAAATTATTTGCACTGCTTGTTTGCCTTAATAAATCAAATTTCCCAATTTGAAGCACCCCATTTTTATTAGTTTCGGCTACTACATGATTAATGGGCTTTTGCCAAATTTTTAATTCACATGGGCTTAGTCCAACAAACTCAATTAAGTCCAGATCCCCCCGCCGGAGTCTATTGATTTTGGTCCAATTAAAATGCGGTTTATGTAGTTTTAATACTATGGAAATGCTCCTAATATGCAGTGGCAATTTGAAAAAAAAAATTGTTTAGGGTCGAGACCAACTCCTAATTTATCTATGCAATGGCTAATTAAATAGGTTGTCAAAATTTAGATGTCGACAACCATGTTTTTATCTAATTGTTTAGGTTTTTTAAAAATAGTTGATAGTGATCATATAGAATCTCACAGAATAAATGGCTATTTTTATAAATAAAGCATTACCATTAATAATGCCAATTGTCGTGAATGATAATGTCGACAATTTGGCAACACTCGGGCCCTAAATTGGCTCCATTGAGGAAGAAAAGAAAGATCTCATTGGTACACAATTTCAACTCTGCCATCACATTCCAACACTTGATGAGTTCGAGGGCCTCGAGTCGAGGCATGCCCCCAAGCCGAAGCCAAGGTCGTTGCAATTGGCAGGAGCTTTTATTTCATGAGTCACGGCTCCATCAGCTGCTACATTGGCTAGGGCTAGAAAAAAGAAGCAAGTAATATTTCAAGGCTAGAGTCGGAAATCGAATTTGTAAATTGAAAATATGAAAAGAAACCACGAAGAGCTGGTCGATTACGTATGATTCATTGGTGAGGGAACGATGGATTTTGCATTGCATGCCTGTATACTTCTAATTTAATGTTATATATAATCATTATTTCTCTAAAAAATGAAAATTTTAATTTAGGAACGAAATTGATAGATTTTGAGGATGGACAGAAAAATAAATGTTTGAAAAACCCATAAAAAAATTTGAAATGCAAATGCTGGAAATAAAGGGTGTGGATGACAACTATTTTGTTCCTGAAATCAATTTTTAGCCTCTTTTGACAACTTTGCGAGCAAAATTACGCATTTAATAACAACACAAAAGTTTTTCCTCCCAAGTGATCGGCGATTGGTGGCGAGTAGGGGTGAGCAGCGGTCTAGGGTCGACCCTGGACCGACCCTGGACCGGCCCAACCTTGCCAGTCCTAGTCCGATTCCCAAGGGGACTGGGTCGGTCCTTGGTCCTGAAATTCCAGGACCAACACTGTGCGGGTTGATCCTTGGTCCTAAGAGTTTTGGGTCGGTCCAACCCTGGACCAACTCTGTATATTATATTATATTATATTATTTATAATTCTTTTATATATTCAAACCTAAGTAAAATATTTGTTATATTATATTATATTGAGATATTCTATCAATAGCACTAATAGTAATTTCAATTTAATTAAGTGTTGTTTGTTTTGTTTTCAGGTATTTAGAAGTTCAAGTGAATTAACAGGATGTGAAGTTGTATATTCATAGTTTATATTAAGTATTTTGAACTTTTTATGGTTTAATTGTATTTTACTAATGAATTTCAGCCGCACTTTGTTTTTTCAGTTTGTGTCAAATGGTAGAAGTTTTTGAAGAGTAAAATAGTACTGCAGTTGCTACAGTGATTAGCTGGTCAAGTGGTATGAAGCTCATTTTTTGGTTGACTTGACTCTACATGATCAAATGCAGGAAAATGCTTTTGCATATGGTGTTATGAATATTAAAGATAGACGATTACAAGAACTTTCCATCTTGTCCCATATCTCGATGAGCGGTTAGCAGGTACGAAATTTCTATTATTGTGTCATCTTAAATTTGCTAAATATGTATTGGTATTTATAGTTTAGTTGCACAATGCCACATTGTCGTGGATGTGTAATTTGAATTTGTAGGTTTGCTTTTTTAGGAAGTAAAAAAAATAAGACGAAAAAAATTATCGATCGATTTCGGGTTGACTTGGGAACCGGACCGAACCCAACCCATTGGGTCGGTCCTCAGTCCTAAAAATTGAGGACTGACACTGTACGGGTTGGTCCTAGGGTTAAGGGGTGGCCCGGACCAACCCGGACCATTCTCACCCCTAGTGGCGAGCGGCGATGGGTGGGTAGTTGACCAGTAGTGAGGGCGAGCAATGAGAAAGGTTCTTATTTCTATTTTTTTGTTTCAGAAATAGAAAATTAGAAAATTTTAAATGATCATTTTTGTTACAAACCTATTTTCTTACTAAAAATTTATTCTAAAAATAGAAAAACGAAATTGCATTATCAAGCGGATTTCTATTCCAAATCTGTTCCTGAAAAAAAAAACATAATGATTATCATGTGTGTTCTAAAGGTTGCAAGAAAGGTAATGGCATGGGAAATTCAAATTTTTGGAAAGAGAAATTTGCAAGGAATTTACGAATAAATTTGCTGGAAGAAACCATGAAGAGTTGGTGGATAGTATACAAAGGAACGATGCATATGCAAGGGAACGAAACGACTTTGCATTGCATGCCTAGATAGTTCTAATTTGATGTTATATATTATTAGGAAAAATTATATAATTGATTCTAAATCTAGTGCATGAATGCCAATTCAGTTATAAACTTTTCATTTTTGTAAATTTAGCCCTGAATTTTTTTACGAAATGTCAATATACCCAATCTACAAAATTTTCATTAGAAGCCGATGATAAGGCGATCGAGTCATCGTCAGCCATCTTACATAGCATACAGTCACATAATTGATTTTCAATAAAAATTGGCCAGAAAGACTACATCGAAATTTTGAATAAAGGTTTAGGATTAAATTGACAAAATCGAAAAGATTATGACTGAATTGACATTTGTACAATAAGTTTATGATTGATTGAATAATTTTCCCTTATTGTTATTCAATTTCAATGCAAATGAGAGGTTTTTCAAACTAGTATATATGCATGTTATTATTACTACTAATAATTATTTATTTTATTTATGCATCTTATTAATATAATTATGTCTTTGAAATAGGAGCGTGCAAAAGAGATTGCCCAAACTGGGAATTGCTCGAACCAAACCAGACTAGCTTGTTGGTCCAATTCCCAGGAGTGTTGGTCCATTTCTTGATCCCTAAAAGTAAAATCGGTGTCCAACAGTCCAATTCCTAATTCAAAGGGAGAATTAGATCGGAATGGACTGAACTGATTAAATAATATACTTTTTTTTTAATTTTTTAGTCTTTCAAAAAATTAGTAAAATGTGAATTAAACACTATCTTCATCCAATTTCAAGTAGTGGAAAAAAAGTAATGAGAAAAAAATAAGAGATCGGTTTCATTGGATTGGACCAATGGTGTGGTTCGACTCCTAGTCTTAGGACCAATTGGAAATCATCGGAGAACTGTGTTGTGTTTCCCAAGCGAGTTCTATCCCAGACAGTGGGCAGACAAATGCGGAGAACCAATGTAAGAGTAGAAATCGTTGAATTTGCGATAGGAGTCAAACTCACCAGAGTGAATGCAACTCTAGGGAGAGAGCTCAAGCTCGAGCTCGAGTGTGGAGAGGTCACAAAAGCCAAACTAGAGATCTACCAACTCAAGGATTTGTTGGTTTGGCATTAATCGTCTAGCTCTTCTCGAGAGAGAGAGAGAGAGAGAGAGAGAGAGAGAGAGAGAGAGATGCGAAGGCAGACTGACGTTGGCGGTGGTGGTTACTGTTGCGAAAGGGCGAGCGATTGAACACTAATATAGACACAAGAAGAAAATAAATCGGATACTGAATTTACATGGTTCAGTCGTAAAGACCTACGTCCACGGGGAAAGCAGCAACGAATTTCACTATAGATCAAGCGATATAAGGAGATTACACACTCAAGTCACTCAAACACTCTCTTGGTATTTCCCAAACACTCTCTTGGTATTTCCCAAGCCCTAATTAGACCCAATAATGTACGAAGTGTTTAGCCCCGAAATTCCTCAAGAAACAATCTCTCAATCTCATGAAGGAATTACACGTAAATCTTACCACAAGATTTAATTGGCTACAAACACTAATATTTCTTGGATGTAATTCACGGACAAGAATGACAAAGAAAATCCCTCTCAAGCACTCGCCAACAAGACGGCACTTCAAGACCAATTCTTCACGATCAACCCTCTTCCATCCATGGCCACAAGTCTATAAATATATATAAGTGAGACCTTTATTCTTTTGCCAACTTCTCATAGAATTCTATTTCATATCTTGCTCGATTTTATCCAAAACATATCTCTGTATATTTTAAACAAAATCCAAGTCCAAGTCAAAGTTGAACTTTCCTATTTCAGCGGCCAAATTCTCCAACGCAAATTCAAACTTTGGGAAGTTGATCTTCGGATCTTCTTTGCTCAATTTCGAACGTCCGCAACATATTCAGTTCAGAATATTCAAAACTTTCACATTGGACTTAAACTCAAGACATATCTTAACAATCTTCACCTTAGCTCAACGTTTGAGCCAAGTTGCAATCGCTTCGCAAAAATTCAAACTCTGCTGCTATTCTTCCATAGCCCCCGATGGGCTCAACCGCCACTGATATTATCCAAGTCCAAGTCTCGCTTGAACTTCACCATAACCGAGGACCTCATCAGAATACCAACTCCACATGCACTTTTAACTGTTCTACAAGGATTTTCTAACGCAACCTCCTTAACCCAGACAAAGTAAAACCATTGTCGAATCCATATCTATCAGGAAATTGAATACATACCTTATTAATTTCAACAGTTATGGCAACCATTGGCTCTATAGGCTCCACCTCGCTACAAGCACCATCTGTGTCGATTACTTTGCTAGTACCCATATACGCTACCTCGGGAGTTTCTGGTCACAACTCCACGTTAAGTTGAACACCGTCTATATCAGTATTAACACTACCACAAACACTCATTGCCAGAAGTATCGGAGACTTGTCAAGGATAACTTTTCTACTGTTAATAGGTGAATTTATATTTGGGCACCACAATCGATCGCCCCGCTGTGACACCCCTCGACGGCCCCCAATCCGTTAGGTCGCCACAGATTACTTGTCACTCATCCTACTACATACCAATAAGGTAACTTTTTAATTTAAGTGAAACCATAGTTCATAGGGGTTGATCAGTAAAATACTTTTCCATTTTCTTTTGTAAAGGTCCCAGCGCAGTTCATCAGCGGAAGCATAAACAAGTCTCACCATCTCTCCCTCCAACAACAATAATGCAATGCACACCAACTACGCACCAGAAGAAAAGATAAAGCTGATTCACATTTATTTATATTTTCATGATGGATATTTTGGGTCGATACAAAAATGCCAAGATTTTTAACTATACTTGGCTACACCCAAAAGAGAACTCGACCCTATATGAAACATGTACATCCCTCCATCATCAAGTGTCAGCTATCCCCAAAAAGAAAACATCAGCTCCCACCAGTCCTACGTGCCATCACACCTAACCCGGTGCATCGGGCGGCGGTGGTGGTAACATCCCTAACATCACCCCATTGCGTCGAACGTGAACGAACAAAAACTCTTGGATGATAGGGTCATCAGCTGAACTCATGTCGTACATCATCAATACTCAAACTCGGACATACTCTAGACTAGGTATACTATACAGGAATGCTCGGTGCACTCCACCTCGACGTCAATAGGTATGCCATAGAAGGTACCACGCACAACTGGTGAAAGAGGCATCTTTCTAATCTGAAATGTTAATCCCCAAAAGGGGTGAGTACAACCACTCAGCAGTAAAGATCCGCCACACTACATAGTGCATCAAATCGAACAATCAAGGTATCATGAATAAAACACATATCATTCATATATTTAGGCATACCTTACCTTACAGCCATGCATATATCACCCAGCCATGCATATATCACCATGCACTTATCATCAAGCAGTCGTGCATATATCACCATGCCATATGTGCATATACCACCATGCACTTATCATCAAGTAGTCATGCATATATCATCATGCCATATGTACACATCCATGTGCATGATACAGACTCAATTTTTATCTTTCCAGGGACCAGTGTTTGCATCCCTCAATTTATCGCTCGCATCCAACCTGGCATCACGAGGAACCTCCGGCACACACCTCCGGGCATTCGGCACACACACTCCGGGCATCTCGTACCCCAACTAGCATCACGAGGTATCCCCCCTCGGCACACACCTCCGAGTCTTCCGGCACACACCTCTGGCATCCCGAAACTCCCGAGGACATCTGGCACACACTCCGAGCATCTCGAAACTCCCGAGGCATCATCGACTCACACCTCCGACGGTCTTGTTATTATCTCAATTTCAACATGGCATTTGATGCAATATAACATGCCATATTTCACCACATATGCAGCATAATCAACCACTCAAAACATCATATCAAATGGAAAATTTCATTTATTTTTTTGACAATGCATCAATTTTCGGATAAAAACATAATACACTCCTTTAGTTAAAACTCTAGGAAAATTAGTGAATGGTATAAATAAATTCTGAAAACTTGACACATTATAGACAAGACCTAAAGGCAGATATCTCATGCAAAACACCATACCAAAAGAATCTCACACAAAACAGTACAGTCCATGCATCACAGTCTTCAAAATTTTAACACTTCAGCTTGCACGGTTTCGGAAGTAATTTAAATTAAATATCCAATTGAACTCTGAAAATTCTGAAATTTTGATATGTTATAGGAAATTCCTAAGGGTAAATATCTCATGAAAAAATTGAAATCCAAATCGTTCTAGATTAACAGATATAGATGATTAATTCCCTCTGTTCTCGGTGTCATTTTTCCAGATTATCTTCTTTTAAAGGAAACTCGTTTCACCAATCTACACATGTCCGTTTCTTCTAAATTTTCAGTATGTTATACCTCAGAATATTATATATAACTTTAATTAAGGACACATGATCAAATTTTAACTGTATGATTTTATAAAAATCACAGAATCATACTAGGTTGAGGTAGTATTTTCCCAGATCCAGTTTCTTCAAAGGACAACGATTTCACCAACCTATTTTTGTTCATTTCCTCTAAATTTTTGATATTTTTTACCTCAAGAAGTACAATAAAACGTTCATTAAGAACTCAAAGTGTGATTTTCGCAAGAAAGCTACTTTACAGTCCACGAAATCACTAAAGGTCAGCACAACAAATTCCAGATCTGATCTCTCCAAAGGAAAATCGTTTCACCAGGAAATCCTTGTCTGTTTTGTCTCAAATTTTAGTATGTTATTCCTCAAGATGTTCTATACAACTTTGATGAAGAGATTGAAACGATATTCCAACTAAAAAGTCACATGAAGCTCACAAACTCGTGAAGGGTCGGACTGATTTTTCCAGAAAACAGCATGCTAGGCCAACGAATTTCTCCCCATAGCTTCGACCTTTCATCACATCTACCACAACCAAAATTCACCATCTTCTACACACACATCACAGCAAGCAAAGGGTAGGTTTTAGGACTCTACTTGCCTCTAATCCAAGCACAAATAGCAACAAAGATGGCAGGCAAGGCGGCGAATGAACGGCGGTGAGCTGGGCGGACGATTGGCGGATGGACCTCCCTCCTTCCTCTCGCACGCACGGTCTCTTTCTCTCTTCCTTTCTTCATTTCCTTTCTCTCTTTCTCTCCTCTTTCTCTCCTCTTTCTCTCAGATGACTCCTTCTCTCCCTTTCCTTGCCTAATCTGCCCCCTCACTCTCTCTAATTTCTTCCCCCTCATGATTAACAATCATGATCTTGCATGCCGGCGCCACTTGGCAATTGCCATGCAAGATGGACTTGTATCCGGCTGGGCTTGGGCCAACTTGGTTGACGGCAGCTCCTTCTCTTCCTTTGGGCTTCGTGGGCTAGGCCCATATGGCCGAATGGTGGGTGATCGTGGGCTGGGTTTTTGGGCTAGCTTGGCCTAAGAATTTCGGCCCACTTCCCCTTTAATAATCTACTAATATCTTCCACTTAAATAAATTCCTAACTTACAAAAATAATATGGCCATAAAACTTGAAATCATAAATCCATAAATTCCAATTATAACACACATGGCCAATGATAGAATTTTCTTTCCTATCAAATAATTATTCATTAAAAGCTTGGCCATAAATTTTATTGCAAATTATGGATTAAATGGCTACAATTCAACTTAAGGGTACTTTCATCATCTTTCCATAGGTTGTAATGTATCTAGAGGTTGCCATGAGATTTTGGGATGCCACACCCACTCGCCTTGTGCATAGCCATGGAATATGTACCTCGCCCTCCCATTGAGCTTGCCATTACTCACTCGAAAATAACACGGACAATCAAACATTCTAATAATAGAATAATTGGCAACGTTACCTAACCACACTTCTTCAAGAGTCCACCATTCAATAGTAGTTGATGGAGATTTATTCACCAGGCAACTTATCGTACTAAGCATATCAGCTAGGATTCTCCTAGCAATACCAGCACCATAGATCATTTTATGGGCCGTCTTTAGTAATGATCTGCTCATCAATTATGCAAATTGTTGTGATTTATTGGCACTGGTGCGATGTTTCACTATGTCCTCTTTCATGCAGAATTTATTTGCTAGCTCCGAGTAGAACTCCATGCTATTTTCAGTTTGCACATGCTTAATCGACTTACCAGTCTCCGTCTTGATCAAAGCTCTCAACCGCATGATCCTGACACCAGTATCAAACTTGTGCATTGGCACAAACACCCAAGTCTTCCTTGAGCAATCAAAAGACTCTCGAACAGATGCATCCGACATCTCCACAGTAAAATTTGTCACTGTCTCATGTTGAAGTTTATACAGGCCTCCATGCTTGATTCCTTTCATTCTCACCAAGGCACCTCGAACAACCTTAAGAACTCCACCATTTTGAAGAATACATGCAACCAACTGAATCTAGGACACCCAAGAAAATTAAGTTCTTTTTCAATTTCAGAACGTGTCTTACTCCAGTCAATGTCCTCACAATGCCATAATGCATTTTGATTTTAACATCACCAACACCCACGACATCGCACTCAGCGTTGTTTTCTAACTAGACTTTACCACTACTTGTGCACTGCTAAGTGATAAACCAGTTTCTATTTGGCATGACATGAAAAGAACAACCATAATCCATAATTCATCCATCAAACGATTGATCATTAGTGATAGATAAGACATAATCAGTATTATCTGCTACAGCAGCAACATTATTTGTAGAATCAATTATAATTTCCTTACTCTTCTCATTTTTCAGCTTAAGGCAATTCCTTCTAAGATGCCCTCTCTTGCCACAACTCCAACAGACAACATTAGCAGTGCTAGATTGATTACGTATGTTCATATTAGTACTACTCTTACCCACACGTGTTATAGATCTTCCTCTATTTTCACTTACTAAAGCAGTAGATACAGATTCGCCAAATTCTTTTCTATGAATATCCTCGCTCAGAATCAAATCTCAAATTCCATCAAATGTCAAACTTGTTGACCTAGAGGAATTACTAACAGCGGTAACAATAGTATTTCAACTATCAGACAATAAGGACAGCAGAATCAAAGCACGTACCTCATCTTCAAAACCAATCTCAACTAAACTCAATTGACTAATAATCACATTGAATCCATTGATATGATCTGCAACTGATGCACTTTAGCTCATCTTCAAATTAAACAGACGTCGCATCAAATAGACCTTGTTGATCGCAAAGGGCTTCTTGTACATATCCGACAGGGCTTGCATTAAATCAGCAGTGGTCTTCTCCTTCAGGATGTTAAATGCGATGTTACGAGCCAACGTCAACCAAATAACACCCATAGCTCGTCTATCCAACAAATCCCAATCAGCTTGCTTCATCGTCTCTGGTTTCTCCACAAATAAGGGCAAATGTAGTTTCATCTAGTAAAGATAATCTTCAATTTGCATCTTCCAGAAACTAAAATGCTTCCAATTAAATCTGTCGATTCTCACTTTTACTTCTTCTATCGCCATCGATTCGGTTCAACTTAGCTAAGCCTAGCTCTGATACCACTTGTTGCGAAAGGGCGAGCGATCGAACACTAATATAGACACAAGAAGAAAATAAATTGGACACCAAATTTATGTGGTTCAATCGTAAGGACCTACATCCACGGGGAGAGCAGCAACGAATTTCACTATAGATCAAGCGATACAAGGAGATCACATACTCGAGTCACTCAAACATTATCTTGGTGTTTCCTAAGCCCTAATTACACCCATAACGCACGCAGTGTTTAGCCCCAAAATTCCTCAAGAAATAATCTCTCAATCTCACAAAGGAATTACACACAAATCTTACCACAAGATTTAATTGGCTACAAACACTAATATTTCTTGGATGTAATTCACGGACAAAAATGACAAAAAAAATCCCTCTCAAGTACTCGACAACTAGACGACGCTTCAAGACCAATTCTTCATCCATGGCCACAAGTTTATATATATATACTTTGCCAACTTCTCATAGGATTCCATTTCCTATTTTGCCAGATTTTAGCCAAAACATATCTCTGTATATTTTAAACAAAATCTAAGTCTAAGTCAAAGTTGAACTTTCCTATTTTAGCGGCCAAATTCTCCAATGCAAATTCAAACTTTGGGAACTTGATTATTGGATCTTCTTTGCTCAATTTCAAATGTCCACAATATATTCAATTTGGAATATTCAAAACTTTCAATTGGGCTTAAACTCGATGCATATCTTAACAGTTATGACGATGGAGGAGGTGGGGGTGGTGGGTGAAATAGAATGAAATAGGTGGTGGTACCACTTTAAAAGGCAAGAATTTAGATATGTTGGCGAAGGGTTTGCTTCTGCATGGATCCGCATATACGCTAGCAAGTCCTCGAGGTAGTGCATTTTTATCTTCATGTCCAAACACACTATATACCTTAATTCCCAATATATCGATTTTTCGTCCTCTTTGAGAATGTTGGGAACGGACTGGCAATGTAATTACTATAATTGACATCATTATAAGTTTTCATACCCATTTCAAAATAAGATAGAAGGTTTACTAATTAGTGGTTTCTTAATGGGGGCTACATTAATTGATATTATAATTTACTGTTTTACGAAATTAGTTTACGATAAGATAGAAGGTTTACTAATTAGTCTAATATTGGGCTAGTTAGTGTAAGCGGAGTTGAATCTAGCCCGTAATGAGAGGATCTGGCTCAAAACTCTATAAATAGTATTCAAGTATTTCCTCTAATCCTAATTTTCACAATTGTCCTCACAAATGAGTGTTTATCTAGTGCTAAAGGGTGAAGATGTCATTTTATGAAGCCGATGATATAGAGGGCAATAGAAGAGAATGACTTGTACTTGGATCATTACTTTTATGCTTCTGCATCAAGAACAATAGATTTCAAAATAGCTGCATTAAATTTTCAATTTTTAGAGCCACCATAGATTAGAAAACTGACGTATAGCTTTTTTTGCCTTTTTTTTAATGATTTTTTGTGCAGCAAAATTCGATTTTTATTATATAAATAGAAAGAACTCGACGAAATGAGCAAATTCATAGGTGGCGTGCCGCTGACGGAGATTCCAAGAGCCCCCATGCTCGGCCACACAGAGCTAAGGGTGTTGAGCAAGTGCCACGCACCCTCATGCGCTCAAGTGCGGGTGCTGCTGATGCATGCACTACACGCACCGAGGCTAACGTCAGCAATGTAACCTTTGAGACCCGACCTGATCCGGTGACCCAACCCATTAACCCTAAACCCGACCCAAGATCCGACCCGTTGACCTGCCTGAACCAAGTTATCGTTGACTAAACCGATTAACCGGTTGGACCATGCAGTCAAATCGGGAACCAGTCAGACTGTCATCAGCTGGATAAAAAAGCAAGCCGAGTGAGGCTACTTGCGCGTGTGCTTCGTGCACCACGCACTCAAGTGGAGTGTGCAGGCATGTGGAGGCTCTGATGGGCACATGGTCAACAGCTACATGCTCGTACATTGATACTCTACCTTGTGGTGTATTTATTTGATATGTTTGATGATTTTATGAATGTGAAAATACATACAGAACCTTAAATACGTGTATTTTCTCATTTTTTATTTTAGTTTTCTATGATTTTGGGAAAATAGGTACCGGTGTACAAGTTTGTCATCACATAGATATTGTGTAGAGTATAATTCATTGATAATATATATAAAGTTTAATTTATATCAATGAATAAAGTAATATAATTGACATAATATGTGATTTAATGATTAACTGCCCATGTCACTAAAGTTAAAATCACATGAATATTGTATATGTGAGTAGTAAAGTTCATATCCTCAGTATGAGAAAGTTTTAATGATTCAATTAAGTTATGATCACCAAAGTAGCACACTTGATTGGATTTAAGAAATATCGGTCTTGTATAATGATGGGATGTCTCATGTTCTAATGGATGGTCATACTTTCAAAAGAGGTGATTGTGTATTAATTCATAGAGGGATACATAATGAAGAAGTGACTGATTCTAGTGATTTATACATCCAAATGTGATGAATTCACGAATGTTAGAATATATTCTCATAGCCACTGTCATATAGAGAGTATATGACTGCAAGTCATGTATTCTGCCCAAAAAGTAATTTTATGATTTATATGTAACTCTCCAGATGTGTAATTATACATCAAGTTACATAATACTAACATGATGCTAATTATATATATATATATATATATATATATTAATTATTTTTTTAGTCACTTTTTCTGTAAATAGTAACTCTGTTACTATTGAGGTTCTTGCTGGTTCAAATTTTAAGAGATGTAGGAAAGATTTTTTGTTTAGTATGAAGATGACAGATGTTCATATGGCTCTTACCGCCAATAAATTGATAGATATTATTGCCAAAAGTACAAAAATTCAAAAAACATATTTTGATGCTTGGGAAAATAGCAATTGAATTTGCTTACTGTCGATGAAACATTCCATTCAAAAACATTTGAAAAGTGGTTTGTCTACAGACTGTACTGCTAGATAGATAATGGAAACCTTAGTGGCTAAAAACCGTGTTTCGTCAAATGTTGAGATAGAGGCACATTTGCAAATACTATTTAATATAAAATATGATGGTTCTTGTGGAGCTAGGGATTATATTTTGAGGATGGTAGATTTGTAGACAAAATTTTAGGCTCTTAATATTGTTATTCCTACTACTTGCATTGTAATGACCCGGGGCCCATTGTATAATATTGTCCGCTTTGGACACTGAGTCCCCACGGCTTTAAAATGCGTTATACAGATTAAAGGGACCCAAGTCTTTTTAAACTAGCCCTGGACTCCCCCCAAAGCGATATGTGGGACGGGAGACATGTCCTTGGTCTCACCCGCGTACTGCCAAAGCGATCTCAGTCCATCCCTCCGTACTATCCCGAGTCTGGGTCGTCATATTCACCCCCCTAAGGCATAGCGTCCTCATTGTGGCCCCCACACGTGATCGGGAGTCGGCTTTGATACCATTTGTAACGACCTGGGCCCTACTGTATAATATCGTCCGTTTTGGACACTGAGTCCTCACGGCTTTAAAATGCGTTATACAGATTAAAGGACCCAATCCTTTATAAACTAGCCTAGGACTCCCCCCCTAAGCGATGTGGGATGGGAGACATGTCATTGGCCTCGCCCGCATACTGCTAAGGCGATCTCACTCCATCCCTCTATACTATCTCGGGTCTGTGTTGTCACAATGCATGCCCGAGATTTTTGATGTAATTTCTTTGTCTAAATAGTTAAGCACGAGAACATATTTTCCGTCAATCTCCTAAAAATGTAAAGGATCATAATTTAAACACATCCTATCATTTATGTGATAAGAGTCACTTGCTACGAAATTATTGTTCACACTCATATCTCACAATCGCTATGAACAGATATATCCAAAACATCATGTGTCACTCTTTAATCCACCATTGTGATTTTTGATATAATTACTTTGTCCATTAGTTAAGCATGAGAAGATATTTTATGTCGATCTCCTAAAAATGTGACAGATCGTAATTTAAATGCATCCTATCGATTAGGTGATAAGTCACTTGTTATAGAATTATTATTCACACTCAGATCTTACAATTACTATAATTGGATATACCCAAAACATCTCTGTGCAATTACTCATGCAAACGGACAAAATACAGCTGCTCAAATGTCCTAGTTGCTCTGATAAAAAAAAAAATGTCCTAGTTGCGTCCGGTAAAAGCAGGTCCATACATTAGGTGATAAGAGTCACTTGCTACCAAATTATTGTTCACACTCATATCTCACAATCACTATGAACGGATAAATCGAAAACATCATGTGTCACTCTTTAATCCACCCATGCTCGTGATTTTTGATGTAATTACTTTGCCCAATAGTTAAGCACGAGAAGATATTTTCCGTCGATCTCTTAAAAAATGTGAAAGATCGTAATTTAGACGCATCCAATCGATTAGGTGATAAAAGTCACTTGCTACAAAATTATTATTCACACTCACATCTCACAATTACTGTAGTCGGATACACCCAAAACATGTCCATGCATTTACTGCAAATGGACAAAATACAGCTACTCAAATGTCCCAGTTACGTCCGGTAAAAGCAGGTCGACACATTAACAATCCAGCGACTCTATGGAATCCAATGAGCTACACTTCGCTTTCTGGCTGTTCTTAAAACGCATCGAGCTCGTCGAACGACGTTTGGCGATGTGGTTCGCAATCCATCCCCGGAGAACTCGATCGTAGAGACAAATCAAAAGGGCAAAGGGTCGCGTCTTTACGTGGCTTTTGGCATGGATCATGTCGTACTACAACCGTTGGGATGCGTCAAGGAGGAGATGCAATATGTTGGAGAAATCTTCTTGAAGTGTTTTGAAGTTGACAAAACGTTTCAATCAGTCTAGTCTGAAGGCTTGCAGACTCTGCTGTTTAAAGTCTGAAGACCTCCGGACAGCTAGACTCAAGACTCAAAGTCTATCCTCATTGACAGTCTCTAATCCGTTGAAGAAAGGTTATCCAGAACTGGATGTTTCGTTAAGGATTTAACCTTATCAATTGGAGAAGATCTCGTGGCTGGAAAAGACATAACGGAGTCTTTTGATTGATCGAAGATTGACTCGATAATTGAAGATCCGGTGATTGCTTAAATATTATTGGAAGGTTCTACTTATGGAAACCGAGATCCTGATTGTATGGGCGAACAGAATTGATGGGCTATCGACACGTTCCTTTAATAGCTCGAACAATCTTCCTAATTGATTCCGTCCAACGGGTAGATGGGAGGAATTCCTTTGGTAAGTGCCAACGGGTATGATGGCATAAAGGAGTATATAAGGAAGACGGTCTTAGTTGTTCAAGGTGTGCGCGATAGAAGAATTCCAAAGTCTGAAGCTCTTTTTTGTTTAGACAATTCATTTGAGAAAATACTTGTATACAAAAGAGAGTCTATATTTGTGAAAAATCTTGAGGAGGTGTGGTAGAACATCTACACTGTGGAATCAAGGCAAAGCTATGCTGTAACTTCTCTTTTGTTCATAGTGGAATCCAGCCAATAGGCTATCAGTGAAGAAGAGTGGACGTAGGCTTGATATAAGCTGAACCACTATAAACCACGTGTTCAATTTTCTCTTATCTCAGTCTTACTTTGATTATCGTTTGTCTCAAATCCATCAACTGTCTAGTATTGTGCAATTGTTGAAGAAAAATCTTTTATATACCAATTCACCCCCCTCTAGGTACTCATACTAGCAATATCAATTGGTATCGAGCTGTGTACTTACTTTATTTGAAGTGTTTTACTTCGTAGTAAAAGATCCATGGCTAGTATGCTAGCACCGGGGCTGATGGAAGGGCAAAGCAATACCAGACCACCCTACTTTGATGGAAATGATTACAACATCTGGAAGAACAAGATGAAAGCTTTCCTACGATCAAAAGATCCTCTGGAATGGGACGTTGTAGAAAAAGGAATTACTCCTACCACTGCATCAGTCTCTGAAAGAGGGAAAGAAACTTATGAGACCAGCGAAATGACTCAGGAAGAGATAATCAAGAGACAAGCACTCAATGCAAAAGCAATTTACTCCTTATATTGTGCTTTGTCACCAACTGAATATAATAGAATATCTTCTTGTGTTACAGCAAAAGAAGTTTGGGACAGATTGCATATCACCTATGAAGGAACAGATCGAGTGAAGGAAACAAGAATCAACATTCTTCTCGGTCAATACGAAGCCTTCAGAATGAAACCAGGAGAATCTATAACTGACATCATTAGTCATTTTACAGATATTGTGAATGGTCTTGAAAATCAAGGTCAACCAATTTCTGATCCCATGAAGGTAAACAAGCTACTGCGTGGACTCTCCAAGGATTGGAATCACATAAAGACTTCGATAAGAGAGACACAAAGAATTATGCCACTATCTCGTCGACGAGCTGATTGGAACTCTTGATCTTATGAAGTGGAACGGATCAATGAAGATGAAGATCCAAAATGTAAGAAATCCATTGCATTAAAATCAAATGATGATTCTGATGATACAGATTCTGAAGATGATATGGACGATGAGGAGCTTGCTCTCATGATAAGAAGATTCAGAAAACTGAATAGAAAAGGAAGAAGGTTCAACTCAAAGAAACAAAGCTTTCAAAGACAGCAGACCAAGTCTGTTGATGATGAGGAACCAAACAAAGATGTAGTCTGCTTTGAATGTAAGAAAAATGGACACATCAGACCCAACTGTCCTCTTTTGAAGAAGAACAGAGGAAAAGCTGAAAATTTTTGAAAAGCTCTCAAAGCTGAAACCTGGAGTGATACAGAGTGTGAAGAAAGTGATAATGAATATGCCAATCTATGTCTGATGGCACAATCAGACTCAGACTCTGGATCAGACTCAAATAGTGAATTTGAGGCAAGTAATTTTAAAATTCCTGTCAAAGTTTCTAAATACATTGATGAACTGTGTTTTAGTCTTAAGACTTCTCTCAAAAGAATTTCCGAACTTAAAAAAGAAAACTCAGCTCTAAAACAAAAGGAAAACGTTTTAGTAGAAAGAGTTAAAAGTCTAGACTTGACTGTTTCCACTCTTAAAGAAAATGAAGATAATCTTTTAAAAGAAAATGCTCTTTTAAAAACAGACTTATCAAATATTTCAAAGAAATTTTCAATAGGGTCTGAAAAACTTGAAAAAATTCTTTCAGCTCAAAGACCTTACTTCAATAAGTCCGGTCTAGGTATGACAGCAGAAACAATTCCCTTGATTGATTTTCCTAAAGTAAAAGAAAGAATTAAGAAAAAACTCTCGAGAGAGGCTTACAAAAATCATATCAAGAAAGTTTTTGTAAAATCTGTAGGTAGAAATGCTCTCAGACGTTCAAAGTGCAACAGTCCGGATCACTTTGAAAAAGAGTGTCCTATGGTTTGGAAACCTATTAAGAAAATATGGCCTAATACTGCTTATGTTACTAACACTAAAGGACCCAAGAAAGTTTGGGTACCAAAGAAAGCTTGAGACTTTATTTTAAATGCAGGTCATCGTCAAGAAAAAAGGTAAAGTGGTATCTTGACAGTGGATGCTCAAGACACATGACAGGAGACTTAAATTGTTTTATAAAGCTTGCTCAAGTAAATGGTGGAAAAGTTTCATTTGGAGGAAACAACAAAGGAAGTATTGTGGGATTTGGAACTGTGAAAATTGGAAATCTCACAATAAGTAATGTTTCCTTAGTGGAAGGACTCAATTACAATCTTCTCAGCATTAGTCAATTGTGTGATACTGGTTTCAAGATCTTCTTTCAAGAAGAAATATGTTCGGAATCGGTAAAAGACTCTACTCAGTCTTTCATGGGTCGAAGACATGGAAACATCTATCTTCTGGATGTGAAACCAAATGAATCGCAATGTTTTATCTCAATTCAAGACGAAGCAAGCTTATGGCACGAAAAGCTTGGTCATGTCAACATGAAGCAATTAGCCAAAATCTCATCAAAGCAGCTTGTTCGAGGACTACCCAAATTACCTTATCAAAAGACTGATCCATGCACTCCATGTATTCTGGGAAAGTAGGTAAGAAATTCATTTAAGCCAATAAATCACGTCTCTACTAATCATGTACTACAGTTGCTGCATATGGATCTCTTCGGACCAACCAGAACACAGAGTATTGAAGGTAAGAAATATTGCCTAGTAATTGTGGACGATTACTCCCATTTTACTTGGGTATATTTCCTTGCAAGTAAGTCCGAAACCTTCTCGTATTTTGAAAAATTTGCTAAAAATGTTCAAAATGAAAAAGGATGTGTTATCTCAAGTATAAGAACAGATCATGGAGGTGAATTTGAAAATCAAGATTTTACAAAATTTTGTGATGAATCTGGCTTTAATCATGTGTTCTCATCTCCATATACTCCTCAGCAAAATGGAGTTGTGGAAATAAAGAATAGATCTCTTCAAGAAATGGCTAGAACTCTTTTAATTGAAAGTAAGATTTCTTCACGATTTTGGGCTAAAGCTATTTCAACAGCATGTTATATCATCAATAGAGTCTTCTTAAGACCTATTCTAGAGAAAACCCCTTATGAGTTATTCAAAAATAAGAAGCCTATTGTTTCATACTTTCATGTATTCAGTTGCAAATGTTTTATATTGAAAACTGCAAAAGATCGAGTTGGTAAGTTTGAAGAAAGATTAGATGAAGGTATCTTCCTTGGATATTCTACATCAAGCAAAGCCTTCAAAGTCTATAACAAGAAGAGCGATGCCGTGGAGGAGTCAATGAATGTCAAATTTCAAGACTCAACGCAAGATGAATCAAGTCGACTCATCAAGAAGAGTCCGAACCTGCTCCAGACCTTCCAAAACTTACAACTCAAGAAGCATCTTAGACTCTGGAAAACCAGCATCAGGTTGTTCGTGAAGATCCAAATAAAGAGAGAGATCATCAACCAGACAAATCAACAAGTAACTGGAAGCATAAGTCCAGTCATCCCAAAGATCTTATAATCGGCGAAATTAATGAAGGAATTCGCACCAGATCCAAAAAGGGGAGAAGAGTCTAGTGTTGTGGCTCTCGTTTCGAAATTGAACCAAAGAGCATAGAAGAAGCTTTATCTGATGAAAGATGGATTGAAGCTATGCAAGAAGAGCTCAGACAGTTCAACATTAATGATGTCTGGGAATTGACATCCAAACCAAAAGGTAAAACTGTTATTGGAGCTAAATGGGTGTTCGAAACAAGATGAATGAGAAAGGAAAAGTCGTATGAAACAAAGCAAGACTCGTGGCCAAGGGATATACGCAAGAAGAATGAAATAGACTATGATGAGACTTACGCACCAGTAGCAAGGTTAGAAGCTATTCGACTATTACTTGCGTTTGCTTGTTATAAGAATTTCAGGTTATTCCAAATGGACGTCAAAAACACCTTCCTAAATGGATTTATCCATGAGGAAGTTTATGTGGAACAACCACCAGGGTTTGAAGACCCAAAGAAGCCGGACTCGGTCTTGGTGAAAAAAGGCTTTGTATGGTTTAAAGCAAGCACCTCGAGCTTGGTACGACAGATTAAGTAAGTTCTTAATACAAAATGGTTTTGTCAAAGGTAAAGTAGATATGACTTTATTTATCAAAAAGGAAAACAAAAGTTTCTTACTTGTTCAAATATATGTGGATGACATTATTTTCGGATCCTCTAATGAAAATCTGTGCAAGAAATTTTCTAAGTCTATGCGGGATGAGTTTGAAATGAGTATGATGGGAGAGTTAACATTCTTTCTTGGTCTTCAAGTAAAACAATTGAAGGAAGGAACTTTTATTTATCAAGAAAAATATGTTAATGATCTTGTCAAAAGGTTTGGACTGGAAAAGTGCAAAAAGACCGACATACCGATGTCAAGTTCTTTGAAGATAGACAAAGATGAAGAAGGGAAGAAAGTTGATCAAAAGCTGCGGGAGCATCATTGGTTCACTTCTTTATCTTTGCTTCTAGACCTGACATTTTGTTGAGTGTTTGCATCTGTGCTAGGTTTCAATCAGATCCTAGAGAATCCCATCTCAGTACTGCGAAACGTATCATTAAATACGTTGCTTCATCATCAAGCATCGGTCTTAGGTATCCTAAGAAGGGAGACTTTAATCTTCTGGGATATTCAGACGCAGATCTGGCCGGTTGTAGAGTTGATAGAAAGAGCACTTCGGGAACTTGCCAGTTGCTTGGAAGCAGGACGGTGTCTTGGTTTTCAAGGAAACAAAGCACTGTGTCTCTTTCAACAACAGAAGCAGAATATGTAGCCCTTGGAAGCTGCTGTTCGCAAATTCTATGGATAAAACAACAGCTAAGAGACTTTGAAATTGAAGACTCATGCACGGAGATTAATTGCGACAACACCAGCGCTATCAACCTCACCAAAAATCCAATTCTCCACTCAAGAGCAAATCATATAGAGATTCGACATCACTTTATTAGAGACCATGTTCAAAATGGAGATGTTTCAATTCAATTTGTTGACTCAAAGAACCAACTGGCGGATATATGCACAAAGCCTTTGGAGAAAAATCAATTTGAATCTATCCGTTCCAGACTCAACATTTTGAGGTATGAGGATATCAAAGTCTAAAGACTTTTAGACTCAGACTTACAAGACTTTATCTTTTAAGATAGTCTTGGTACGACCGTCAGATTGTAAGTCTTTCTATTGAATCTCATCTTGAAAAGGTACGATCGTCAGATTGTGTTTAAATTGTTGCTATATTTAATTGACGTAATTATTGCATCGTTTCATTTTCAAAAAGGAAGTTATTTTTGAAATGGCTATTTTTGCGGAAAAAGATAGTTATTTTGAAAAGGCATTTTTTTATTTCCTTTGTGACGGTTCGTTTATCCCTCTTTTTAACCGATCGAGCACTGTCGATTCCTCTTCACTTTACTCTCAAAAATCCTAGAAAGCATCGATCCTCCATTCCCGTTTGTCTTCTTTGTTTAATCTTCAAAAAGTTGTCATCTTTCTTGGGAAAGTCAAGCAAGGAATCTTCCAAAACGAGAAAGATGTCATCTTCAAGAAATTCTTCGAGAATCGCAAGCAGGGGACCACGGCGAATGAGTGAGGGGCCTACGCACTTCAATCTTACTGAAGAAGAAATGTCTCCAGAACAGCAAGCGAGCCCACAACATTCTCAGCAGCGTCATTCTCCTCCATCTAGTCCTCAAGGCGTTGATCATCAACAACATGAAGAAATCATCGAGGATGCGAGACCACTGTAATAGTTCAAAAGCCCGCTTATATTTACCAGCTATATCGTGCCTTAAAAGGAATTCGTACTCCTTTGAACTACATTGATGATTTTCTTAAAGACAAAGGACATGGGAATGAATATATCTTTCTGCGAAAAATGGAAAGTTTGGGAATTGCTCGAAAAGGGGTGGCTGAGGAAACCCTTGCAAATATCCCAAGTGATCCTCGTGACTAGGGGCCGAATCCTGTAGATGGGAATGATGATGACAAATTGTACAGTCAATTTCAACCGAAAATGGGTGTTGCGGTTGAAAATCAAGGAAAAATGAGAGATTTGTTCAGATCGAATGAACAAAAGGATCTGTACTCGAAATTGCTGAAGCGTGGGGTAATAAACCCTAGGAGTGTGGATTTTGATTTTCTGGATGTTGTGAATGTGAACTTGAGGGAAAAGTTCAGTTATCTTCAACTTGAAAAGTTCTGCTCTAACACTACAGAGGCCTATGCTGAATTAACTGCATATTTCTATTCAAATCTTAGCTTTTTGGATGCAAATAGATTCTCTTTCAGTGTTAAAGACCAAGACTATGTTGTGGATATGAATATGCTGGCAGATGTGTTAGGAGTTGAAAGAGGAAGATATCAACCAATCAAAGTTTCCATTGCTCGGGCCACACTGGAACTGGTGAAGGACAGGAGAATAGATGAAAAGATCACCTACTTAAGGATGAGTGCAATCAACATCTTGCTTCACAAGATTGTGATTAATTGCCTCCGACCGAAATCAACTTCCAAGACTGATGTTTCAAGTTCAAAGGCCAAGCGATGTATGCCATTCTCTTTGGGAAAAGGTTTTCTCTCCCTCACATTTGTTATGTTTCACATGTATAGAGCAATGATGAAGGACATAGGTCAACTCCCTTACCCAAGCCTTGTTACGAAGTTATTCAGACATCTAAATATTCAGCCTCCACAAATCTTTTGTGTTCGACCATGCGATCATATGGTGGTAGGACTGAAAATGGTGACCAAAATGCGTTTGAAGGAGGCGAGCAAGGAGTTGGAGAAATTCAAGGAGAAGACTCTTGCCAAATCTCATCAAATCTCTTCTGCAGCTAAAAGAAAAGGGAAGGAGCCCATGGTTACTCCATCCAAGAGAAGAAGAGCTCTCCTTGTTGAGGATGAAGATGATGAGGAAGACATCACCATCTCTGCATTGGCTTTGAAGAATTTAAGTCATCCTGTTCCACAAAAAGAATCGAAACAAATGACAAAAGAAGCAGAGGAGAAGGAAGAAGAAGAAAGAGAAGCTGAAAAAGAAGCAAAGGAGGAAAGACCTGAAGAAGAAAGAAGAGAAGAAGGAGAACCTGAGGAACACTCTTCTCCACCTGTAGGCATGGAAACATGGGGAGATCAGGAGAAAGGAGTGAAGTCTTCATATCCTGATGCAAGTGAAGGAGTCAGTCGCTCACCAGTAGACCCAGAGGATGTTTATGCCTCTCAGTTTCCAGAGGAAGGTCATGAAGTTTCATCGCCAAACTTGCGAGATTATGCTGATCTACCATCGTCTGCATTTACTCCATCAGATCGAGCCGAAGCAAGTACTTAGACTGATAATGCAGCAGATTTTCGCAGAATCATAGATATTCTCTTGGAGATGCGAGGTCAAATTTATGCCTTGGGATGTGAGGTTCAAAACTTGCAGAATGTGGGTCAAGTTTCTTCATGTTCATTGAATGATAAGATCCAAGCCGTCTCTGTTCAGATTCAGGCCAATGCCAAGGGTGAGGAGATTGCACAATTGAAGGAAGACTTGAAAAGGCTGGAAGGCATCGTTCGATCTATGGAAGATTTCCAGCTTGTCCGCGTTCCCAAGCAATCTTGACTTCATCTCATCCTTTTTAATGCTGACAAAAAGGGGGAGAGATGCAAGATTTGAACAAACTTTCAATTTCAATCATTAAACTTTTAACTGTGTGTTGGATTGTTTTGTTGTTTGAACTCTGTTTGACTTTGTTTTGTGTCTGGATGAGAACTGAACTAGACTTGGACTTGACTGCTTCTATTAACTAATATTGATATCTTATGGATGGCTTTATCATATACTAGACCAACCTATTTTCTGTGGTTGCAGATTCTAGTGTTATTCTTTTAGCCGTTTATCTCTATAAGATATGCATATGTGTTTGAGAAATATTTTGCAGGTCAAAGTTATCCAAATCTGCAGGAAATTTTTGTCACCATCAAAAAGGGGGAGATTGTTGGAGAAATCTTCTTAAAGTGTTTTGAAGTTGACAAAACGTTTCCATCAGTCTAGTCGAAGGCTTGCGACTCGCTGTTTAAAGTCGAAGACCTCCGGACAAATGTCGAGACTCAAGACTCAAAGTCTATCCTCATTGACAGTCTCTAATCCGTTGAAGAAAGGTTATCTAGAACTGGATGTTTCGTTAAGGATTTAACCTTATCAACTGGAGAAGATCTCGTGGCTGGAAAAGACATAACGGAGTCCTTTGATTGATCGAAGATTGACTCGATAATTGAAGATCCGGTGATTGCTTAAATATTATTGGAAGGTTCTACTTATGGAAACCGAGATCCTGATTGTATGGGCGAACAGAATTGATGGGCTATCGACACGTTCCTTTAATAGCTCGAACAATCTTCCTAATTGATTCCGTCCAACGGGTAGATTGGAGGGATTCCTTTGGTAAGTGCCAACGGGTATGATGGCATAAAGGAGTATATAAGGAAGACGGTCTTAGTTGTTCAAGGTGTGCGCGATAGAAGAATTCCAAAGTCTGAAGCTCCTTTTTGTTTAGACAATTCCTTTGAGCAAATACTTGTATACAAAAGAGAGTCTATATTTGTGAGAAATCTTGAGGAGGTGTGGTAGAACATCTACACTGTGAAATCAAGGCAAAGTTGTGCTGTAACTTCTCTTTTGTTCATAGTGGAATCCGGCCAATAGGCTGTCAGTGAAGAAGAGTGGATGTAGGCTTGATATAAGCCGAACCACTATAAACCGCGTGTTCAATTTTCTCTTCTCTCAGTCTTACTTTAATTATCGTTTGTCTCAAATCCATCAACTGTCTAGTATTGTGCAATTGTTGAAGAAAAATCTTTTATATACCAATTCACCCCCCTCTAGGTACTCATACTAGCAATATCACAATCAAGGGCGAGGGATTTGGGTTAGAAGGGGAAGGAAAAGATCTAGGAAGATGTCGAGGGAGAGAAAGGACGAGGAAAGATGTAAACTATTCGAAGCGGTCTAACGTGAATTGAGCGTGATGACTATGACCGGCAAATGCTATTGTTGTTACGTAGTTTGTAAATCATCGATATTTGTACCAGTTTACAAACTTTTATTTGTATAATTTACTCGCATTTTGAATTTATGTTATTTAAAAAAAAAGTACTTTTTAAAATTAGAGCGACTTACCAAATCTTGTCATATTAAATTAACCAATAATTTTGGCTACCAATTTGGCTTACTTATCGAATTTTGGTTTCTGTTTTCTTAACTTAGCAATTTTTATTTATTTATAAAGTTACCAACTTTTATTCCCTTGATTAATAATTTCTTATTTACTAACCCTTTTTCAGCGGTTACAATCTAATTTAGCGTGACTTGCCAAATTTTCTTATATTACATTACTTGCTAGTATTGGGTTAGTTCTCAATGAGTTACTCAGTTATTTTGTTTTACCATTTACACACTTTCATTTACATTTCTCAACAGCACTTTGATTTACCAACTCTTTAAAAAATTATTAAGTTCATTTTCTTTTGATAAACAAATTCATATCTTTTACAACTTTTATTTACTTTGTTAACTACGCCTTAAATTTATTGATACCTATAAATTACTAACTTTAAGTTAAGTGATTTATCAACTTTTCTTTAATTAAGCTGTAAACTAGTTTGGGATTACTCTCGTTTGAGTTAGTCATCAAAGTTTATTTGGTTTATTTAATTTACTAACTTTTCTATTGTGTTACTTAAATGGAAAAAAAAGCTTTAAGTCACTGAAACAAAGGTTGATAATAAAATGTAATAGTTGATAAGTTTAAAGTGTTGATAAGAAAAGTAAATAAAAGTTGGTAATAGATAAGAGAATTATTGGAGAAGAAAAGTTGGTCATTTAAGGCGTAGTTTTTGACATTTTTTTTTTACTACTCAACATCTAATAAATCTAACAACACAAAAATTCCAAGAGTCCAATACAAAATTCACAAGTCAACTCAATTCATATCTTTCATTGCTTAAAATGAAACAAGGGGGGAGATGAAAAACTATACATATGAAGAACCACCGTTCAATAGAGCTCTTAAATTATCAAATTTGTTCTCTTAACTTTTCATAACAAAGTCAACTTGGTCCTTCGGTTCTATTAACAAGTTTTCATAATTGCAACATTACCTAGACTTTAGAGTTATCTTTTCATTTCAATTGTTTTTAGGAATAAACCTTTTTGTTCATTATAATATAGCGATAGTTCAACGTAAGTAAATTTTAACTTATGCTCTTTATCAAAACATACAAGAGTGAACCTTACCAAAAAAAAAAAAAACATACAAGAGTGAAAATTATATTAATGTATATTTAGGAACAAGATCTATAAAAGTATGGGTGGTTATAGATAAATTGATATTGGTCCTGGATATTTTTAAGAAAACACTTAGACTAGAAAGAGTAGATATACTATTCCAATATGACTCTAAATTAGTTTCTACTTGATTTTAAGTGCAAATTTACTATGTTAATTCATGAAAAAAATTGAAATAAAAAGGTATTCTAAATTTTCGGAGAAATTCCCATTATGAAAAATTATGAATTGTATCGGATAAATTATGACTTTTTTATGAAAAGTTGATGAACTAGATTGAACAAACCGAATGTTTAAGAACTAAATTGAATATTTAGAAATAGTTCAAGAATCATATGCGATAAATTAAAAGTTTAAGGATGATATTACACCAATATCGATATTAAAAACGAAAAAGGTTTTTTCTTGATTAAGATAGGAATCAGTCTTTTTCGCCACATCGCGTATAACAGGAATTGAACAAAATTCTTCCACTACCCTATTTCTATCTAGCTATAGTCCACTCATTAAGGTCAACCCCTGTCTTTTTACAGATTATCGATTTTCCCTGAAAATAAGATTCAATTAGGTCAAAATGTAAAGATTACTCGTATGATACGAGCACCTCTAGAAAGGGGATCGAGAGTGGGCGTGGAGCGACCGGTTTACAAGGGACGAGTCCAGACATATATGGCACGAAAACACAGTTCAGCGTACTTCGGCAGTCTGCAAAACCATGAACTCCAACCGCATGATTGATTCACATGCATTGAACGGGCATGTGGATGGGCATTGCACGACCGGCGGGCATAGAGGATGCAGGGGCACGCCATCAATGCAGAGAAGCCCAAAGGAGATGTACAAGATCTCAAAAACTTTCCTCTGTCGATCCACTCGCTTCCCATGAGCACAGAAACCAGGTGAACACTCAGGAAGGCGGACTGATTTGCTGAGGTTTCACTACTGTAAAAGCATGCACGATTAGGACAGCGAATGTGACTGTAGAATGTACATAAGGTATAAGTATCTTTATTTGTATTATCTAATGCTGAAAGATTCATAATTCCATTTGGAAGGAACTGGGCAAACTAACAGATTGGAAATTAATGCTACTTCTTTTGATATGTTTTTGGAAGATGTGGGAATATGATAATAGTTCCCTTGAATCTACTCCTTCAAATGGAGAACCTCCTTAATGAATTTGTCAAAGTCATTGAAAGATGGCCCTCCACGACCGGCGGTTTCCTCTCATGTGTTAGGAAAGCGCCTATTGATCCATGACTTAGGACTTGATCCTGCGGACACCAGGTTGTCAAGAACCCTCTGTCTTTCACTTCCTCAAGGAGTTCCTCAGGTAGAATTGTAACGACCCGAGCCCCACTATATAATATTGTCCGCTTTGGACACTAAGTCCTCACGGCTTTAAAACGCGTTATACAGATTAAAGGGACCAAGCCTTTATAAACTAGCCCAGGACTCCCCCCTAAGCGATGTGAGACGAGAGACATGTCATTGGCCTCATCCGCGTACTGCCAAGGCAATCTCAGTCCATCCCTCCGTACTGCCCAGTGCAGGTCGTTACATTCTCCCCCTTAAGGCATAGCGTCCTCGCTGTGGCTACCACACACGGTTGGGAGTCGACACTGATACCATTTGTAACGACCCGGGCTCCACTGTATAATATTGTCCGCTTTGGACACTAAGTCCTCACAACTTTAAAACGCGTTATACAAATTAAAGGGACCTAAGCTTTTATAAATTAGCCCAGGACTCCCCCCCTAAACAATGTGGAATGGGAGACATGTCCTTGGCCTCACCCGCGTACTTCCAAGGTAATCTCAATCCATCCTTCCGTACTGCCCTGGGTCTGGGTCGTCACATGCATTGTGCATCAAGCTCCAAATACTCTTCCTTCTAATTTTGGGATTATCAAAACCAATTGTAGTTTCCAAGATGAGACCTGGTCAATTAATGACCTGATTGTAATGGCAGTGGTAGATGACAGAACATTAAAGAAAGTAAAGAGCACATTGTCATGTATGCTTCTAGTTCTAGTAACAAGGGTAGGGAGTTTAAAAATTATACTCATAAGGGCAATTCTGAAGTTGCCGATCCTTCCAACAATAAATGACATTCTGAAACTACTTGTCCTTCTAACAGTTTGGGTTCTAATAAAGCATCCATCAATAAGGATGGTATTATTTGCTACTTTTATAGGGAGAGATGACACGTAAAGAAATGTTGCAATAAATATAAAACTTGGTTATCCAATAAAACCAAGAGTGAGCCTAAAGATAATGATTCTTTGGCATTTGTTTATGAATCCAACCTATCTGAAGCCCTGTCCAGTTCTTGGTGGCTATATAACGGTGCAACTAATCATGTTGCATTTACCATATAAGGGTTCACAAACCGAAGGACACCAAATCAAAATGAATCAAAGTTTGATGTAGGAAACAACATTAAAGTTGATGTCGAGTTCGTGGGAGATGTTATTTTGACTTTAGATTTTGGTTTTAGGATTATGTTAAGAAACACTTTTTTATGTACCTTCTTTTAGGTGAAACTTAATTTCTATGTTATGTTTGGACATGCGTGGATACTCTTTTGAAATCAAGATCAATAATATTTCTATATTTTTTAATTCAAATAAGATTATGTGTTACAATTTATCCAATGGATTGCATCAATTGTGTTTATCTCCCAATGATATGTACATTGCTTATTTAGCTGAAAATGTTATTTCCAAAAAGCCTTTACCTAAAGAACAGTCTTATGCATTGTGGCGTAAACGTCTTAATCACATTTTTAGAGAAATAGTAGAAAGGCTAATAAAAACTAACATCTTGCCTACTCTTAAAAGTGATATAGAGGCTTGCATAAACTATTGAAGGGGTAAGATGACTAAGATAAAAAAGAAAACCGCAATTCGAAGTTCTGACCTGTTGAAGGTTATTCACACTAATATTAGTGGACCATATGCGGCAACCTTGAGTAGATTTTTTTTTACTTCATCACATTTATTGACAATTATTTCCTATATGGATACCTATACTTAATTAAACAAAAATCCGAGTCTTTTGACAAATTCAAGATTTTTCGAATTGAAATATAGATACAGTTGGGAAAAGTCACATAGATTGTCAAATCTGATTGTGGTGTGAGTATTTTGGCAATTATGGTGATGCTAGATAACTTAAAGGGCCGTTTGCTAAATACTTGGAGATTATGGAATAGTAGCTCAATTTACTATGCCTGGGAGTTCTAAACAAAATGGTATAGTTGAAAAGTGCAATCGCACTCTTATGGATATGACAAGGAGTATGATTAGTAAAACAAATTTACCTGGTTTTCTCTATGGTAAATTTTTTACAACAACGTTTTATATTTTAAATCGTGTTCCTAACAAAATGGTTCCATCAACTTCTTTTGAGTTATAGACTAGACGTAAACCTAGCTTGAATCATTTTAAGGTTTGGGAATGTCCTGCAAAAGTGAAATTATATAATCCAATATTAAGTAAGTTAGATTCCACAACTACTCAGTGCTACTTTGTATCTTACCAAGATCATTCAAATGAGTATAGATTTTATAATCCTAATGGATGTACAAGAATTGTGAAATTGAAAACAACAATTTTTTTTTAAAATTTGATGTAGCCGAAAAGGGTAGCTATTCACAAACAATTAAAGATGACAGTACGGTGAGGATTATTGAATCCTTGTCTTTTCCAATGTAGACAATTATGGAGCCTCCTATGCCATAAACTAAGCCTATTGTAGCACAAGATCATGTTTTAAGGCAATTCCTGATGAAGTTCTTCAAGCCTCTCAAGTTTATAATGAGGTTACAGTAGCTCCACTCAAGAGGTCAACTAGGAAAAGACATTCAGCTATACCACCAGACTACGTAGTCTACTTGGGAGAACATGATTATGATATTGGTTGCATTGTTGATCCGGTGACTTATACAAATACTATTACTTGTCCTCAATCAAGTGGCTAGATGCGATGAAAAATGATATGCATTCCATGAAACACAATGGTTTTTGGGAGCTTGTTGAATTGTTTGAAGGTTACAAGCCCATTGGTTGCAAATGGGTATACAAGACTAAAGAGATTTCACAGGAAAGATTGGGAAGTTTAAAGCCAAATTGGTAGCTAAGTGCTTCACTCAAAGAGAATTGATAGATTACAAAGAAACCTTTTATCCAGTCTCTTCTAAAGATTCTTTTAGAGTGATTTTGACATTAGTAGCTCATATTAATATGGAATTACATCATATGGATGTTAAAACTGCTTTTCTAAAGGGAGACCTTAATGAATAGGTCTATATGGTGCAACAAGAAGGTTTTGTAGCAGATGATTCAGGTAAGCTTGTATATAAATTGAAAAAGTCTATTTATGACCTAAGGCAAATTTCTAGACAATGGTATTTAAAATTTCATAGTATTGTCATTTCATTCAGATTTATTGAGAACAAAGTAGATCAATGTATATATTGCAAGGTTAGTGAGAGAAAATATATTTTTCTCATATTTTATGTAAATGATATCTTACTCGTGAGTAGTGACATTAGATTACTGCATGAGACAAAACGGATGTTATCAAAAAAATTTAACATGAAAGACCTTTGTGATCTATCTTTTGTTCTTGGCATTAAGATTCATACGAATCGTTCTCACCATTTCTTGGTTTTGTTGGCATATGTTGATTGTATTTTAGAAAGATTCAATATGCAGCATTACAAGCTAGAAATTGCTCCTATTATTAAGGGTGATAAACTCACATTGCCCTAATTCAGATTTTAAGAAAGCCTAAATGAAGAATGTATGCTTGAAAGTATCATGTATGCTCAAGTTTGCAATAAACCAAACATTACTTTTACGACAAGACTTCTAGGTAGATATCAGTCAAATCCAAAACATGATCACTGGGTTGTTACCAAGAAGATTTTGAGGTACTTAAAAATAACAAAAGACTATATGCTTATTTATAGGCATATTTTGGACCTGCAGCTAGTAAGGTATTCAGATGCAGATTTTGTTGGCTATCAAGATGATATGGAGTCGACGACAGGATACATATTTATGTTGACAGGAGGTGCAATATCATGGAAGAGCGAGAAACATAAATCTATATCTTCTTCTACCAAGCAAGTGGAATTTGTAGCATGCTTTTCAACTACTACTTAGGCTATTTAGCTAGAACCTTAATAGGGAGTTAACCATTTTTCATTTTGTGAACAAGCCCATATAGTTGTATTATGGCAATAACTTTACAGTGTTTTTTTATTAATAATAGCAAAAGTATCAAGGGGTCTAAACACATGGAGGTTAAGTTTTTTTTTATCATAAAGGAATCAATACATAATGTTGACATTGTAGTAGATCATGTTTCTACTGATAATATGATTGCAAATCCACTTACTAAAGGTCTATGCCCTTGCGTGATTGATCAACATATCATTTGCATGGGTTTAGGAGCATCTTGGAATGTTGTTATCTAGTGGGAGCTGTTTTTATTTTTCTCTAATAAAATTTACATCTGTATTTGTTACATTTAATAACGTTTTGATATGTATTTACTTTTACATTCAATGAAATATTTATGAATGAATTGTTATTATGTTAAATACATATTGATAAAAGTTTCAACGTATTGTATTAAACTTGGGTAAAGGCTAAGGACATCTGGTTATTAGCCTTGAACATATATCTTGTTATATATAAAGAAAGCTTAATCATAAAGATAAGGGGCTAATTCCATAAAAAAAACATCAACTTTAGGTTGATGGACAAATCTGGCCAAAACTTTTTTTTGTCTCATAAAAAAGCACAAACTTTAGGTCGAGGGACAAATCTGGCCCAAACTTTTTTTTGTCTCGTAAAACAGCACCAACTCTAGGTTAAGTGACAATTCTGGCCCCAATTTTTTTCTTTTTTTTTTTGGTCTCATAAACAACCACAAACTTTCGCTCCTATCCAAAATCTAACCCCTACCATTAACTTTCTATTTGAAGTTAACCTTATTTCAGGAGAAAATGTTCTAGCTCTGAGATTGGTGGATCTCATATGTGGTTTCTCTTGACAGGCGGTAATCTACAGCTTCATATTACGACAAAACGATAAAGTATAGCTAGAGAAATTCAATCTGTAGATTTTTTTTACTTGTGAGATGACACAGCTATAGCTCAAACAAGAAGACAATTAATGGTGTTAGCCAGTAAGTGCACATGGATTTATTGATAAAAACAATCAATGAATTAAGTTAAGGGGGGCTAGATTTAAGATTAAGTGAAAGTTGGTGATTTTTTTTCGAAACAAAAAAAAAAAAAAAAAAAAACTGGCCAAAATTGTCACTCAACCTAAAGTTGATGCTTTTTTATGTGACAAGAAAAGTTTAGGCCAGATTTGTCACTTGACCTAAAGTTTGTGCTTTTTTACGAGACAAAAAAAAAGTTCGAGCCAGATTTGTCCCTCGACCTAAAGTTGATGCTTTTTTTTTTAATTAACCCTAAAGATAAGGCATATGTAAGTTCACTAAAATCATAAAAATATTCTCTAGTGGCACAGGGTTTTGTGATAGTTAAGGTAAAAGAATGATGACTAACAAATGGAATATCTCTATGAGATGTGTTATTTGTTTGCCACATTACCATATTGAATCGATATCAATAAAGTGAAAAACACTCGTGACCATGGAAGTTTCTGTGTGTGTACATACAGTTACCGCCATGATCCGATATTTAAGACTTTATTGATAAGATTGATTATTAAGAATTATCTCTAGACCAAGATGCGTACATACGGTATAATTTTAATTAATATAGTCCAAGTGGGAGAATGTAAGAGTTTTTCTAATGTGGGTTACATTAATTAATATTATAATTTATCGTTTTACGAGGTCGATCTAAGGTGAGACACAATGTTCTTTAATTAGTCTAATATGAGGTTGGTTAGTATGAGTCGAGTTAAACCTAACCCGTAATCAAAGGTCTGACTGGAAACTCTATAAGTAGTGTTAAAGTATCTCCTATAACCATAATTTTTACAATTATCCTCACAAATGATCGTTTACCTAGTGCTAAAAGGTGAGAGGGCTGTCTCATTGAGTTAGTGATAAAGAGAGCAATCGAAGAGAATGACTTATGCATGGATTATTGTTTTTCCGCTATCGTATTAAAACGATAGATTTCAAAATAGGTACATTAATTGTTCTACTCGATTATATGTGTTTTTACTCTAGCCATGGAGATTGTGGGATTATGCATTTTAGTGTCTAACAAATATTTCATCATGAGTGCTTAGAAGTTAGAACCACCGATGATTTGAAAGTACAAGAGGTTTGTCGAATCATCATTAGAGCTACGCTATGGGAGTTTTGGCAGTCTAGAATCTACACACACAAAGCCGGATGCATTTCCTACTATGCACAAGGTTTTAACATTGTGGCCTTACGTTTTGAATCGCTAGCTCTCATACCACTATGTCACCATAGGCGGTGCATGAGCAATTGACCCAAGGGTCAGCGGCATAGTTTCGCCTCATATCTTTTCATTTTATTTGAATCATACAATGAATGAAATGTTTAAAATTAGATTGCTTTCTATTTATTAAAAAGTCTGGAATATATTTCTGTTGGTAGGGTGATATTCTAAGATGTCACATAGAAAAATGTACTAAAGTCACATACTTCTCTATATGGGATAGAGATGATTCGGCAAGCATGGCTCAGCTTGAAGAATTAATGGCTCGGCAAGGGACAAGTCATCCATTGACTTAATAAGATTGATGCTCGAGACACTAGGGGGTTTACTCCAGTTAAACCCTTGGATTAGCCTGGCAAGGAGCATCACGGTCATTGTTGTCCCAAGTTGCATAGCAATGCACCCGCGCCGGCCCGTGCTAAAGGAAATTAACCGCAGGTCGGGATCTGTAAGCACGACTTCCACGGCGTCACTCATGATGTGCCGCTCCGGCTTGAACTTGAGGGGCTCATTCCACACTTTAGGGTTTCTGCCAAGACCCATCCGGCTCACGAGGATGTGGCTACCCTTGGGGATGCGGTAACCGGCCACGATGGCATCGGACAGGGCGACATGCGGGACATTGAAAGGCGCGATTGGGTGGAGCCTAAAGGCCTCCCGAGCGCATGCTTTAATGTAGTTGAGCTGGGGGATATCGGACTCTTGGACTAACCTCTCCTTTCCCACAACTCTATCTATTTCTTCTTTGGCTTTCTTAAGGAGTTCGGGACGATATATCATCTCCGCCATTGCCCATTCCACTGCATTTGATGGATTGTCTACTGCGGCCATCATAATTTCCTACACATATCAAGATGTGAGGGGAAAAAAAAACTTATGCATCTTGGAAATCTAATTTACAACCACAATATGCAAATAAGTTCATAGGAAAATCTTTCTTAAGAGTCTTGGTCGTTCTTTGGTTTGACATTGACATTAACACGCTCAAAATATTGACTACATTTTTTGTAGGTAATTTTTTATGAAGAATCTTTCTTTAGGATTTTTAGGGTTAGTTATAAGAATAATGCTGTATTCGAACAATTTACTAACAAAGTCCTCTTTTGACCGAATATGTAACTTCCTATTGTCTGCTTTCTAACCTTTCACGATCGTAAATAGTTAAACACAAGAAGGAAGAATCAGTTTCTCACCGTAGCCTGTGCCTTGACTTCATGTGGCGTTAGCAACGGCTTCCCATCCGAATCCTTCAACATAATAAAAACGTCCAACAGGTCTTGAGGCTCTTTTCCATTGCTGTCCGAACTCAAATCGTCCCTCCATTGTTTGATTCTCTCGTTTATGATGGGCTCATGCAGCCTCTGAAACGTCCTCGTGCACTCTCTCACTACCTTCTCATGCCCATCGAGGTCAAACCCCACCAGGAATGGGAAATAATCGGAAATACAGAATGCGTACAGATAGTTTAGTGCATTGAACATTGCGTCCACATGTTCTTCTTCATCAATGGTTGGTCCCCCATCTTCCCTTCCTTCGCCAAAGTACCTCTTGTTGAACACCAATCTTCTAATCACATTCCCACAATAGTGCCTTGTTGTGTGCCTCAAGTTCACCTGCCCTAGGCTTTTGCATTGGTTGAAGACATGCTTCACTAGGTTGTCGGCTTCGTCGGCCCTCTTGTCATGGAGCCACTTGTGTCGCGCTGGGCATATTATCTCTGAAGTTAAGACCCGCCTCATCTTCTTCCACTGCTCCCCATAGGGAGAGATGACGGCTGTCGCGTAGCCACCACTGAACGCTCGTGCCGCCATCGAGACAGGCCTCGACGCAAACGTGGCATCTTGCTTCTTGAGGAACTCCCGGCAATCTTCGGGTCAGTTACGGGAATGACGTGTGTGTTTCCTATGCAGAAGCACGCAATGCCGGTGTCCATCTCCTCCATCCAACGAAGGATCCACCGGGCTGGAGGCTTGTTTCGAACCATGTCCAGGGCACAGCCAACCACTGGCCACGGGGCAGGCCCTGGCGGGAGCGGGAGCGGGAGCGGGAGCGGGAGCGGCTTAGGTTTTCCTTTGGCGCTTTTGTACCAGAAATGTTTGATGATATTGTGTAAGATGACCAGTCCCATGAGAAGTAGGGCATAGGCCATGGTGGCGAAACTCATCATTGTGGCAGCAATCAGAATACCGTCGACTCGCTAGCTAGTCTTGTCCTCTGGAGTCTTACGAGAACGAGGAATTTGGGGAAACGAAGAAGATATGAGAGTTTGTGAATGAACATACACCAATATAGATGTTGTTATATAGGGAAGCTGAAATTGACCAATCAATTACTTGACTTCAGCCACCTAGTTTAAGTACATCGTTTATAATAGTTTTGATGGTCCAAAGCTAGCGGGATCTTGAAGAAATGCTACTCTATAATTGTGCTCACCTCGTACCTTTGTCGGCCTTTGGGTTGAGATATCATGCTCATCACATGCAAGCTTCTTTCTCTTTGATGAGTCAGATTTGTACACTAATGCTCTATGCAAGGAGAAAAGGAAAGAAAAACACATTTTTTTAGCAGAAAAACATGTCGAATTGAACGAGTTATTAGGGAAAAGTACCAAAAAAAGTCCTAAACATATTGCATTTGTATAATTCAGTCATAAACTTTTCAATTGGACTAATTCAATCCTAAACCTTTTTACATCGGTACCAATTCAGTCTATCTGGCCAATTTTGGCCTACCGACGCTATCGTGGACATCAGTCGGTGACCGAACACTAATGTGGCAATTTTTAAAAAAAAATTGAATTTTTTTGAATTTTTTCCTTTTTCTTTTCTTTTTCCTTTTCTTTTCTTCCTTCTTCCTCCTTGGATTGTTCCGGCAGTGGCTGGCGAGCCTCCGGTGAGGCTTGCTGGCCACTGGGCAAGGGCCTCGAAGCCCTCACCTACCGCTAGCAAGGGTTGTAGCCCTCGCCCGGTCTCTCTTAGGGTTACCGGCGAGGTGGCTTCGCCCGGATCTTGGCCTTGCTGACTGCGGGCGAGGGGCCGGCGAGGCTCGCCTCACCCTGGCCTTGCTACAGGTAAAGGCGGCCTCGCCGACGAGGCCAATGCGGCCCTCTCTAGGCCTTACCGGGGCGAAGGCGGCTATCACCCGTGACAAGGCCAGGGCAATGCCGAGCGAGGGCCGCAAAGCCCTCACCAGCTGCCAGCAAGGGTCGCAGCCCTCACCTAGTGGCCGACGAGCCTCACCGGAGGCTTGCTGGCCACCGCCGGAACAATCTAAGGAGGAAAATGAAAAGAAAAGAAAAAAAAAAAGAAAAAAAAAAGGAAAAAATTCAAAAAAATATTTTAAAAATTGCCATGTCAGCGCCGGCGGGCCAAAATTGGCCGGATGGATTGAATTTTGTACTGATGTAAAAAGATTTAGAACTGAATTTGTCTAATTAAAAAGTTAGGACTTGATTGGAACTAACGCAATATGTTTAGGACTTTTTTGGTACTTTACCCAAATAACTCGTTCAATTCGACATGTTTTTCTGCTAAAAAACGTGTTTTTCTTTCCTTTTCTCCTTGCGTAGAGCATTAGTGTACAAATTTGATACATGTGATGAGCGTGAGATCTCAACCCAAAGGCTGACAAAGGTACAAGGTGAGTATTATTTCAAATGCGATTCGCTGGATTTTTTGAAGCCACACAAAAGAGAAAATATAAAATAAAATAAAAATGGAGGAAAGTTTCCTCTTTGCTACGGAATCAGAAACATGGAAGATGAAATAAAACAAATCGTGGTGGGCCCTTATGGCGTGAGGAAAAAGTCCACGTGAAGCTTGCGGAAACCCTTTTGGATGAAGTCTTCTGCATGTAGACGGAAGGAGGTGGGCCCAGGTCAAAGTTTGACCTGGGCCACGTCTAAAATAAATGAAATATCATGCAGGTTTTTTTTCTTAACCCGGAACACGCCGCCAAAGCTCTACGTAACGAAGAAATACGTGAAGCCGTACGTCTTGGATTTGGCGTACGTAGAGCATTTTGTTTAAAGCTTGAACAAAAATAATGATACTAAAAATTTACATGATTCGGTCTGATTATCGGTATCTACATCCACGGAGAGAATCGGCTACAAATAATTCACTATAATCGGAGTGTCAGAGTTTTCTGAATTTAAAAACGCTCAATTGTTTTCCACGTTTAGATTTAACCCCAAACCAAAGTGTTTATAAATAAATAACTCACTTAGATATAAACTCACGACACAAGACTACCACGCGTTCAAGCTTTAAACAAAACGCACGGTAGTCTTGTGTCGTGAGTTTATATCTAAGTGGGTTTTTTTATTTATAAACACTTTGATTTGGGGTTAAATCTAAGTGTGGGAAACACTTGAGCGTTTTAACGATTGTAAACTCTAATACTCTGGTTATAGTGGATTATTTGCTGCCGACTCTCTCCGTGAACGTAGGTACCGATAATCAAACCGAATCATGTAAATTTCTTATGTCCTTATTTTTGTTCAAGCTTTAAACAAAACGTTCTACGTACGCCAAATCCAGGACGTACGACTTCGCGTATTTCTTCAAAACTTCTCGCGGTTTGCGGCTTCAATGATCGATGGACGTGCGGCTCCGTTACGTGGAGCTTTGGCGGCGTGTGTTCCAGTAGAGCCGTTAAACGGGTGGGTCGGGTCGGGTTTGGGTCGGGTCGTTAATGGTCCGACCCAAATTGACCCATTAACCCATTTATGACCCATTTATGCTTAATATAAATTTTTCGACCCAAACCCGACCCGACCCATACACAACCCATACCCGACCCAACCCAACTCATATTAATAAAAAAATTTCATATTTAACAAATTTAGAAAAACTTATTCTTATGTTTTTTTTAAAGATTATATTATTAAAATACTTCCAAGCTTTTATATATATTATTTTTTTAAATTGTATTGCTAAAATATTTTTATACATACAAATTTAATGGACAATTTTTATAAATTTTAAAATAATTATTTTAAAAAAATCGAAATTTAATTATTTTTAAAAAATTAAAATTTTAAAATATAATTTTCTTTTTCTTTTTCTTTTTTTCTCTTTTCTCTTTTCTTTTTCTTTTTTCTTCTCCTTCTTCTTCTTCTTCTTTGGCCGGTCGCCGGCCACGACGACGATCGGCGGCCGGACCCACGGGCGAGCCTCGAGCTCACCGGCGTCGGCCGAGCTCGAGGCTCGCCCAACGCCGGCAAGCTCGAGTCTCGCCGGATCGGCGAGGCTCAAGGCTCGCCCGACGCCGACGAGCTCAAGTCTCGCCAGATTGGTGAGGCTCGAGACTCGCCCAGGTCGGCGAGCTCGAGGCTCGCCCGACGCCGGCGAGCTCGAGGCCGGAGCCTCGCCGGGCGTCGGCGAGGCCTCCGCCTCGCCAGATCCAACGAGCTTGAGCTCGCCGACGCCGGCGAGCTCGAGGCTCGCCCGGCGATCGTCGGCCATCGCCGTGCCGGCGACCGGAATGAGGAAGGAGAAAGAAAAAAAAAAAAAAAGATAAAAAAGGAAGAAAATAAAAGAGAAAATAAAAAAAATTATAATTTCGAATTTTTATAAAATTAAAGAGAGAAGGGAGGGATTATAATGTTTTTGTTGAAAATGAATTTTAAACCCAACCCATTTAAAAACCCACTTAAGACCCACCTATCTTAAACTTTTAATTGTGAAACCCATTTAACCATCTTTTGTTATAAACAAGTGACCCATTTATGACCCATTTAAGATTTAAATGGGTCATAAATGGGTTTATGACCCATTTTAAAACCTCTAGTTCCAGGTTAAGAAAAAGAACCTGCATAATATTTCCTTTATTTTATAGGTGTGCCCAGGTCAAACTTTGACCTGGGCCCACTCCTTCCGTCTACATGCAAAAGACTTCATCTAAAAGGGTTTTGGCGAGCTTCACGCGTGGGAGAAAATATTGGGTGGTCCGGGACCGCCACGGCAGCGTGGTCCCGGACCACTCACGCGGTGCCACGTGTATGGGGAGGGGGACAAAAGAGAGAAAGAGGAGAGAGAGCATCAGAGAAGTGGGCCCAGTTTCGGTCATTTGTCCCCTCCCCATACACGTTGCGTCGCGTGAGTAGTCCGGGACCACGCTGACATGATGGTCCCGGACCACCCAATATTTTCTCCACGCGTGGACTTCTTCCTCACGCCATAAGGGCCCACCACGATTTGTTTTATTTCATCTTCCATGTTTATGATTCTGTAGCAAAGATTCCGTAGCAAATAGGAAACTTTCCTCCCTTTTTATTTTATTTTATATTTTCTCTTTTGTGTGGCTTCAAAAAATCCAACGAATCGCATTTAAGACATAATTTAACACTCACCTCATAACTTTGTCAGCCTTTGGGTTGAGATGTCATGCTCATCACATGCAAGCTTCTTTCTAATGCTCTACGCAAGGAGAAAAGGAAAGAAAAACACGTTTTTTTAGCAGAAAAACATGTCGAATTGAACGAGTTGTTATTGTCATGAGCGCTAAAAGTAAGACAACCATAAATTTTTTTTTTGGTCGGTTGACGACCGTAAATTGAGTTGTTGTCAATTTGCATTTTCCTAAGGCATCCCCTTATTTTTCGGTCTTCTCCTTCTTCTTCTTTATTGTGCACGAAACATGCGTAGGATAATGGAAAGAGCAAAGGACTATTAGAAGTCAACTAAATCTGGCAGTTTAATGTCTGCTTTATAGCTAATTTTGTCCGTCGACAGCTATCTCAACTCCCTTCCATTTCATCAGACATGCTCAAATATGAGAGTTTACTGTCTGTTCTTGTCCTTGTTTAGCCTTGCAAGTTAGGCGTTTAGATGATGGTTATTGCATATGTGATCTATATGCCATGGTAACTCGCTTGATCGGTGACACAGCGCATGTATGTCACGTTTTTCATTATTGCTAGATCCACTCTCTTTATGTGTAATTAAAAAGGTATAAGAATTCGACAACTTTATGATGTAACTTTGCGATTACAATCATTATTTCGCTTGTTTGTTCTGTCAAAAGTTCTATCTTGACTCATTTTTTTGGGGGAAAAAACATATATAAATTACGTCCAGCTTTTACCTTAAACCCAACCCCAACCCAAAAAAAAGAAAAATCTCTCTGAAATTTCAAGATGGTCTTTTAAACCGTTACATTTCCATTCTTTTCAAATGAGAAACGAGTTAATGCTATCATGAGCACGATAAGATTGAAGCTTTAAAATAACATTCTATCCTCTCTGTAAAACTCGGGCTAGTGGTCGTGAGTGATGACATTTTATCATCAAAATCTTGATCTTTCCATCTATTACAACAATTATCGGCTCGTATTATCAAGATACTACTTTCTCCATTAGAATTTTCATCAGAGTGCAGCAATAGATTGACAAGTAAAACTAAATTGTATTTCAATAGTTTCCAGATAGAATCGAGAGCCAACCTCACATACAATCCTTAAAAATTAATTGCGACATTCAAGTTTATCCAAAACAAATTCCTTATTTTGCCACGCTTGATCTTATAAGCAGTGAACCCTAACCTTTAGGGTTTACTGATTTTTGGCCATTTTGGCTAGAGGCAACGCACAAGCTCTTCCATTCCCATAGTGTGAACGTAACAATAGAATTTCATTCTATTTTACTCGTGAAGACTGAAAGCCATGGATCGAAATAATTTAATAAAAGAAACGACACGCATTGGATGATTCATATGATGACGAAGCTCTTGCAACGTGAGATGCATTGCATAAATTTATTGCACGCAAGTTCCTTGCAAGAGCGGTTTACCTAACCCCTTGACCTATTTCTGGTTCAGTCGATCTGGAGAAACCCCTCCATGTGGTTTGATCAGATTGACCCGATGGCTGCATCTAACCTGTAATGAACAAACCGCTGCTTTGAGAATTAAGAGCGCAACAAAAAATTAAAACTAGCAATGCCGGTAGTCGTTACTGATGACATCGATGGCCGGCAACACTCAATCCATAATCAGTCTTTCCATTGAGGAGGAAGAAGAGAATGATCTCGTTGGTACACGATATCTGCTCCCCTAGTGGAGGACTGGTACGGCCTCAAGCCGTGCCGCAAACCAAGCTGAAGCCGAGCTTGTAGCAATTGACGAGAGCTTTTATTTCACGAGTTGTGGTTCCACTAGCTAATACATTGGCTAGGGCTAGCAAGAGAAGCAAACAATATTTCAAGGCTAAGGTTGAAAATCAGATTTGTAATAACAAAATATGAGAGAGAGAGAGAGAGAGATGAAGCAATCATGAAGAGTTGGTGGATATATATTTGTCAATGTATATGTATATGTATATGTATATGTATGACACATATATAGGTACGATGGATAGGTGAGGGAATGGAAGAACTTTGCAATGAATAGTTCTAATTTAATGTTATATAATTGTTGTTTCACGAAAAAGTGAAAATCTCAACGTAGTGAGAAAATTGATGTTTTTTGAGGGGAAAAAAAGGTGTTCTTTGTTGATTTTGAATAGGAATATGAATTGCTGTAAAAGTAAAGAAATTCAAATGTAGGTACTGGAAATCAAAGGTTGCAAAATGGTAAAGGGTGGGAATGGTACATTTGCAGATAACTTAAAAATAAAATTGCTGGAAGTAACCATTGGGAGTTGGTGCATGTATCTTAATATATCATATATGTAATCTAATATTAAATTAAAATACATTCGTCCATTTCTCATCTCATATATGTATATGTTAAGGTATGTGTATGATAAATAGGTCAGGGGACGAAAGGACTCTGCATTGAATGCCTGAAAAGTTATAATTTAATGTTCTATATAAATACTATGATGCATTTGTTTCACAGAAAAATTTAAAATTTTAAAAATAGTTTTCAAAAAATGATGGTTATATTGTTTAGAAAATATACTCTACGAGGTATAACTCCCTTAGACAGTAAATAAGTTATAGAAACCACTATGAGCCTGACACTTGAAGAAACTAGACTTGAAAGAGCTTCCTCAGGAAAATCTAGGCCTAGGGTCAAAATCCTCGATTAGACGATCATCGCGGTCGTCCTCCTTCTCCTCAGAACGTGATTCAGACTCTTTCATAGGTGTTGCTGAGGTTCTCCCACTTTCTCCTTACCCTTGCGAGAAGTTTCAGCCTTACCTGGCTCGGGTTGTGCTGATTTCACAGTGATAGCCTGTTCGTCCTCATTCTCATCCTCTGAAACCTTGCCGATATCCTTCATCAGTAATTTTCACCGTCCTCCATTGCTTCTCTTCTCTTCGTATCTTCCAGGCTAGTTTTTGATCGCCTTAGCATTTTCGAGTTGAAACATGCTTGGGAGGAGGGTCATCCGCGACAAGTTGGTTGGACGATGTGGAATTCCCACTCGATGTTGTTGCTTGTCTTGCTCGCCTGATGAGAGGAACCACCTCGCTTTCAGTTTCACTGTCGTCTCTCACCTCAGTTAGATCAACGTTGTTTGGCCCTTTCTGTGCCCTAGAGAGGGTCGCGTCAATTCTTTGCAATCGTCAACTTCCGGCATAGGTTTTCTGAATAAACATGCAGATTATGGTGCCATAAGATTTGGGGAATTCGATACAAGAGAAAAGTTTGATTGATAAAACTGTAATGGGCAGTTCTTATAAATTCTTTTTAGCAATAAATTGAAATAAGATTTGCACAGACAATCAAGTATATTGCACAAAATCAACCAATGATATTCTACATATATTTAAAATGATAACTAATTGAGTGACGATCTTTAATCAATTATGAGAATAATAATTTATTCAAAACCATAAAAAATCAAATAACAAATAATTTATAAATTATTATGGGACCCACTCCTTTAAGAATTTGTGACTTATAATAAATTGTAATTCTCATGGTAGCTCACAAATTATTATAGTAGCAAAAGCCATTTAAAATAGAGTGGTGCTAGTGTCACAGGCCAATCGTTTGGGATTGAGACCATGCGGCGACTCAGGCTCTCTTGGACGCTTGGGATTGTTGGGGCGCCTAAGCCAAGCCTTGCTCGGATTGATCACTCACTCACTTGCTCACCCAAATCATAGAAAGAGAAAGTTCCTAGAGAGAGAAGCTCTCAGATTACAACCATTGATCGTACTTCGATCCCGCATATGGGATTGCATCTTCTAACCTACTAACTACCGACATTTATGCCAAGAGAGTTCTAGACCTCGGCACAATTACCGTATCTCCCACCCTTAGAGCGTTCTGGAAGCTCTTGCAAGAACCCCTGGTGATCTCGGGAGGTCTTCCCCGAACATGCACAATCCCTTGGTCATGGGAACCTGATGGTTGTGACATTCTCCCCCACTCATTCGAGTGACACCCTCAGCGCTCTCAACTCGGAGAGTGGTCTTCTTGGCACGAGGTTGCTCTCTTGTTCCAATTCCGCATGGTTCTGGACAATACAGCTCCATCTTTGGTTCGGGCATGGCATGCAATAAGCACTCAATCTTAGGGAAAAGCACTTGGATTGGCATGTCACGAGTAGGAGTACAAGGATCCAACCCGACCTTTGGCTTCTCCAAGGATGGTGACTTCGGTCGTGACTTGGTTATGTGCTTCTTGGCCTTCAGACTTTTATCAAGGCATCGGATCGTGGCAATGGTCTTGGTGTTGATTACCCCTTTGATCATTGGGATCATTGCCGGACATTGCAAGTCGAGGATCATGATGCACTTGGTTCTTATGTCAATCATGGACCGGACACTATGGAAGAATCGCATGCCCAAAATAAAGTTGTAGTCATCAAGGGGAATTACCTCGAATGAGAGCTTGCCCTTCCATTCTTCAATTTAGACATCCACATATGGAGTTGAGCCTACGTCCGCAAGGCCGTCTGAGTTAACAATCTTGAATGATTTTCTAGTTGGCTCCATGCGAAAACCTAAGGTGTGACGCCCCAAGCCGTCACTCTAGACCCTCAAGTATAATCTTTAATTTCTATTACGCAAGTGGAAGAATATACACTTTTCATATAAAGACATTACACTTAAGAATGAATTTCAAAATGATAACATGCTTCTCTTCATTCATCATAAACAAGGATTACAAGAGGAAAACGACATCTTGACAATTACATCATGGCAATCCACACATCAAGATGACCCAAACAAAACACCTGGGAGAGGCCAAAAAGGTGTCTAACTCCTCTACCAGGTAGTTTTCCTCATCCATTACATTTCTCCATACCATGTGCACCTCCTAATCTAAGCTCAAAGCATCACCAATGGATGGGGCCAAACAAACTCCCATTCACGTTGAGATACATGGATACAAATCGCATAGGAAAAGGATTAAGGCATCCATCATCTATCCAAACAGTACAAATATAACGAGTCAAAACAAGGTCGGAATCTTAATCCTCAAAGTTCCTATACACGCCATCTACCCGCACAGGTGTGCCATAAGTCGCCAAAGGTGTCACATCCGTAGTTAATGATCTGAGAGGAAAAATAAGGGGTGAGCAACAATGCTCAATAAAGTATAAAGCATGGCATTAAACAATGAGATCCTAACTTCGCTCATTAGTGAAAATAGCACCAACATAGTGAATCATCATAATCATGGACTACATCAAATAGGGCAGCATATGGTATCAATAATATTATGCGAACTAGACAAGCTAAAGTGAGTATAATGCATTATGACTACACCGAAATGTGCATACGTACTCCATTCATGTATCACACGGCATACACAATCATATTCATGCATCTCATGTCACACAACACCACCATCATATATACTCACATGCCTTGTTGATTAATTTCAATGTGTGATCATTTCATATTCACCCTCGAAATGGATTGAACCCGAGACGCTAGCCGGATCCGTTCGAGTCGCTTCCGGATTCCTTGCCCGGACTTCTAGGGGACACTGGCCCCAGGGCATCTCCCTCCGAGACATCCCAGTGTCTAAGATCTCTGGCCTGTGACTTCAACCGAGTCATCCCAAACCTCACTATTTGGGGCATCCCCACTCCCTAGGGACATCATCGGAACGCCATCTGATGGGATATCTCTTAACTTGATTCATTCACACATTTCACCACATCACAATCTTTCATTATTGCACACTTTTAACACCACTAGCACACCAGCACGCACATGTATCACCATACAGCATGCTCAGTGCACTGAGATCACAATGCATCAATATGCACAAAACATAATTGCCCTTTACACCGCCTTACAAACTAATCACACATGATTTTGCACACATGCTAAGCATCACACACCTACAGCCACCAAGCATAAGTTCTCAACATGACAAAATCATCCAAAATCACGAAATAGGAACTTTCCAGCAAGCAAGACACCAAGAACAACAACAAGACCACAAACAGCCCTCACTGGCAGAAGCCAAATCTACTCACATGTCTTCGAGATTAAATCCAGAAATATAACCAAATGAGTTTGGAAAATCCTCAAATTTAAATATTTTGTAAATGACACTTAAAAAAACACTTTTCATGAAGACACACTGACCCAAATCTTTCTAGAATAGGAGCAATAAATCGCTCACATTGTTATCAAAACCATGTCTGCATCCAAAAATTACGTTTTCCAAAACCAGCTTGGATCAAAGTCCAAAATGCATCTATTTGCTCTGAAATTTGACTATGTTAAACTTTAAGATGTACTGAAAAGCTTTCGTGAAGAAACTACTTTGAAAATCGAACCCCAAAAGTTGATAAAAACTCTTTGAACACCAAGTGGTCATGGATTCCAACATAAAACGAGATTCTGTCTTGCATGCAATGAAGCTGAAATCTTGTTCTTTTAAATCTAGAAAAATTGAGTAAAATATATGTCATAAGTGAAGATGTTTAGAATATTTCTTAAGAAGAAAGGAACCTCAAATTCATAGCACATTCCAACCCACGAAAATAGCAAACATCGGGTATCTTGTAAATAGATCTGGAGAAAGATCCAACCTCAGCTCCTTTAAGCACGTCTCTTGCAAGCTTAGTAACCATGAACCTTCAAGAAACTCACATACAAGGCTTCTCACACATCACAGCATACATGCAAGCTGAAATCTTAGATAGATCTAGCTCCTACAACCCAAAATCCACTAGATTGAGCTAAACCACCCTCAAGCGTCGAGAAGATGTCAAAGTTTAATACCTAACTTATTCTCTTACCTAGTTGAGGACTCAAAGACCGCTTCCTCAGGCTCTCTAGAAGGCTGGCTACTTCTTTAGTCGCTAGTCCTTTGAAGAACAGCAATGAAACAAGGAAAAAATGAGAGAGGGAGGCGTTTGGTGTGTGAGGGGAAGAAAGCAGGAGAAGAACAAATGGGAAAAGAGAAATAGAGACAGAAGTTGGAGGAAAATGATTGCTTTCTTGGGAAATTTCCCTTGCTGCAACCATGCATAGGAGGAGATTGGTTGGGGAAGTTTTTAGGGCCATGATGAGGTTTAAGGGTTAGGGTTTTCGGCTAGGGGAAAAGGGTAGAGCTGAAACTTGCATGGGGAAGCTAAAGCTAAATGCAAAAAAAAATTTGATTTTGTTCTTTTCTCCTTGGCTTACCTACCCTAACAAAGTTTAGTCTAAATGAAATAAAGCTAATCATCTTCCTAGTCCAAAGATTTCCGCCACCTCTAATACTAGGTACTAATTTAAACAACTTTATTCCAAGATCCTCCATTATAAACATGACCAAAAACTTAGTAGGATGGTACACACCTCCAAGTCACAATTTCAAATATCCAAGGATCTTACGTCCGTCACTAATTTCATATGCACCACAACATCACTAATTAAGTTACAAGAAAACACCATCGAAAAATTCAAAATCACTCGAATTCACATAAGACAAACATTGGCAAAAAAATCTCGACATTTATCCTCCTTATCCGGGCCTTCCACCCACTCGAGCCCACGAGCTTTACTCATAGTCCACCATTCTCTCTCTAGCATGAACTTAGCCCAAAAATATGCCCATTAGGCCATCACACGCCTAGCCCACACGGAAAGTCCATCGGGCGATCCACCTATCCCAATTTCTCTTCCGTCGACAAGCACAAGCTTAAGTGAACTTCAAAGGCTGAAATTTCAGGATGTCACATAAGACCTTCGCCACTTCGGTTAACATGAACATGTTTGAAGCACCTGTTTCAACCGAGGCATATAGGGCGTGGCCATATACCTCGATCTCAACAAAGGACGTGTCCATGTTCGGGGTGGTTTCCTTCTTTTCTATCAACGACCAGGCTTTGATGGCATTGAGATATTTCACAATTCCAAGCCAGATTTGCCGTTTCTCTTCTTTGGACTCCTCCTCCTCCTCCTCCTCCTCCTCCTCCTCTTCTATGGTAAGTAGAGCGTTGATCTTGCCCTTCTTTAGGCACTTTTGGGTCCAATGCAGACCTTTGCAAATGAAGCAAAGAGATGGTGGGGGTTAGTCGAACTTACTCGTGGTGTAGTTCGTCTAGGGTCGACCTTTTTGGAAGGATGGCTTGGATGCTCCTTCTCCCCATGATTTGGTTCGAATGCATTGGTCGTGTGGGCCTCGAGGAGTGTTTCCACCTTCGTCCTCGGATCGATCCAACCTCCAATCCCTTGCTCGGTTCTTGGGTTCAACCTTGGTGAGGTCGACGAGGGATTTGGTCATGCTTAGCACCCTTGAGAGACTCTTCAAGTCCTGTCGCTTAAGCTCGAGTTGCACCCACGGCTTGAGTCCATCCATGAACGCTACGAGAGCATTCTCCTCTCCAAGATTGTGGATTTGGAGTTTGACCTCGGTGAGTTCCTTCACGTACTCTCGGATCGTCCCTCTTTGTTCAAGGTGATGGAGCTTGCTACGGGCTTCTTGTTGAGCAACCCGAGAAAGAAGTAATGTCAAAACTCCTTCATGAAGTCATCCCATGCGTCCACAGGATCACGCTGCACTTGGTCTCGTCACACCTATTATGCTACCAAAGCATCTTGGTATTAGTTAGGAACATCGAAGCGATTCTTATCTTGATCAACTCGTCTTGGATGTTAACAGCACCAAAGTATTGCTCCATGCTCCATATGAAGTTGTCCACCTTCTTGGAAAATTAGTTGCCTTCGGATTCTTTTGGTTTCAACACCTCTAGCTTGGGCATTGCTTGCGTGGGTATCAACCTATTTGGGATGCTCGACATGCATAAGGCGAGCTCGGTCTTAAGCTCTTGTATTTCCGCCTTCATGGCTTCTACCTCATCCCTTTAGGGACTCTTCCTCGATCAGTTGGACTCTATCCCTTAGTAGATCGATCGATGCTTTGAGGGCTTCGTCCTTGTTGTGTAGTGGGGCCATAGCTTGGTTGATGCTATTTATGAAGTCTTCACGGAGCAAAACCTCAACTTCCATGATGCGGTCTCTCACGTCATTGAGTCCTTCTATGAACTTGGCCATAGCACTCCTTACCTTCGTGAGCTTCTCATCGAGCGCAACTATTATGTCCATCGAGGTTTCCCTTCTTTTAGTTCAGCAGTGGGTTTCCTTGACTTGGATAGCCTCTCCATCCATAATAATTTCTTGGCTCAACATTCTCTCAAATAGCCGGTGCTCCTCAATCTCTTGAAACAAATCTCCCTTCTTGCTCTAATACCACTTGTCACGGGTCGATTGTTTGGGATCAAGATTGTGCGGCGACTCAAGCTCTCTTGGATTGCTTGGAATCGCTAGGGCGCCCCTAAGCCAAGCCTTGCTTGGATCGATCATTCACTCACTCACTCGAATCATAGAGAGAGAAAGTTCCTATAGAGAGAAGTTCTGAAAGAGAGAAAGGAGCTTAGATTTCTGAATGCTTTGATGGATACAAATGCAGGGAGGGCAACCCTTCTTATACTTGAGGCTCTTAGATTATAACCATTGATTGTACTTCGATCTGACAGACGATTTCGCATCTTCTAACCCACCAACTACTGACATAAATGTCAAGAGTGTTCTAGACCTTGACGTAATTATTGTATCACCTGCCCTTTGAACGTACTGGAAGCTTTTGCAAGATCCCATGGCAATCTCGGGAGGTCTTCCTCGAACATGCATGGTCCCTTGGTCATGGGAACCTCATGACAGTGACACTAGCATCACCATCTCACGGTGTAACAATTAAAGAATGTTTCCTTTCTCAAACACAAGTAGTACAAGTAGTAGGAAGTTTCCAAGCAAGACATAAGTCTCCCTCTCTCTCATGCAAGATGTGCGGCTGAGGATTGACTGCCCATTTTCCAAGCTATTGGTATGGTTAGCTAAGCATTTTACTTTAAAATAAGCTAGAATGTGTACTTGAATTTTTGCCTTATTTAAATTTTTTCACCATGAGTGATGTAATTATATCAAGCATTCCGCTTATGTTCCACTTTGGATATGATCACTTCTCCACTTATATTCAACTTAAGTAAAAGGATCAGTGATACCTAGTTCACTTTGAATATAATCAAAGGAGTTCTTTTCTAAAGGCTTACTGAATATGTGAGCTAATTGATGCTTTGAATTAACAAACTGGATATTAACATGCCATTATGCACATGATCACAAATAAAATTAAGCTTGATTTCCATGTTCTTTGCCCTAGAATGCAAAATGGGACTCTTTGTCAAATTAATGGCACTAGTATTCATTACACTCAATAGGAACATTTGCAACTCCAAAATCACTTCACTGCGACTTCATCCATAAGATTAGAGTGCAACAACTTTCAAAAACCACGAACTCTAGTTCAACTACCGAAAGTGAACCTGTGCTTTTCTTTTCGGCAAACCCAAATACCAACATGCAATCCACCAGTTGACATATTCATGTATTTGGGGAAAATTAACCAAAAAATCCTAAACCAATTGTACTTTTGCCAATTTAATCATAAATCTTTTAATTTTGCCAATCAGTCCTAAACCTTTTCATTTTTTTGTCAAATTTGTCTATCCAACGAATTTTGGCCAAAAATCGTTGATGTTGAAAATTTTTAATAATGTTTTAATATTTGTTAATTTTAATATTTTTTGATTTTTTTTCTTTCTTTTCTTTTTTGCTTTCTTCTTTTCCTTTTGCCAATGGCTGGCCACCAACCATGGCCTATCAACTGGCCTCACCCACTACAAGTTATGCCTGACCGAGCGAGGGGAGCCCTCACCCAAGTGAGGCCTGCTGACCGAAGGTTGACCTTGCATAGGTCAGATCTGACAAGACTGGCCCTCACCCAACCCAAAGTGGCTATGTCGAGCGGCAACGAGGCCGCTCTAACTTGGGCGAGGCCGACATTTGCCTAGGCGAGGTCGAGCCTTGGCAAGGTCGGCCCTTACTCAAGATAGGGTGGCCTCACCCGACATCGCCCGAGTGAAGGTGATGGCTAGAGAAGTCGCCTTGACCTAGGCTAGGGTCGGCCTCGCCTAGCCCAAATAATGCTGACCCTTGCTGGGGCTCGCCCTTGCCTGACTAGGCCTTGCCTGTGGAAGGTGAGGCCAGCCAACCGGCCATGGCCAATGGCCAATCACTAGCCACCGACGAAAGGAAAAGAAGAAAGCAAGTAAATAAATAAATAAATCAAAAAATCAAAAATCAAAAAATCAAAAATCAAAAAAATTAAAAAATTATTTAAAATTGTCCACATTAGTACCAACATTCCTAGGTGACACCACTGGCATCCACGTTAAGAATTTTGGCTAGATGGACTCAATTAGCAAGAAATGAAAAGATTTATGACCAAATTGATCAAATTAAAAAATTTAGGATTGAATTGGCAAAAGTAAAATAGGTTTAGGACTTTTTGGACAATTTTCCCTTAATATTTCCAATAAGTGTAAAATCGAAATCTTTGGGATACCACTATCCTAGCTTAGGATATGTTAGGACTCTCGATCTTACACCTAAGCACAAATGATCACATTGACAACACTTCTCAAAATACTGTTAAAAAAACACTTCTCAAAATATTACAATTTCAATATGGTCGAAAAGACAATTGACAAATGTAAAGCTTTCTCTGTATTTGGACTTTTGCACTCTGGATCTCTCTTTCTCCGATGTCTTGTTGATCTCATTTTATACTCTACAACATCCAATCTACTCGTTGGACAATCTTCACGAGGATCACTCTTCAAGTTGACCATTGGATGATTGTCGAGCAAATCAATTTAGCCATTGAAGTCAATCAATTGAAGTCTCGTATATTTTGTCACTTATACAACCAAAATATCATGCATGATTGATATCTTCCACGTAGATAATCTATGAGATTGATGATCAATCACTGTCTTCCAATATATGAATTTATACTTGATCACAAGCTGTCAAAAGGTTAGATAACTTGTCTCGGAACGTTATCCTTAGAGTATGTAACAAGGTTGTTGTCCTTATATTAGCAATTCCTGGTTATATCTGGCTTTTTGGTGATATCAAACTTCCACTTATATGAGGATTCTAGTGATAGCATTCTTCGATTATATTAAGGCTACGCATGGTAAAATTTCTGAAATAGAAATTGATTTCTGGTCAGAAATCAATTTCTCAATTTCTATTCCTCGGACAAGTTTCTGAGCAAAGAAACCCGTTTGATAACGACTCAAAATTTCTATTTCTGAAACAGAAATCCGTTTGATAACAAAAAAAAAAAAAAATTATATTTCTATGAATCATGCTATCCCCATCCTTTTACCTCACTCTTCTTGATGCTTGTGATGGTAATTTAATTTGATAAAAGCTGTAAAAAGAAGCGATGCAGCATTGATATGAATTCGATCTTTCCATTCACATGTTCAAAAGGTAAGGAATGGACAGAGCGTGAATCTATGAACATGAACCTAGCATAGATCTTGGAAAAGGGAGGTCATGACAGGAATTCAACATGAAATTACATGAGGTAGAACCAGCATGGGCACTACAGCATTGTCCAGTAGAGTTTCACTATGGAGATATACATCTAACAAGTTTAAGCATGCACCAATTCAGGACATTATAACTCAGTAATACACTTCCTTTGTTTTAGCCAAAAGCTCAGTAGCACACCTTGCAAGTTAGGAATTAACTCCTTAATGATCTGTACCTATCAAGTAGCAGCACCACAACAAAATTGTATACAGTCTATAACATGAACCTAACATGTGAAACGCCGAAATCACGATAAAATGAGGAAATGCCAAACAAGATGGCTCTAAACTCACATATTTGCCTCCTCACAGATCAACAAGTAGACATCAATTGCTTCTGCACCTACCACCAAATGCCACAAGACTTGGGAGCTGTTCTTGGATGCCAAAATATTACCAATTCGGTCGACATTCTTTAAAATTTGAATTTATAGAATAAACAGATAGCAGGGACAACATAATTATATGACAACCACTCAAACTATAAAAGCCCAGAAGCTAGGGCGTTGAAGAAAGGGTTGAAACCAAGTACCCCCAAAACCGAAGAAATGAACAAGAACATAGACAAGACAAAAGAGCACCATTTATTAACACAATGATTATGCACAGAAACATAACAGCCCAGACTCGCAGCACAAATTGCAGAGCACAAGCACAGAACAAGCACAAAACAACCAAGAAAGAGGCGAAAAAGGAAGGATCGATCGAACCTCGTGTGGAATCGAAAGTAGAAAGGGGCGACAGCGACTGGATCCACGGAATTGAGAGCGGAAGGGGACGCGGATGAAGATGAGCGACAGAGATGGGCGACGGCGACGGCGACGGTGACTGGAGTTGGGCGACAGGATCCGCGGAATCGAGAGCGGAAGGGGAAGCGGACGAAGATGGGCGACAGAGATGGGCGACAATTGGAGATGGGCATGGCGACTGGAGTTGGGTGACGGCGATGGCTGCTGGAGTTGGGCGACGACGACGGCTACTGGGCAATGGCGACTGGAGCGCGACTAGGGACATGGACGAGCGAGGCGGGTCCGACGGGATGACCGAAGCAAATTGGCCGGTCGAGATGAGCGGCGAGGGCGACGGCGACGGCGATGGCGACGCGACAACGAGATGAGCGGCGATGGCGAGGATGAACAGCTTCGGAGTCGCTAGGGTTTTTGGTTGAGGTGAGGAGAAGGAATGAGAAAGCTACGGTAGTGAGGAGAGAAGGAGTCGATGTTTGCTGAAGGAAGAAGGGGGATGGATAAGAAATAATTTCTATTTCTACTTCAGAAATAGAGAAGCTAAAATTTTTAGCTTCTGATTTCTCACCCAAAACAATTTCTGAAACATAAATCTGTTTCAGAAATAGAGAAATCAATTTGCGTTACCAAACGGATTTCTGTTCCAAACCTGTTCCGGGGAACAGAGAAATAGAGAAATTGAGAAACATAAATTTTACCAAGCACAGTCTAAGTTTCTAGTGTAGATCTTGTAAAATGTTCACCTTGGTATTTCTAAATCTTTTTGAACTGCCCATTCTTCTAAACTTGTCGGCGTAAGAGTTCCTTTTATATGAATATTACTCGAGGCATAAATGACACTTGCATATGTCAAGCTTGCAAGAATCACGGATTGTTTTGTCAACTTCAAAAAATAAGAGGTTTTCTCAATAGAAACTACCCTTGGATCCTTTTCATAAACACAAAACGCCTCTTTTATTTGAATTGTATGATGCATGAAATATTAAACATTAGATTGCTTTCACAACAAATAGCCTATAATAATTCTATATTGATGAGCTTATGTTCTGAGACGTCACATAGAAAGATCAAGGTTCCCAATACGCATGTCTTGCACATACTAAAGTCACATGCTTCTCTATTTTGGATAGAGATGGTTTGCCAAGCACGGCTTGGATTGAGCAACCAATGGCTTTGCGAGGGACAAGTCATTCTTTGACTCATTAAGATTGATGCTCGAATCATTAGCGAGTGGACTCCAGTTAAACCCCTGGATTAGCCTAGCAAGAAGCATTACTGTCATCGTTGTCCCAAGCTGCGCGGCAATGCACCCGCGCCGGCCCATGCTGAAGGAAATGAATCGCAGGTTGGGCTCTGCGAGCAAGACTTCCTCGGTGTCACTTGTGATATGCCGCTCGGGCTTGAACTTGAGGGGTTCGTCCCACACTTTAGGATTTCTGCCAAGACCCATTCGGCTCACGAGGATGTGGCTACCCTTGGGGATACGGTAGCCGGCCATGACCGCGTCCGACAGGGCGACATGCGGGACATTGAAGGGCGCGATTGGGTGGAGTCTAAGGGCCTCCCTAGCACATGCCTTAATGTAGTTGAGCTGGCAGATATCGAACTCTTGGACTAACCTCTCCTTTCCCACAACTCTATCTATTTCTTCTTTGGCTTTCTTAAGGAGTTCAGGCCGATTTATCATCTCCGCCATTGCCCATTCCACTGCGTTTGATGGATTGTCCACCGCGGCCATCATAATTTCCTACACATATCAAGATGCACAAAAACGTCTGCATCTTAAGTTAATTGAAATCTAATTTATAACCACAATATGCAAATAAATTCTAGTAAAATATGTACGGATTATAGGAAAATCTTCTTAAGGATCTTTTGGGAAAGGTATAACGACATTAACATTAGGACGCAAAGATATTGACTTCGTACATTATAGGTAATTCTATATATCGGGAGGGAAGTCTTTCTTTAGGATTTTTGGGGTAGTTGTAAGGCTCTATTCGTACAATTTTAGTAACAAAGTCGTCTTAACCAAATATATAACCTCCTATAGTTTGCTAAGAAAGAATAAATTTCTCACCGTAGCCTGTGCTTTGACTTCATGCGGCGTTAGCAATGGCTTCCCTTGTGAGTCTTTAAGCATAATAAGAACATCCAACAAGTCTTGAGGTTCTGTTCTATTGCTCTGCGAACTCGAATCGTCCCTCCATTGTTTGATTCTCTCGTTTATTATGGGTTCATGTAACCTCCGAAAAGTCCTCGTGCAATCTTTCACTACCTTCTCGTGCCCATCAAGGTCAAGCCCCACCAGGAATGGGAAGTAATCCGAAACACAGAATGCGTAGAGATAGTTTAGTGCATTGAATAGTGCGTCCACATGTTGTTCTTCATCAATGGTTTGTCCTCCATCTTTCCTTGCTTTGCCAAAGTACCTCTTGTTGAACACCAACCTTCTTATCGCATTCCCACAGTAGTGCCTTGTTGTATGCCTCAAGTTCACCTGCCCTAGGCTTTTGCATTGGTTGAAGACATGCTTCACCAGGTTGTCGGCCTCCTCGGCCCTCTTGTCGTGGAGCCACTTGTGTCGCGCTGGGCATATTATCTCCGACGTCAAGACCCGCCTCATCTTCTTCCACTGCTCCCCGTAGGGAGAGATGACGGCGGTCACGTAGCCACCGCTGAACACTCGTGCCGCCATCGAGACAGGCCTCGACGCGAACGTGGCATCTTGCTTCTTGAGGATCTCCTGGGCGATCTTAGGGTCGGTTACGGGAATGACATGCGTATTCCCTATGCGGAAGCACGCGATGCCGGTGTCCATCTCCTCCATCCAACGAAGGATCCACCGGGCCGCGGGCTTGTTCCGGAACATGTCTGGGGCACAGCCGACCACGGGCCACGGGGCGGGCCCTGGAGGGAGTGGGAGCGGCTTGGATTTTCCTTTGACGCTTTTGCGCCAAAATTGTTTAATGACATCGTGAAAGATGACTAGTGCCATGAGAAGTAGGGCATAGCCCAAGGCGGCGAAACTCATCATAGTGGCGGCAATCAGAGTACCCCCGACACGATAGCTAGTCTTGGCCTCTGGACGTTTAAAAGAACTAGGATTTTGGGAAAATGAAGAAGATATGAGAGTTGTGAATGAACATACACCGATATAGATGTGGCTATATAGGGAAGCAGAAATAGACCAATCAATTACTTGACTTCAGCCAAGGAATTAAAATATGGCGGTGTGATTTTTAGAGGGATTTTCTTGTTTTCACACCTAGTTTGAGTACAACGTTTATAATAGTTTCGATAGTCCAAAGCTAACTGGAACTTGAAGAAATGCCACTCTGTATTTGTGCTCATCTCATACCTTTGTCGGCATTTGGGCTGAGATCAGGTGCTCATCACATGCAAGCTTCTTTCTCTTTGATGAGTCGAATTTGTACTTCGGTGGTTGACTGATTCCTCATTGTAAACTAATGCCCTACGTAAGCATAAAGGGAAAGAAAAACATATTTTTAGCAGAAAAATATGTCGAATGGAACGAGTTACCTTAAATTGATTGCAATTTCTTAAGGCATCCCCTTATATTTTGTTCTTCTTCTTCTTCTTTATTACGAGTGAAGCATGCGTAGAGTAACAAAAAGAGCAAAGGAATATTAGAAGTCTGTACTAATTCTGGCAGTTTAATGTCTGCTTTATAGCTAATTTAGGAGGTTGGTAGCTATCTCAACTCCCTTCTATTTCATCAGACATGCTCAAAGATGATAGTCTACTATCTGTTCTTGTCCTTGTTTAGCTTTGGAAGTTCGGCGTTTAAATGATGTTTATTGCATACATGATCTATAAGCCGTAATAACTCGCTTGGTCCGTGACACCGATCAAGCGTGTCACGGTTTCGTTATTGCTAATTCCATTTTCTTTACTCGTAATTAAAAAGTATAAGAAATCTTCAACGTTTATGATGTAAAGATGTGATCACAATCAGCATTTTGCTTGTTTGCTCTGTGAAAAGTTCTATCACAACCCATTTTTGAAAAAAGAAAGTATATATATAATAGGTCCAGCTTTTACCTTAAACCCAGCCCCAACCTAAAAAGAAAAATCTCTGAAATTTAAAATGTTTTTTCAAATCGTTATTGTTGGGACTAACAATACAACTTAAAGATGGGTTGAATAGATTGTTTTCGAACTTTGATGATCTTTTGTGGAAATTAGTTAATTGCTAAATAAAGATTAGCTCAATCTAATGTTTAGATAAGTACTAACTAGATGTATGTCAATGTATGTAAAAAGGATGTAAATAGTGAAACACAAAGTTATAGTGGTTCAGCTTTATCCATGAGCCTACGTCCACTCTTCAGACTAACAGCTTCAAGACGGGCTGGATTCTACTAACAATTTGCTTGGAAAGTTACAAACAGCTAGCATCAATCTTTTACATGATAGATCCCACTATCTGGGCTCAACTACTACTCTTACACTTGTATACTTAATCCTTAACATAATTACCAAACAGCGTGAATATCAAAATAGTACGACAGAGAGCTTATAAGTAAGAACAACAATATGTAAGCTACTTGATCTTATATATATGTCGTGCACTCTCTTGGTTCCTCATGGTCTTCTCTTTTATACTCTTCCTCAATCTAACCATTGAATATGAATTAGAGAAGCAGGTGACTATTAGAGAGTTTCTATTGAGCTACTGTCCAGGGAAAGTACTGTCCATGCAGTTTCTTTCCTTGAATTTTTGCAGGCTAACCAAAAATAGCAACTACTACTATCTTCTCACCATAGTCTCTGACTAACTTGTCAAATAACCTAGCTACTATGCTACATGCTTTATCTTGATAATGCTAATGTGCAAATCTAGGTCTTTCAATAGCTACTTAGCTAACCCAATGGATATTGTCACGCCCCGAACCCCGAGCATGCACACATCCCTTGACGATCAACTAAAATGTGATGTTCCAAGGATGCGTCGCCGACCCAATCGATTCTATGCATATGCGGAAGCGAATTAAACAATCTCCAGACAACAATCAACATGTAATAGAAAAGCAGGACAACCAATTTAAACAAAACACACTTTATAAACACATTGGGTTTATACACAAGTCTATGTCCAAAAGAAAACCCTAGGCCACCTACGCTCTAGACCTTTCAGCCTCAGGCTCTAGATTCTCCACACTAGGAACCTGAAAATGTTAAATCACGACGAGGTGAGACAATGTCTCAGCGAGTCTACACCCTAAACCTTAATTAGGAAGATAATTCACCTAGAGGTAGCCTAAGCACACATCAAATAAAACTTACTTCGCCTCAGCACCTCCCTGCACATTAGTATAGTCCATATACATATGCATATAGTAAACATATTTAACAACTAGAACATTGTACATCAATCATCAAATATTCACACGGGTCTTGATTATAAGGTCAAATCGTTATGACACGTCCCATTTTGTGCCACACAATTTTGTCCCATAATCAAGCGCGGCTATCTCAATCATTCACACATGTCCCAGTTATTTTGACCCATCAATCATATCCAACTCAACAATCAGCAGTCATCCGGCATAACCAAGCATCATCTCGCTTCGTCGGGCATGACAATGTCTACATCTAGACGGCATTCCCAAAGGAGCATTGGTACAACCTTCACTGCGACCGACATCCGTTGATATGAGTCATTTTAGAAGGAGCATCGTCCAGCGTAAACGCATTGTGACGGGTTCCGATAGCGATCACATGCACATCCATGTTCAGCCAGGAACATCGTGCTTTACACTCAAATACTTCAATTTTAAATAATGGACTTGGCATATTTTCTTCATATTAAAAACACCCGGTAAAATAATTGTGTGTGGACACACAGTCAAATCAATCCACAAAGTGTGATACTCTCTCTTTTAAAAATTTCATGATTTTATATAGTACTTAAAATACTTTTTGGCGTCAAAAACCAACACCTGGTATTTTTCTAATTAAATACCAAAAATCCATATTTTCGAAATAATAAATCAAAATCACCACTCAACATTCAATTGCACAATTTAGCAATCAATTGCACAAACCAACACTACCGCGACGATCAGCACGAAATTCTAACAACCGGCTATCTTGGTATAATTTCCGCTAATTAATAAATAATTGAATAAATTACATTTAATTAAATAAATTGCAAAATATTTAAGTTAAAGCACTCAATTAAATTAACCTAAGCTAACCGGGCTAATTAATTGAACTAACTAATCTAATCTAACCAACCTAGCTAATCTAATCTAATAGGCTAGCTACTACTAATTAAATTACCTAAATCACATAACTAACCATGCTAGCTAAATTAGCCTAGGAACTAACTACTCTAACCACCTAGTCACACTAACTAGCTAGTTAGACTAACTAAGGATTACACTAATCCCTAATTAGTCTAACTAATCCACTCTAAGCATAATTAGCCTCCTAATTAGAGTTTAAGAGGTAAACTCACCAGTTTAGCGTGAAAACCAGTTCACGGCGACGGCGGCGTGACGGCGACCACAACTCGGGTCTACGGCAACACCAAAGGAGGCTTGGGCCGGGCTGAAAAACGGCCCACAAGACTTGGCAAAGGATTGGAAATTTGATTCTGCCCTTGCTCAGTTCTGGAGCTACTAGTCAACTCGGCTTGGGGGCTGGTGGCAAAGCTGACAAGCTGGATAGGCGATGCTGAAGGGTGGTTAAGGTTGGCAGTGAAGCCGGGTGGTCTAGCTGGTGGAGTAGGACGCTGGAACGTTGGGGTGGGATGGTGAAACGGATGCGGGACGTGCGTGAAAGTGAACTGGCGTGAAGAGGTTCGATGGATGATGAAGTGGAGGGGTGCAGCGACCAAGAGAAAGAGAAGCGGACTGGTGGAGTGTGAGCTGTTTGATTGGTGGTGGGAGTGCGTGAGCTGCAGGCGATGATGGCAGAGGGAGAGTGGGCTGGTGAAGTTGCGTGAGGGGGGGGAATGATCGTGAATGAGGGAAATGAAAAGGAGGTAGAAGCCGTAAAGGGGGGATTGGCAGTCTGGCATGCATGAGAAGCTGAAGAGAGGGGGGTAGAAAGTCAAGCAACAAATATCTTTATTTTTTTTATTTTTTTTTTGTGAAGGTAAGAGATATATTAAACTAAAACCAAAAGCTTTACAGCTATACGGTAAGGATCCGACACCAAAACTTGCCCTCAAGAAGACAACAAGTCAACTCGAGGGGAAGGGTGCCAAAAAGGAAAACACACCCAATAAGGCAAAAACAACCAAACAAGCGGCAACCAAAAGAAGGCCAAACAATAGCCACCCCCAAAAAAGAAGGGAACCACAAAAGGCCACGGCAATGGCAATAAAAAAACTGACCACAGAGGCAGTAGCTAGCTAAGGAACAGCAAAATAAGGAAAGGCTCCTAAGCAAGGAGAGAACACAAAAGAACGAAGCTGCAACCAACTGCGAGCACGAACAACTTGCAAAAGACGCATAGCCCCCCGCCAAGGCCCACCACCAAGCAGCAGCAGCAGATCAGCGAAGTACAACACAACCCCCCACCAAGTCGCAGCAGCATCAACAACCACCATATGCAGCAGCCAACGTCCAACGCTACATCCAAAAAGCTAGCCTACCAGCCACCACCCACACCAAATAACAGCAGGTCCGGCTTGGTCACAGCATCTACAAAAACTGACCTTACGAAGCAAGCGCAGGCACAGGAGAGAAAATGGAAGGGTCCAACCCCCATCAATGCTGAAATCTCCGATTTCTATAAGTGTCATCGATGTTGTTATACGTCAAGGCTTTATCCTTAACGATTTTGATAAGATGATTCTTCAGGGCTGGAACTGCCAACATCTCCTCCCTAAAGAGGATGTTGTTCCTCTTTTTCCAAATCAAATGGCATAAGCCTTCAAAGGAAATACTAGCCATGGACTGATGGAATTCTTTGCTAGAGATGAACTTCATCGTCCATTGGACTGATGGAATTCTTTGCCAGAGATGAACTTCATCACCCATTGGAGGTTATCCTTTCACAAGTTGTTCCTCCAAGGAAGATTGCATCTCGCAGCCCAGAAATAAGCCAGACTAGCAATGATGCGACAACCAAAGAAAAGGTGGTTAATCGAGTTAGGTCTGGACTTGCAAAAAGCACAAACCACGTTATCAATTCTATCATAGGTGAGTAACAACTCCTGGGTGGGCAGGTGGTTTTTAACCATAAACCAAAGGTTAATTTGGTACCTTGGCATAATGGAATTGCTCCAAATAAATGCAGCGCGGGGCACTCTGGCCTTCTTCATTCCGATGGTCTCCCAAGTAGAGGCAATTGAAAATAAGTCTGAAGTGTTCTCCAGCCAGTAAAAATGGTCTGGGCACTGGGAAAGAATAGGTAGGAAATGCTCCCAAGACTCCAGCTCAGCCTTAAGCACTTGTCCGGACAGCGAGAAAAGATCCAACACCCTTGCTTGCCTAGAGATCCCTGATCTATAGATAAATGCATCCGAGAACCATAAGCTAAGGGAGCCTCTAGGATGCCAGTGGTCAAACCATAGAGATACTGCCTAGCCATCCCCAATTGTCCACCGAAAAAACTGCCCAAATTCGTCCTAAGCTGATGACTCTTCTTCCAAGCCCATGAGCAGAGAGTCGACTTCTTGGTTATCCAGAAATTCTTCCTTTTTAAAAAGGTAGAATGGATCAATTTACACTATAGGGATTCCTTATCAAAGAACATGATCCATATGTGCTTAAGCATGGCTGTAGTATTGCAATCCCGTAGCTTGCGAATTCCAAGACCACCCTCCTTTTTTGGGAGACACACATCCTCCCAAGCTACTTTAGCACCTCCTCTCCCAAGGCCCGGCCCTCTCCACAAAAAATGTCTCAAAATTTGTTCAATACAATCCAAAATGGTTCTAGGTAGGATGAAAACATTGGCCCAATAGGCTTGAATAGCGTGGAGGACTGACTTGATGAGTTGCAACCTACCGGCAAAGGATAAGAAGCATTGTGCCCACGATTGCACTCTAGAGGTGATGCGACCAACAAGAGAGCAGCAATCTACTTTTCCAAGCCGTGAGGAGATGATGGGAACCCCTAGGTAATGAACCGGCAAGCTCCTAATCTAGAACCCCAGGGCTAGAGCAATTTGGTTCCGAGATAAATCAGTCCCTCCAGCGAGGAAAACCTCGCTTTTCTCTCTATTTGGCCTTAGCCCGCTCCAATCTGAGAAGGTGTCAAGGTCTTCCTTGAGGAGAGAAACTGACGCCGTGTCCGCTTTGCAGAATAGGAATACATCATCAGCAAAGAAAATGTGTGATAAACACGAACCTTTGCATCTCTAATAATATTTGAACTTCGGCTGCCTAGAGCGAAAGAGTAGTAACCCTAAGAAAACCTTCATCACCAAAGTAAAAAGATAAGAAGAAATCGGATCCCCTTGTTGCAAGCCACGACCACTCGGAAAGAAGCCGTGAAGTTCCCCATTTAAGGCTATGGAGAATTTAGGAGTACACTCACATACCATTATAAGCTAGGTGAGATGATCAATAAAACCAAAGGCAAGGAGGACAAGCTCCAAGAAGCCCCAAATGACGGTATCATAAGCCTTTTGGAAGTCCACTTTGACTGCACACTTGGGCAAATACGAGTCAAGGTGGAATCCGCTAAACAGTTCTTGGGCCAAGAGGATGTTGTCCTTAATCCGCTAGCCTTTGATGAAAGCACTTTGAGGAGGACTAATGACAGTTTGAAGAATAGCCGCCACTCTATTAGCCAACACCTTGGTGATGTATTTATAAATTGTATTGCAATAGGCTATGGGTCTATAGTCCGAAAACATCGATGCATTGGGATGCTTTGGAACCTGTCGCAACCTAAATTTCAAGTGCACCACCTAAAGTTTAGGCTAATGGGCTACTAAGTCTAGATTTAGCTCGGGCTCTCTCAAGCCCATACCAATTCACGACTTAGGATTCTGTTTTTTTAACATGCATATGAGTTTTATCTAGGAGTCACCACTAATCAGTTTATGATAGGTTGATTAAACACCTAAGTAAAATAATGAGAGAATTATTTTACTTCTACGAACCAGAGACTTTACGTACGGGAACTTGGTTACACTATATTTCTCTAATACCCTTTCGGTACCATTTCTTTTTATTTTCAAAAATATTTTTGCAGGCAGGTTGGATTTATTTTAACTTAAATTACTATCATGCAATGAGGTGATCAACGGGTGCTCAATTATTATTAAACAATGAATGAATCAAACAAGTTGCATCAAAAGAACTAAATGCACAAAGCAAACAATTTTTTTTTTATTTTCTTTTATCTCGAAATTAAAGCATTCACTTTAACTACATGACCTAATTTTACTAACAAGCTATTTCTAATTTAATGAACCTAACATGCAAGCTATTTCACATGCACCTAATATTTTTGGTATTTTATTTAAATTCATAATAAAAAGAAAACTAATTAAATTATCTAAAATGAATAATTTTCTAATATGTTTAGGGATTAGTTTGATTTAAACCCTATCCTATCTTAGAAACCTATTTCTTTAAGAAAAAGAAATTATTAAAATGTACAAACATTATCTAAGACCTAAAAAAATCAATCCTAATCTATTCCAAAAATTATCTAAAATTACAATCCTAAAATGCAATCTTAATTTACGAAACTAACATATCCCAATGCAAGATTTGATTTTTTTTTATTATGTTTTTTTAGTGTTTTTCCAAGACAAGTAATTATCATATAAACAATATATCTAAGCAATCATGACATTCATCAAATGAAGGATTAAAATAACCGAAAAGATAATCCGTAGTCTCATGGATTAAATTAACGATTATTTTAATCCTAAACATCAAAACATATGAGAAAGTTCAAAATAATTAACAATTTGATCTGAAGTTTTACGGGTCAAATTAATAATTATAATGATTTAACAACTTAAACACTATAAAAATGCCCCCAAAATTAATATAATTAAAAAATGATCCGACATCTTACGGATCAAATTAATAATTACAATAATTTTGGGCAAAACCCTGTGGATAATGCCTACAATACTCAGATAATTAACATCAACATACCATGCTCCAATAATAATGAAACTTTAAAAAATAATAATAATAAAATAAAATAAATGAAAAAAAATAAAAATAAACTACCTAAGGGACTCAACCCGACAGGCTTCGGCGTGATGGTGCTACTGGTGGAGCGGCGATGACGCGAGCACTTGGGCGGAGGGAGGCGTCAGCAGCAAGTGCCAGCAACTGGCAAAGGTACTGTGTCGCAACGTATCCCTCAAGGGGAGGGAACATGTTTAGGGATATTGCCTAAAGGACAGACCTAAGACCCATGATTAGGCACGAGCTCTCCCAAGCCCATACCCCGTGTGACATTAGGATATATTTAGGAATTTTGTAAAAAATGAGTCGCCACTAGCCTATTGGGGTTGGCAAGAAACCAAGTGAGGCAGGGTAGTATACCTTGCTTCTTACCAACCAGAGAATCTATGGTTGAGAATTTGATTACATTAATTGACCAATTAATGCCCTTTCAATACCTATTCTTGTTCATTTTAAGAGAAAAATATTTTTGTCGAGCGATTTGGATTGATTTCGCACCTATCCACTAACATGTGAGGTGATCATGCAGGTGCACAACAATTAAAATAACAATCATAACTACCAAGATCCTAATTGCAGTAAAATTAAGCACGTGTAATTAAATATAATTAAATATGCAAATTAAACATACGATATAATAAAAATACGAGTAAGCAAAAAAAACCTAATTACGCTATGAAAGCAAGATATGACAATTCATGACCAAACCCCATCATTTTTTAGATTTTCGAAATTTTTTAATTTTTTTAAAATAATAAAATAATAATTTTTTTTTGGGCCGAACCTGGGTTCGGCCTGGTCGGCGCAAGTCGGGTCCGGTCTTCAACCCGACCTGGGTTCAGTCTAGCAGGCCCAAGTGGGCCCGAAGCTTGGGCCTAGCCCAAGAGGTCTCGCTCCTCTCTTTTTAAAACAAACCGGGCTCACAAGTCCACATTACACCAACCTAAGGCCACAAGCCCAAAAGCCCAAAAGTCAGATGGCCGGTCGTGACAAGCCCAAATGAATGAAAACCCTACCTGAGAATTGTACCCGGCCCGACTCGCGCAACCCGAATTCTGGAACGCTCGAGCTCAGTGACCTGTGACGTCGGAGGGATTAGTTGGGACTTCGATGGTGATGATACAGCAAATGGCGCGATGTGGTGGATAGTGACTAGGGTTCCAGGTGGTGAAAACAGCGGCAACGAGCGATTGCGAAGACGAGCGGAGGTGCAATGTCGCGGGTCGCAGGCGTCAGCTTTTGGAGGGCAGCGATGGCACGGCAAGGGGGATCAAATTGTTGGCATCGTAGTAGCAGCGCAGTGTGAGCTCGTGGGCAAGGAGGAACTCTGGTGGCTGGCGAGACGTCGGTCGACTTGGGTGGAGTGGCGGTGGTGCGAGGAGGCTTGAACAGCATCGAGCAAGAGGGGTTCGGCCGAGGGACGGCGTCTGGTGGCGGAACAACAATGGCAGGCGACGGCAAGGAAGCAACACAGCGGTGGTTGACGACGATGCCGGAGGCCCCTCTTCTTCTCCTCTGCTCCTCCCTACTCTATGTTTTCCCTCTTGCTTCAAGTGTAGGTTCTAGGGAAGATGACAATGAACAGCGTCGATTGGGTGGCTTGTCAGTGACAGTGGTAGTGGCTCGAAGGCTCTTTCTCCTCCGTTTCCTCTATTGTGCTTGCTTTCTTTTCTCTCTGTTTTCTATTCTCATTCTATCCCCCTCCTTTTGTCCCTACTACCACCATCTTCCTCTAGGGTTTCATGTGATGATGGGAAAAGGAGGAAGGGCTGGAGCGCGGGCCAGGCCAAAAGAAGAGGGAGGTTGGGCCACGCGTGGGCTAGAGGAGAATGGTTTGGACCGCAATAGAAAAAGAGAGGCAAGCGGGGTCGAGCTAAGGCCGGATCCGGCCCGACTCACCCCCTAAGCATTTTTTTTCATTTTTTCATTTTTTTCTATTTTTTGTTATTTTGTTGTTTTCTTTTTCTTTTTTTAGCGATTAATTCCTAACTTTTAATGCTATTAAGTCTTAAGTAAAATGGTGAAATTTAGGTGTCAACACACAGCAGCAAGGGTGAGCATCGACAATAGGCGCGGCAGCAGCGGCGAGGATGTCGAACCAAGATGTTGCTAGTTGCAAGCGTCGGGGCAATGTTCAGTGGCGGATAGAGATGCTCCAGCGAAGGGCAGCAATCATCGAGCGCCAAATCGCAGAGGCAGCTACTCCAGCTAGCGACAGAGTTAATCCTGTGGTGCAGCAATGTCGGTAGTGTGAGTTCATCGAAAGATGGGAGGCAAGGGCGTTGGCTGGGTGGAGCTCGTTAGAGGCGTGGCTGCAGGAGTGTCAGGTCGTCGCGAGTAACTAATGGGTTGTGGGTTGGCAAGGACTGCAAGCGAGGCGGACAGGCGGTGACCGGCTCAAGATAGCGGACCAGTGGGTTTCAGGGGCGGGTGAAGCACAGCAAGAGAGGGGCATCGGGCGTTGGTGTAGGTTGTTGCGATGGTCGGCAGCAGCGGTGCTTGCGCAGGTGCGCAGTAGTGGGCAGCAACGGACGCCGGCGAAGAAGTTCTGCTAGTGCTCGGGTAGAGGCGAGCAGCAGTGTTGCAGCGTCTAGAAGCGGGCGGTTGCGGCTTTAGATGCTAGCTCGCAAGCGGAGGTGCAGCCGGCAATAGACATTGGCGTCAGTACAACGATGGTAGGGCGCAACGCTAGCTACAGGCAACGGGTGGAGACCAGCGACGAGTGAGCGGGGCTCCGGCGCGATGGTGAGCTACTGAGCGATGGTTTGCTTTAGTCGTCACTGGTGGTGCTCAGGTGGAGGGTGAGTAGAGACAAGGTGCAACAGTAGCGAAGAGGGGTTGATGCGTCGGCAGCAAGGCGCGGCGACGATGCTCTCAGTCGCGTAGCGACAAGTGGGCTAAGGCATTAGGCGCTCAGAGCTTGCCAAAAGGAGGACGGTAGCCGGCGGCCACTACTGAGCGGAGCGACCAACAGCGAAAGGCAAAAGCCCACCGAAGAAGACAACCCCCCTTTTTGCTTTTCTTTACTTATCTTCCTCTTTCCCATGTCCACTCTCTCTTCTTTCTATACTTTGCTGGCTGCTTTTGTTTTCCTCTGCAGCTTGTCAGAGAGGAAGAGACAAGACCTCTCTTGGATGACAAATGGGGGGTTTCCTCTCTTGTTTTTTCTTTCTCACTTTCACGAATTCTTTTATGCTTGCTCTTTTCACGAATTTTTTTGCGAATTCTCCCCCTCGCACCAAAAAAGCCCCCTTTTTATATGCAACGAAATTGAGCCCACATATGGAAAAAGCAAAACTTCCTTCTTCTTTTCGATTACATCTCATGCTACCAAGGCGTAATCTTCACGATTTTATTTCATTTTCCTTCCTTTATTCACGCCCATCGACAATTGAGAGATCTAATGTTTCTTTTATTATGCCGATAATGCATATTACCTTAAGATTAATGCCAAATATATATATCATCTGAAATGTTCCATCGAAACCTTCCAATTTTCAATGAAATATACCTCTCAGTATATACCGTTTGAATATATAAAAGATTTATTGAATATATCAAATGCGCCTAAAATTATATGCTATGGAACTTTATTTTATTTTATGGGGGTAAAAATTAACCCATTTTTTATGCAAAAATTTAGGTGTCAACAGGACCAAAACCAGAATGGTGTTGTTTATCTCCCACAATAATCTCCTAGAGCTAAAAAAGTCTTTAACCGCAAAAAGAACTGATGGGCCGACAACCTCCCAATTGAGTTTGAAAAATTTTATGTTAAAACCATCAGGCCCAGGAGCCTTTCCTCGCAGTAAGGAGAACAAGGTAGCACGAATCTCCTCATCCGAAACAAGTCTAGAAAGAACTCTTACCTGCTCTCCATTCAACAGATGTTGAATGACCGCCTGGATTTCCTGGATCGATAGCCTCACCAGAAGCTCACGCAATGCCAAGAGGTCCTGGAAATAAGTCACGAACAGCTGTTGCACCATAGGTGGATCCGTGACTAAGGTACCATCAATGTCCTTGACCGAAAGAACCATATTTCTGGGTTGTTTGCTATTGACAAAATGATGAAAGAATTTTGTATTACGATCCTTCTTCTAGCCATCTAACTCTGTATTTTTGTTTATAAAAGGATTCCTCTTGAGAGCACAGATCTAAGAAGACCCTTCGCTGAGTCAATTCCAGCTTTGCCAATGAAACGCTAGCTAGATCCTGCTGGAGGCCAACCTGAGTGGCCCGAAAAGCTTGCCTCGCTTCAGTTGTCTTGGAAGAAATATTAGAAGAGGAGTCCTTGTTCAGCCACTTGAGGCGGCCCTCGAGGACCTTCAACTTGCAAACCAGTTTATACATCGGGGCACCAACCCTTGGATTCGCCCAAACCTGGACAACAATGGAACTAAAAGCCAAATGTTTGGTCCAAAAATCAAAGAACTTAAACGGCTTCTTCCGGTGAGTAGGATTCAAAATCCTAATAACCATAGGGGTGTGGTCCGAGATGCCAGGCTCCAGAAAGGAAGCTTCCAAGAATGAAAAATCTTGGCTCCACCTAGAATTCACAAGGACTTTGTCGATCTTTCTCTGCTTTCAAGAGAAGCCAGAAGACGTTACCCAAGTGAATCGGAAGTCCACATACCTCAAATCAACCACATGAGTCTAATTCAAACACTAACTAAACTCATCAAATAAGAAATCCACACAGTAGAGCCACCAATTCGATCAGACGAATCCTTAAAGGCATTGAAATCTCTCACAACTAGCCAAGCTGAGCCCTGCAAAGAGGAGCTCAACCTAATAAAGTCTTTCCAAAGAGTGCGCCTGAAGATGAAGGTGTGCTCCCCATAAACCTCCGAGACACAGTATTCTCATCCCAAAGTAACACATCCCAATCTCCCATGAATTGCCTAAGTAAAGACCTCAAAGGCATCAAAACTAACCAAGGAATGGTCCCACCCAACACGAATCCTCCCTCTGGGAGAGTGTTCGTAGTTAGCCCTCCAAATCCATCCCCTCATAAGCTTCAAAGAGACGTAATGGAATAGAGATTCCAGAACTTTAGTCTCCAAAAAACCAGCAAAACACAGACAATTTGAGGACACGAGATTCTGGGCTTCAACCTGTCTGATGGGGGCAATAAGCCCTTTAATGTTCCAAATACCTGAGTACATATAAAATATATAAGGAATAAGGCCTACCTTATTTTGTTCGAGTGCCCTCGGCTAGTCAACCTAGGCGGCCCAAAAGGGGTCTAAGCAGGGCTCGAACTCTGCACCTTCACCAACTTGGGAGGAGAAGCAGGGGGTAAGGCTAGAGGGAAGTCCTGTTGAGAACTAATCAGCCTTTTTATAGGAGCCAAACTCGAGAGAGGAGGGCACCCCCAAGGCCTCATCTTCATTGAAGCTACTGATCTGACTTGCGTCAAATTCATCTAGCTCATCTTCGGAGCTCAAGGCCGAAGAAGAGGAAAAGGAGCCTTCCTTGCTGACGACAACCAAAGGAGGAGAAGAAATCCCACCAACCATTGAAAGCTCTTTCTTTCCCTGCTGTGAAGAACAATTCGATATAGCACTTCTATCCATTGCAACAGGCTCCCTCAACTTCGTGATCCATGAAGCCACCCTTGGTAATTCAACCTGCTGCTTCTTCTCCAAAGACTGTTGCTTTTTCCTTCCCCCAACCTGAACCCATTCAAGCACTGAGGTCCTTAGGTCAGCAGCAGATGTAGGGGTAAGGGCGAGAGCCTTCTCATGGTCAACTAGACTTCCTTCCGCTGGGACCGACTAAGGGCTCTTCTCTAAATTAGTGCTAGTTGGGTTGGCACACCTGTGTCCGAACATACCACAGCTTGGGCACAAAAGTGGTTGCCATTCGTATTCAATAGTCATAGTCCGAGCTTCACCCTTCAGGACAACGTCTATAGAGTTGCACCGGGGATGAGAGGCTGATATCTCAACACACACTCTAGCGTATGAGATCGTCTTCATCTGTTCAATACGGAGGTCAACAAACAAAGGTTTACCCACCACACTCGCAAGGGCACTAATCCTAGGTGCTAACCAAAAAGCATAGGGAATGTTCTTGAGCCTTATCCAAACAGGAACCGAGGTTTGGTTGTTCTTCTTGAGCTCCAACAACGAATGCCATTACTGGAGAATCAATGGGACTCTCGCTACCGTAAGTGGTCCCTCATCGAGTATCTTCTTTTTGGAACTCTCGGTCAGGGGATATCATCACCTCAGCCAAGTTTTGTCCCCACGCATACTTCAGGGCATTTTCAATCATCTTGAACAGGAGCTTCTTCCCCACATAATAGCCCACAAGACATCATGCCACTTCAGGTCGATGACCTCCAAGATCTCCTTCGACAATGTAACAACAAGTTTATTATCCACTAAGGTAGGTGGCACATAGGTTAAATCATAACCCTTAGTTGCTAGCTTAGCAACACTAACCCATGAGTGTGCTGGAGGAGGTTTCGAGCCCCTCCCTTGCTAGTTTTTGGATTGAGCCTTACTGGCAGAGGGTCTCGCTTGGCTACGCCCGCGTCTACCATCCAAGACAGGTGGAGCCTTGTTCGAATCTAGCTGGGCCACCAAATTGTCGAACAGATGAGCTTCGAGGGATCCTGAATTTCGACCAGCCCCTGGAGATGAGGGCTCACGAGAGGATGAGGGAGAAAGCCTTAGGAGGCTTCGCACCCATGATCCTTTCGCTGCCTTGTGGGCCTTATCACCCAAGCTAGAGGCCACCATAGAGGACGAAGCCATCGAACTAGAAATCACAACGGGAAGAAACCCCAAACCCTAGAGTAGAAGGAGCATCGCAGCCGAAGAAAGGCTTACCAGCTCAATCGCTTCGGAGGGTTTGGAACACAAGGGAAGGCGCGCCCAAACACAAAAAACTAGCACCAACCGCCGGTCCAAGTCACCCGTGAGCAGCTCCACCACAGCACGCAACAACAGTAGCAAAATCTCCTCTAGAGAGGAAACCATGAACACTACAACGGGGAGGTGCTTTTGGTTTTCTAGCAACAAATATCTTAATTCCTCATTTATTGGTCCCAAAAGTCTCCATGCCAATCTCTTGGTCCCCCATTTACTTTCTTGCACATAAATTCCTACAAATAACTAAGTTGGACAGCAAAATAGCAAATTTTTCTCCCATCCGAATTTCTTTTCTTTTCCGAATTGTCCGAAATTGATTTTCCGTAAAAATTCCGGGCTCGCCGAAAATTCTTCAAATGACGGGTCAACGTCTCAAAAATAAATCGAGACGCACTAGAACTTTCGATTCCTAAAACTAGGTTCAATTTCATGGTTAATTTCAATTAAACGCAATTTTAGCGTGACCTAATCTACCGGGTAATTTTTAGGAATTTTTAACGCGTTTGACCTGTGGTCGATTATTTTTTATCCACATTGTGCATCTCCAACTCATAGACGACTCTCGGTTGTCGTGAAAATCTCAAGGTTTCAATTACGGGTACCGAGTATAGAATCGATAGAAAAATCGGTTTAGTGTCGTTCGACGTGAATTTGCAATTAGGTGGAATCACCCACAATTTAATTACATGCCTCTGTTGAATCGACCTATCTCCGATCTCTAATTGATTAGAACGGTGTCGTATTGACCCTTGCCAATTAGCACGATCAAGTATTCGATTTCTAATCGAATTCTCAAGTCTGTCGCGTTTATATCCCTTAACGGCTTCACCTAGTAAATCAGTTATCTCGTGAGTAGCCAACTCAGAGAAAAAGGACCATAGGCGTGTCGATGAAAAGCCCATTTCATTTAATCGAAACTGAGTTGGAAATTCATGATGTCACAGATATCATCCGATGTACTTGATTGTTACATCACCATCAACTTGATCTTTACAACTTCGACATAAATATTATCAATAACTAATCTTTTAGGTTAACTAGTGTTGTTTGTCATAATAAGACATTTGCGAACTTCTTTCCGATGAATTAAACCATGGATGTTGCACAATCTTTTAGTGCAAACATCTGCATACAATATAATAAGTAACATACTGAGGATAGTTTGGGCATCATCAAAATCACTTGAAAATGTTCTCCAATAATTACATTTCCATTCTTTTCAAATGACAATCAAGTTAGTGCAAATCATGGGCATGATGAGAGTGAAGATCAAAAATAACTTTTTATCCTCTCTGTAAAACTCAGGCCAGTAGTCGTGAGTGATGACACTATATCCTCAAAATCTTGATCTAACTCCATTAGAATTTTCATCAGAGCGCAGCAATAGATCGACAAGCAAAACTAAATTGTATTTCAATAGTTTCCTGATAGAATCGGGAGCCAAACTCTCATGCAACACTTTAAAATAGTTCGACATTTTAGTTTACCCAAAATGAATTCTTTCATGCGACACTTGATCTTATAAGCAGCGAACCTTGTAGAGTTAACTGATTTTTGGCCATTTTGGCTAGAGGCAATGCGCATGCTCTTCCATTTCCATAGTGTGAACAAGACACTAGAATTTCATACTATTTTACTCGTGAAGACTGAAAGTCATTGATTGAAATAATTTAAAGAAATGAAAAGAAGCACATTCGATGATTCATATGATGACGAAGCTCTTGCAACGTGAGGTGCATTACATAAGTTTATTGCACGCGAGTTCCTTGCAAGAACAGTTTAACTAACCCTTTGACCTCTTTCGGGTTCAGTTGATCTAGAGAACCCCCCATCGATTTGATCGATTGACTCGATGGCTACATCCAATATGTAATGAACAATCGGCTCCTTTGAGAATAAAGAGCACAACAAAGTATTAACATTAGTAATGCCAATAGTCATGACTTATGACAACGATGGCTCGGCAACACTCGATCCTTAATCGGTCTCTCCATTGAGGTAGAGAATGATCTAGTTGGAACACGATTTCCGCTACACCAGCATGTTTCAACACTTGACCAGTCACCCGCGGGCTCGTACGGCTTGAGCCATGCCACCAAGCTGAAACCAAGCTTGTAGCAATTGATGGGAGATTTTATTTCACAAGTAGCGGCTCCATTGGCCAATACATTGGCTAGGGCTAACAAGAAAAGCAAGAAACATTTCAAAGCTATAGTTGAAAATCGGATTTGTAATAACAAAATATGAAAAAAAGAGTTGGTGGATATATGTATGTATATGTATGATGCATAGGGAAAAGTATCAAAAATATCTTAAATCTATTGCATTAATATCAATATAGTCCAAAAAATTTTAATAGTGTCAATTTAGTTTGGTATCAATTCAGTCTTAAACATGTTAATTGTACTAATTTAATCCTCAACCTTTTGAGATAATGCCAATATAGTTCTAAACCTTTTGATTTTATACCAATTCAGTCCTTTTGGCTAATTTTGGTCGAATATTGTTGATGTGGACTCCGGCCGGCTTATATAACATCACCAGTGCTAAGGTGAATAATTTTTAATGATTTTTCAATTTTTATTACTTTTTATGATTTTCTTTCTTTATTTTTTCTTTTCTTTTCCCTTTCTTTTTTCCTCTCCTTCCTTTCTTCTTCCTTTGTGCGGTGGCCGACCACTGGTCATAGGCAATGGCTGACCATCGACCATGGTTAGCCTCGCCTAGGCCAGGACAACCCCAACAATGGCTCCCTTTGCCAAATCTAACAAGGCCGACCCTTGCCAAAGCCAAGACAACCTCATAGGGCATCATCTTGGCTTAGGTGATGGAAGCCTTCATCAAGGCTCAACCTTGCCATGGCCGTCAAGGCCAGCCTGCCTAGCCATTGTTTGTGGCTGGTGGCTGACCATTGCCTAAAGGAAGAAGAAAGGAAGGAGAGAAAAAAAGAAAGGAAAAAAAATCAGAAAACTAATAAAAAAATTGAAAAACTATTATAAATAATATATGTCAACACTGACAGTGTCATGTAAGCCGACCAGCGTCTATGTCAACAATATCTAGTTAAATTAGCCAAAAGGACTGAATTGACACTAAGTCAAAAAGTTTAGGACTAAATTGGCATGATTAGATGGTTTAGAATTGAACTGAAACTATGGCATCCCAAAATTCATGGCAATCTTTAGAAGCATTAAAGTCTATGAATAGGTGATGGAAGTACCATCAAGTTATATTGTAGCTATTTAATTCATAATTTGCAATGAGATTTATGGCCAAGCTTTTAGTGGATAATTAGTTTGATAGGAAAGAAAATTCTATCATTGGTCATGTGTGTTATAAATTGGAATTTATGGATTTATGACTTCAAGTATTATGGCCATATTATTTTTGTAAGTTAGGAATTTATTTGAGTGGAAGATATTAGTAGATTAAATTAGAGAATAGTGGGCCAAGACTCTTAGGCCAAGACCAACCCAAGATCACCTACCATTCGGCCACATGGGTCTGGCCCACGAAGCCCAAAGGGAGAGGAGGAGCTGCCGTCGACCAAGCTGGCCCAAGCCCAACCGGATTCAAGCCCATCATGCATGGCAATTGCCAAGTGGCGTCAGCATGCAAAGATCATGATTGTTAATCATGAGGGGGGAGAAATTAGAGAGTGAGGGGGGCGGATTAAGCGAGAGAAAGAGGAGAGGAAGAGGGAGAGTCGTTCGAGAGAGAGAGGAGAGAAAGAGAGAAAGAAAGGAAGAAAGGAAGAGAGAAATGAGAGGCCGTGCATGTGAGAGGAAGGAGGGAGGTCCGTCCACCGATCGTCCGCCTAGCTCGCCGTCGTTCGTTCGCCGCTTTGCCCGCCGTTTGTCGCTGTTTTGAGTATAAATTCGAGGCAAGTAGAGTCCTAAAACCTACTATTTGCTTGCTGTGTTGTGTGTGTAGAAGATGGTAAATTTTAGTTGAGGTAGATGTGATGAAAGGTCGAAGCTATGGGGAGAAATTCGTTGGCCTAGCATGATGTTTTCTGGAAAAACCAGTCCGACCCTTCACGCGTTTGTGAGCTTCATGTGACTTTTTAGTTGAAATATTACTTCAATCTCTTCATGAAAGTTGTAGATAAAATCTTTAGGAATAACATACTAAAATTAGAGACAAAACGTACAAGTATTTCCTGGTGAAATAATTTTCCTTTGGAGAGATTAGATCTGGAATTTGTTGTCCTGACCTTCAGTGATTTCGTGGACTGTAAAGTAGCTTTATTTCGACAATATCACTTTGATTTCTTGATGAAAGTTGTATTATACTTCTTGAGGAAAAAAATATCAAAAATTTAGAGGAAACGAACAAAAATAGGTCGGTAAAATCGTTGTCCTTTGAAAAAACTGGATCTGGGAAAATGCTACCTCGACCTAGTATGATTCTGTGATTTTTATAAAATTATACAATTAAAATTTGATCATGTATTCTTAATGAAGGTTGTAGGTAATAATCTTAGGTATAACATACTGAAAATTTAGAAGAAACGGACATATGTAGATCGGTGAAACGAGTTTCCTTTGAAAGAAGATAATCTGGAAAAACGACACCGAGAACAGGGAGAATTAATCGTCTATATCTATTAATATAGAACGATTTGGGATTCGAATTCTTCACGAGATATTTACCTTTAGGACTTTTCTATAACATATTAAAATTTCATAATTTTCTGAGTTCAATTCAATATTTAATTTAAATTACTTCCGAAACTGTGCAAGCTGAAGTGTTAAAATTTTGAAGACTGTGATGCATGGACCGTACTGTTTTGTGTGAGATTATTTTGGTATGGTGTTCTTCATGAGATATCTGCCTTTAGGTCTCATCTATAATGTGTCAAGTTTTCAGAATTTATTTATACCATTTACTAATTTTCCTAGAGTTTTAACCAAAGGAGTGTATTCTGTTTTATCTAAAAATTGATGTGTTATCAAAAATAAATGAATTTTTCCATGTGATGCAATGCTTTGAGTGGTTGATTTTGCTGTATATGTGATGACATATGGCATGTTATATGACATTAAAAGCTGGTTGAGACTCTTGATATTGATGCATCAAATGCCATGTTGAAATTGAGATTCGTATGTGAATATAAATTGAGATAATAACAAGACCGTCGGAGGTGTGAGCCGACGATACCTCGGGAGTTTCGAGATGCCCGGAGTGTGGGTGCCAGATGCCCAGAGTGTGTGTACCGGATGTCCTCAGGAGTTTCGGGATGCTCGGAGGTGTGTACCGAAAGCCTCGAAGGTGTGTTCTGAGGGGATACCTCGTGATGCTAGTTGGGGTACAAGATGCCCGAAGTGTGTGTGCCAGATGTGCTAGAGGTTCCTCGTAATGCCAGGTTGGATGCGAGCGATAAATTGAGGGATGCAAACATTGGTCCCTAGAAAGATTAAAAAAAAAAATTTGATTGAGACTGTATCAAGTATATGGTGGTATATGCACATATGGCATGGTGATATATGCATGACTGTTTGATGATATGTGCATGGTGGTATATGCACATATGGCATGGTGATATATGCATGGCTGCAATGTAAGGTATGCTTGAATGCATGAATAATATGTGTTTTATTCATGATACCTTGATTGTCTGTTTGATGCACTGTGTAGTGTGGCGGATATTTACTGCTAAGTGGTTGTACTCACCCCTTTTGGAGATTAACATTTCACATTAGAAAGATGCCTCTTTCACCAGTTGTGCGTGGTACCTTCTATGGCATACCTACTGACGTCGAGGTGGAGTGCACCGAGCATTCCTGTATTAGTATACCTGGTTTGGAGTATGTCCGAGTTCGAGTATTGATGATGTATGACGTGGGATTAGCTGATCGCCCTATCATCCAAGAGTTTTTGTCCGTTCACGTTCGACACAATGGGGTGATGCTAGGGATGTTACCGCCACCGCCGCCGCCCGATGCACTGGGGTGGGTGTGATGGCACGTAGAACTGGTGGGAGCTGGCGCTTTCTTTTTGGGGATAGTCGACACTTGTTGATGGAGGGATGTACATGTTTAGTATAGGGTCGAGTTCTCTTTTAGGTATAGCCAAGTATAGTTAAAAATCTTGGCCTTTTTGTATCAACCTGAATGTCCATCATGAAAATATAAATAAAAGTGAATCGGCTTTATCTTTTCTTCTGGTGCGTAATTGGTGTGCATTGCATTATGGTTATTGGAGGGAGAGATGGTGAGACTTGTTTATACTTCCGCTGATGAACTGCGCTGAGACCTTTACAAAAAAAAATGGTAAAGAATTCCATTGATCAACCCCTATGAATTGTGGTTTCATTTTAATCATAAAAGTCAATAGACTGGCATGTAATAGGATGAGTGGCAAGTAATCTGTGGCGACCCTAACAAATTGGGGCCATCGAGGGGTGCCATAGAAACCAAGTCAAAAGATTTAGTACTAAATTGGCACCAATGAAATAGGTGTGGGACTTTTCTAACACTTTTCTCATTATGCATACATAGGTACAATGGATAGGTGAGAGAACGGAAGAACTTTGCGCTAAATAGTTTTAGTTTAATGTTATATGTAATTATCGTTTCGGCAAGTGAAAATCTTAAAGTGTGGATGAAATTGATGGATTTTGAGAAAAAAAAAATGGGTTGTTTGTTGATTTTGAATAGAAATATAAATGCCTGTAAAAGTAAAAAAAATTCAAATGTAGGTACTGGAAATCAAAGGTTGCAAGAATGGTAAAGGGTATGGGAAATTTAAAGCGTTGGAAAGATAAATTTGCAAGAACTTCAAAAAAGAATTTGCTGGAAGAAACCATAAAGAGTTGGTGCATGTATCTTTATATATACATGTAAGTAATTTAATATTAAGTTAGATTACAGTCGTTCCTTCCTCACCTCATATATGTATATATTAAGATATATGAATGATGATAGGTCAGGGAACGAAAGGACTTAGCATCGACTGCCTGAAAAGTTCTAATTTAGTGTTCTACATAAATATTAGGATAGGTTTGTTTCATAGAAAAGTCCAGATTTAAAATATAATTTTCAAAAAATGATTGGTTCTATAGCTTAGAAAATACTTTATGAGGTATAACTCCCCTAGACAGTAAAGAATTGCAGAAATCACCACGAGCCTGGGACTTGAAGAACCTAGACTTGAAAGAGCTTTTTTTGGGAAATCTAGGCCTTGGGTCAAAATCCTCGAAGAAACGATCGTCGTTATCGTCCTTCTTCTCTTCAGAACGTGATTCAGACTCAGCCACAGGTGTTGCTAAGGGCTCTCCCTCTTTCTCCTTACCCTTACAAGAAGTTTCAGCCTTTCTTGGCTCGGATTGTACTGATTTCTCAGGGATGATCTCTTTGTCGTCGGTCTCATCCTTTGAAACCTTGCTGATATCCTCCATCAGTAATTTTGACCGTCCTCCGTTGGCGAACCCCTGAATTGCTTTTTCTATGGATTCAACATCCAACAAAGTCAACATCAGAATTTCAGGAAAATTATCCAAAAAGTCATAAACCAATTACATATTTGCCAATTCAATTCTAAATATTTTAATTTTGCCAATTTTGACCGGAAATCACTATCATGGATACCGTCAGTGCCATGTAGAACTACGGACAATGACATTAACAATTTTTAAGAATATTTTAATATATTTTAAATTTTTATTTTTTTTCTTATTTTTTTCTTTTACGTCTTTTCGTTTTGCATGTGAATAGCCACTGGCCATGGCTTGCTAGATGGCCTCACCTGCCATAGGCAAGGCCTAGCCGAGCAAGGGCAAGCCCGAGCAAGAGGATCCCTCGCCCAAGTGAGGCCCTATGAGGGTCGACCAATGAGGTTGGCCCTCACCTAGCCTAGAGCGGCCAAGGCGAGAGTCAACTAAACGACAGCCATGCCAAGCAAGGCCACCCTAGCCTAGGCGAGGGCCAGCCTCACCAAATCAAGCCTAGCCCAAGGCTAGCCTCGCCTAGGCCAAGGCAGCATCACTCAAGCGAAGGTGACAACTGACAAAGCCGCATTGGCCTGGGCAAGGGTTGGCCTCACTTGGCTTCAGCAAGGCTGGCCCTCACAGAGGCTCACCTTTGCTTGGTTAGGCCTCGCCTATGGCAAGCAAGGCCAGCTGGTTGACCATGGCCAGTGGCCCCTGGCCAGTGGTTGGCCAGTGGTAAAAGGAAAAGAAGCAAGCAAAAAAGAAAAAAAATGATAAAATTCAACCTTTATTAAAATATTATTTAAAAATTGTCTATGTCAGCGTTGGTGGTCATACGTAAGGGTGTGCAAAGAAACCAAGAACCGCTCGAACTGCTCAAAACCAAACCAGACTAAACCGGAATCGATGGTTCCCAAGAGAATCGGTCTGGTTCTTGATTCTAATTTTTTTGGAACTGATGAGTATTGGTTCGGTTCCTGATTATAAGTGTGGAACCACTCACCCCCCATATGGACCGAACCAGTAATATATAAATATAAATTTAATTTTAATTTTAAGAAAAAATTCCAACCAAAATAATTAAAAAAAAATGAAAACACTGAAATCCTTAATTTAAGGCTCAACCCCCATTAACTGAGTGCTTATCTTGTCTAACCTCTCACTTCTCATAGGCCTCAATTCTCAAGCTCAACGCCCATCGACTCACGGTTTCGACTCTCAACTTTTAATATGAGTCCAATCTTTTTACTAATCTTATAATTAAGAATAGGGAAGTTCTTTATTTTTTTTCTTTACTTTGGCTTATTGGAAAATGTTGCACTGAGTGCGTGAAGCTTAGTGGGACTGGTTCCATGGACCCACCAGGGAACTGGACGGTCTGGTTCTCGGGTGGGTCCATGGAACCAGCAGGCAGTTCTCGATTCCAATTTTTTGGAACAGGTCCTTAATAGGCGATTCCTAGTTCTAAGATGAGAACTATCTACCTAGACCATGCTCACTCTTAGTCTTACATAGCATCACCGGAATTCACGTTAGTGATTTCTTGCCAAAATTGGCCAATGGACTCAATTGGCAATAAGTGAAAAGACTCAAGATTAAATTTGACAAAATTAAAAAATTTAGGACTAAATTAGCAAAAGTGCAAAAGGTTTAGGACTTTTTGGACATTTTTTTCCTTAGAATTTTCAATAAGTGTAAAATCGGAATCTTTGGGACACCATAGTCGTAACTTAGGATATGTTTGGACTCTCGATCTTACACCTAAGCACAAATTGTCACACCGACAACACTTCTCAAGATATTACAATTTCAATATGGTCAATAAGACAATTGACAAATGTAAAGCTTTCTTTGTATTTGGATTTTTGCACTATGGAACTCTCTTTCTCTAGCGTCTTGTTGATCTCATTTAATACTCCTCAGCATCCAATCTACCCATTGGACAATCTTCATGAGGATCATTCTTCAAGTTGACCATTGGACGATTGTCGAGCAATTCAATTTAGCCATTGAAGTCAATAAATCGGAGTCTCGTATATTTTGTCACTCATATTATAAAATCTTTGGTTTCCAAAAATAGAGTTGCTCGATTATGAAAAGTAACTTGTCTTTGTGATGATTGTCAATCAACCAAAATATTACGTGTAATTGCTATCTTCTGCATAGATAATCTTTGAGATTGATAGTCGATCACTTTCTTCCAAAATATGAATCCATACTTGATCATAAGCTGTCAAAAGGTGAGATAACTTATCTCATAATGTTATCCTCAAAGCACGTAACAAGGCTATTATCCTTATATTAGCAATTCCTGGTTATATCTGGCTTTTCGGTTATATCAAACTTCTACTTATATGAGGCTTCTAGTGGTAACAAACTTTGATTATATTGAGTTTCCTGGTTATATCCAATTGCATCTCGTTAGGTACTTTGAGTATGATGGTGGTGTAGATCTTGTAAAATATTCACCTCGGTACCTCTTAATCTTTTTGAACTGCCTATTCTTCTAGACTTGTTCACATAAGTTGTTCCAACTATTTCGAATCTTTTCATTTTGCACATCCAAGTTCCTTTTACATCAACATTACTCTAGGCATAAACAACCTTTGCATATATTAAGCTCGTAAGGAATCACGGATTGTTTGTCAATTTCAAAAATAATAGGAGGTTTTCTCGATAGAAACTACCCTAAGATCCTTTTACATAAACACAATAGGCCTCTTTTATTTGTATTATATGATGCATGAAATTGTTAACATTAGATTGTCTTCACAACAAGTAGCCTATAATAATTCTATATTGAGAAGGTTATGTTCTGAGATGTCACATGGAAAGATCAAGGTTCCCAATACACATGTCCTGCACATCCTAAAGTCACATACTTCTCTATTTTGGATAGAGATGTTTTGCCAAGCACGGCTTGGCTTGAGCAACCAATGGCTCGGCGAGGGACAAGTCATCCTTTGACTCTTTAAGATTGATGCTCGAATCATTAGCGAGTGGACTCCAGTTAAAACCCTGGATTAGCCTAGCAAGAAGCATCACTGTCATCGTTGTCCCAAGCTGCGTGGCAATGCACCCGCGCCGGCCCATGCTGAAGGAAATGAATCGCAGGTCGAGCTCTGCGAGCAAGACTTCCTCGGTGTCACTTGTGATATGCCGCTCAGGCTTGAAGTTGAGGGGTTCGTCCCACACTTTAGGGTTTCTGCCAAGACCCATCCGGCTAATGAGGATGTGGCTTCCCTTGGGGATACGGTAGCCGGCCATGACCGCATCCGACAGGGCGACGTGCGGGACATTGAAGGGTGCGATTGGGTGGAGCCTAAAGGCCTCCCTAGCACATGCTTTGATGTACTTGAGCTGGGGGATATCGGACTCTTGCACTAATCTCTCCTTTCCCACAACCCTATCTATTTCTTCTTTGGCTTTCTTAAGGAGTTCAGGCCAATTTATCATCTCCGCCATTGCCCATTCCACTGCGTTTGATGGATTGTCCACCGCGGCCATCATAATTTCCTACACATGTCAAGATGCACAAAAACGTCTGCATCTTAAGTTAACTTGAAATCTAATTTATAACCACAATATGCAAATTAAAGTAAAGTTAAATATGTACGGATTATAGGAAAATCTTCCTAAGGATCTTTTGGGACAGTTTAACGACACTGACTTTAGGACGCCAAGATATTGAATTCATACCTTATAGGTAATTTTATATATAGAGAGGTAAGTCTTTCTTTAGGATTTTTTGGGGGTTGACTTCACACATTATAGGTAATTTTATATATAGGGAGGGAAGTCTTTCTTTATGATTTTTAAGGGTAGTTGTAAGGCTCTATTCGTACAATTTTAGTGACAAAGTCGTCTTAACCAAATATATAACCTCCTATAGTTTGCTAAGAAAGAATAATTTTCTCACCGTAGCCTGTGCTTTGACTTCATGAGGCGTTAGCAATGGCTTCCCTTGTGACTCTTTAAGCATAACAAGAACATCCAACAAGTCTTGAGGATCTGTTCTATTGCTCTGCAAACTCGAATCGTCCCTCCGTCGTTTGATTCTGTCGTTTATTATGGGCTCATGCAACCTCTGAAAAGTCCTCGTGCAATCTTTCACTACCTTCTCATGCCCATCAAGGTCAAGCCCCACCAGGAATGGGAAGTAATCCGAAACACAGAATGCATAGAGATAATTTAGAGCATTGAATAGTGCGTCCACATGTTGTTCTTCATCAATGGTTGGTCCTCCATCTTTCCTTCCTTTGCCAAAATACCTCTTGTTGAACACCAACCTTCTTATCATATTCCCACAGTAGTGCCTTGTTGTATGCCTCAAGTTCACCTGCCCTAGGCTTTTGCATTGGTTGAAGACATGCTTCACTAGGTTGTCGGCCTCCTCGGCCCTCTTATTGTGGAGCCACTTGTGTCGCGCCGGGCATATTATCTCTGACGTTAAGACCCGCCTCATCTTCTTCCACTGCTCCCCATAGGGAGAGATGACGGCTGTCACGTAGCCACCACTGAACGCTCGTGCCGCCATCGAGACAGGCCTCGACGCAAACGTGGCATCTTGCTTCTTGAGGAACTCCTGGGCGATCTTAGGGTCGGTTACGGTAATGACGTGCGTATTCCCTATGCGGAAGCATGCGATCCGGTGTCCATCTCCTCCATCCAACGAAGGATCCACCGGGCAGTGGGCTTGTTCCAGACCATGTGTGGGGCGCAGCCGACCACCGGCCACGATGCGGGCCCTGGAGGGAGTGGGAGCGGCTCGGATTTTCCTTTGCCGCTTTTGCACCAAAATTGTTTGATAATAGTGCATAAGATGACTAGTGCCATGAGAAGTAAGGCATAGGTCAAGGTGGCAAAACTCGTCATCATGGCGGCAGTCAGAGTACCGTCGACACGCTGGCTAGTCTTGGCCTATGGGGGTTTAAAAGACTAGGATTTTGGGAAAACGAAGAAGATATGATAGGTGTAAACGAACTCACACACACACACACACACAATTGTTGGCAAGCTAGTTAGCATCCAAAAGAATTGTAATTTAATGTAATCAATCGGAATAGATTTGCATGGAGTTAACAACTTTATTCAATTAGAGTGAGTGTCTTCTGTCTTTCTGGGTCGAATATAACAATGTTTGCATGGAATTAACAACTTTATATGGCAGTTTGATATCCAAAGCCAGCGAGTTCTTGGAAGAAACGCTACTCGGGTCAAATCTCGTCCAGCTTCTTTCTCTTTGATGAGTCAAATTTTTGTTTTGGGAGTTTGACTTTCTGTTTTCAGCATGCTACTTGCACAAATATGCTCATCTTGTCCTTCTTTAGCTTTGGAACTTTGGTGATCGATATGAATCCATTCCCTAGAGGTGGATAACGTAGTGCTAACTTCACATCAACATGGCCATGTGGTGTCACCAATTTAATAAGCCATCTCAACTTGATTGGTTGGTGACACCGCACATGTATGTCGCAAATTCTTTTTTCCATGCTAATTCAACTCTCTTTACATGTACTTTAGAAAAGTAGAAGAAATCTACGAACGGTTTAAACACCAATGAAAGAACGAGTATGAATGTGGAGTTGTAATTAAGCACGACCGATTTTAATGTAGCGCCCTAATTAAAGTCATTTCTTTGCTCGATCACTCCATCAAATAGAACGAGTTGATATTATGAGAACTTGTTATTTGTGGTAAAAACAAGAGAAAGGGTTGACGAGGAGAAAAGAAAAGAAAACTGATTAACAGCGCACGCCATGAGCTCACGCCAGCTTCCATTGATTTAACGTCGTATAAATCCGGTAGTTAAGTGTCTGCGCTATAGCTAATTATATTAGGTCGACAGTTATCTCAACCCCCTTCTATTTCATTACACGCTCAAAGATGAGAGTTTACTTCTTAATTTAAAACGTTACTTGCACGAACATGCTTCTTTATCTTTCCATTAGCGTTTTCATGCCATGCTCAATGATTTCATACTATTTTACTGATGTAATACGAAAAATAAGAATAAAAAAATAAAAGAATTCGCACGACGGTGGTGACAATGCTTCACAGCTAATTATATTAGGTCGATAGTTATCCAGACCCCCTTCTATTTCAGTACACGCTCAAAGGTGAGAGTTTACTTCCTGTTTTAAAACGTTACTTGCACGAACATGCTTCTCTATCTTTCCCTTAATGTTTTCATTACACGCTCAATGATTTCATAATATTTTACTGATGTAATGGAAAGAATAAGAAGGAAAAAGAAAAGGATTCGCACACGTGGCGACAAAACTAGAGTCGTCAGGGTCTAACTCACTCAAGCTAACACACATTGTATGATTCCATATGATGGCGAAGTTCTTACAACGTAAGACATCGCATAAAGCTAATGCCTGCAAGTTTAGTGGAAGGACGGTTTACCTAACGAAGCATCCAATGAGAATAATACTTGGATAACCCCATTGACATCTTCCTGCTTTAGCATCGACCCGCTTCTCTAAACCGGCAGAAACCCCTTCATTTGATTCGATATGAGTGACCCGTCCTGAAAGATATGGCTACGTCTAACATGTATGGACAAAGGGCTGCTTTGTCGATCAAGGATATAAATAAAGTGCTAACATACACAAAAACAGTAGGCGTGAGTGATGACATCAATGGCTCGGCAAAACTCAGGCCCTAAATTCGTCTCTCCATTGAGGAAGACAACGATCTCATCCGTGCATGATTTCAAGGCTATAATTACAAATCGGATTTGTTATAACAAAAGATGAAAACACGTTGCAGGGATAATGCATTGGTGAGAGAACGAAAGGACTATTGTATTCATGCCTGAATAGTTCTAATTTGAAGTCACATATAGTTATTACGAATCTGGGTGATATGAGAGGTTTTCGTGACTAGTTACATGCGCATGTTTTGAGTTGTTAGAATATCTAAATATTAAGTCAAGCCCTCATCTAACAATTTAAAATTTTATAAAGTAAATTGTGGTCCTACAAAATTTTACACGATATCAGAGCAATAAGTGCTAAGCTCGAATTTTTTCAGACTGCTTACCCCTCATTATATCTTTCCAAGCTTTGTCCTAGACCAAAGTTCAGTTTAAGTATCGGTCGTCCCTAAAAAATCACATTAGTATTGCTAGCAATTCCTTTTATGTACACTTCTTGATAATATTGGACCTGAGCAGGTCCTTAAAATGCTCTAACCACCGGGAAAGTCCGGGTAGAGGCCGGGATCCGGGCCTCGATAAAGATTCCGGCCCCATGGCCCTGCCCGGCCACCTCCTCCCCTTACAGGGAGTGAGAAGGGGGGGCTGCCCTAATCCCCGTGACGCCTTCCCCCTAGGAAATTAGGGGCGTGGTACAGGGAAATGAAAGGTCCAGTCGAAAGACTGGGTGTCAAATATGCATTTTATTGTTGGACATGGTAAAGCAAAGACCAGTTATATCCAAGCAAAAGCAAAAGTGTCATGGTCCGATAAACCGATCCATGAAGACATGGCAATGCTAGAAGAAGCATGAGGGATGCGAGATGGACAGGATAATCGAATCACCGCAATAGTGTCAAAGAATTTGGGTGAGGAACATATTGATAAGAGGAATGATACATGGAAGATGTTCGAAGATGAGATTAGTCATCCATGCACAAACTAGTCAAAAGTTAATATTGCTCTCTTCATGAGAGTCACGGGTTGAATCGAGACTCATTCTTTGATTGGGAACGAGATACTTTATTTAAAAGGAGACGCGGTGCGGTCCGGCACTCAATAAAGCATTCCACCACATGAGCCATGCGAACAATACCTTGAAGTGAGGACTGGCCAATGAATGGACTTGCCTGGTTCTGGACGGTCACATGGCTGAGGTCAATCGGCCAGGAACGCGACAAAGGGCCATTGAGAGCCTTCTCGATGCTCAACAACCATAGGATACAAAAAGTCAAGATTGCCTAGACAATGTTTAATCTATTCACATGTGAAACTTAAAATAATTATTTCAGCGGGAAAACGTCATGGACTGCCATAGGGGATTATTGAGCAGTACGTATTTGCTATAATAAAGAGAAAACCAGACCTTTGTTTGATTAATTTTCTTCTCTTGTATACGATTATGGTACAACATCAACAACCACAGGTTCGAGATTGCTTTGGCCCCCAAGATCAAGATTCTCTAGCGCTTCTGAGCATTCGCTAAGAGTTATATTGAACCATTTATCTCTTGGTTTCCTTGATTCGAGTATTCTGTGGAGACTCTTTGCAAAGAATTCAGTGATTATCTGCTGTATCCGCGCGGATTCTGAGTGAGATGATGCCATATTTGAAATCGCACGGTTAAAATTTTCGAATAAATCCTCCCCAAAAAGAACAGAACATCCTACACTCCAGCAAAGACCCTGAATTTAAAAGACATCGTGTACGCCTCAGACTAGAGAACCAGCAATTGGATGATTCATACGATGGAAAAGACAAAGGATTTCCGAGAATGTGGCGACAAAACATAATTCGTCAGGGTCCAACCATCACAACCCTCCTCGCATCGTATGATTCCTTATGATGACGAAGCTCTTGCAACGTGAGACATCACATAAAGCTATGCCCGTAAGTATCGTGGAAAAAGGGTTTACCTACGAAACATTTAACAACAGTATTTATTGGATAAGCCTTTGACCTTTTCCTGGTTCCGTATCGATCCGTTTCTGTAAATCTAGAGAAAACCCTCCACTTTGATTTGATCTGATTGACCCATTATGGATATATGATTTTTATTTTGAAAGGTATAGATAAGAATAATGCGGAAAATAAAATTGTAAAATTTTTGTATATTTTGATGTTTCATATTGAAGAGTACATGAGCCTATTTATAGGCTTTTACTGGATAACTGTAAAGTAATTGAATATTACAATATCATTTAAAATCGGTTAGAAACAATCAAGGAAGATAATACACAATCATGAGAGATATATGAAATCAAGGGAATATCTCCCTCAAACTTAAGGTCAAATAGAAGAAGTCAACTGTGATTTGGAGAAAGGATCTTAAAAACACCCAGGTGGCTGTGTATTACTACAGAAATCAGCAATTTGCTCAACAGATAACGAGGAAATGAGTCGTACATGTTGGAGAAACATCTCAAAGAATTTTGAGGATCCCAAAACTTTCCTCAATATAATGCTAACTGTAATATTTGCAAATGTTCATGATAATTTCAGAAAGGAAAAAGATCACAAATATGTTCTAATTGTAAACCATACCAGCGGACTTAAAGATCAGCTAAAAATAATATTCGTGTTAATGTTGGAGATATCATGTCAATGGTGATGTTGGAGTAATTACCATTTAGATAATTGTTGCAAAAGTCCAATATGGTCGTTGTCGTATGGATATGCGCACCAGAAGAACCAAAAGAAGTTAAGAGTACCGAAAACAAGCTTTTCGACAGACATGTCAAAGCCATCAGTGAAGGGACAATAGCATAAGCTATTTTCGGCTAGCTTGGAAATGTTCAAGAATAAAGACTGTATAGGCAGTTCTATATTTTAACATTAGCACTAATAAATCTTTAACGACTCTTTCCTTCTTTAAGACATCTCTAACAAGAAGACTAAAGATGGTTCTATAAAAGATTAGATCTCAAAAACCAAATGTTAGACATGCAATACATAGAAATCCAAAGCTGAAAGCTGTGTTCTTAGCGAAAAGTGTTTGTTTGTCTTACGATCTTCACTGTAGTGTTCTTGCTAGCTTGTGACTGTATGAAAGATCGAGTATACAGAGTGATAGCAAAACCTGATTCCTCATAGTGTGATCTATCATGTGATAGGATAGGTGTTTACTTATTGTAATTTGCCTAACATATTATGAGTACAATCCAGCTCAACTTGTAGCCGTTAGAGTGGACAATGGACGTAGGCATAGGGGTAAATCCAAACTATTATATATTGTTGTGTGCTCTTGTTTCTCTCACTCTTATTTGCACAATATTTAAAATATCTGCTTGACTTGATCTTTGCATAGTAGCTGCCAATTTCGACAAAACTGTCAAAGTATTTCAAAACAATTTATTCACCCCCGCTAGATTGCATCATTAATCCCAAAAGTATAGTGCCATGACGCATATAGTACCAAATCGAATGACTATTTGTTTTTCAATGTATATGTGCTATTTAAATGGCACTCCTATTGGCACAATAAATAACGGTTCCTCCATTATGAAAATGTTTAATCTATTCACGTGCGACACTTAAAATACTTACTTTGGTGGGAAAATGTCGTCGAATGCCAAAGAGGATTTTTGAAAATTACGTATTTGCTATATTAAATAGAAAACCATACCTTTGTCTGATTAATTTTCTTGTTTCGTGCGCGATTATGGTACAACATTAACAACCACAGGTTCAAGATTGCTTGGCCCCCAAGATTGAGATTCTCTAACGCCTCTGGGCATTCTCTAAGAGCTATATTAAACCATTTCTCTTGGTTTCCTTGATTCGAGTATTCTGTGGAGACTCTTTGGAAAGAATTCGGTGATTATCTGCTCTATCCGCGTGGATTCTGAGTGAGATGACGCCATATTTGAAATCGCACGGTTAAAATTGCCGAAAAATCCTCCCCAAAAAGAACAGAACATCTTACACTCCAGCAAAGACCCCGAATTTAAAAGACATCATCTGCGTCTCAGACTAGAGAACTAGCAATTGGATGATGCATATGATGGAAAAAACAAAGGACTTCTACGAGTGTGGCGACAAAACTAAAATCGTCGGCGTCCAACCATCACAACCCAACTCACATCGTATGATTCCATATGATGACGAAGCTCTTAAGACATCACATAAAGCTATGCCCGCAAGTTTCGTTGGAAAAAGGGTCTACCTAAACGAAACATTTAACAACAGTAATGCTCGGATAAGACTTTGACCTTTTCCTGGTTCCGTATCGATCTGCCTTCTGTAAACCTAGAGAAAGCCCTTCATTTGATTTGATCTGATTGCCCCAAATCATGAATTTGTTCCAAGAGATATAAATAAGAATAGTACAGAAAATAAATTTATAAAATTTCTTCATATTTCAATACTTCATATTGAAAAGTACATGAGCCTATTCATAAGCTTTACTGGATGACTATCTAAAGCAACATAACAATATCAATTACAATCAATTAAGATCAACTAGGGAAGTAATACACTATACTGAGAGATATACGAAACAAGGCATTATCTCTACCTTCTCCCTGAAACTCAAGGTGACTTAGAAGAAGTCAACTATAGTTCAGAGAAGAGATCTTGAAAAAATCCAGGTGGATGTGTTTTAATGAAAATATCAATAGTCTAGTCAATAGATGAAGCGGGGAAAAGTCGTACAATGTGCTAACACACATGGTACCAAATAAAATGACAATTGATTTTAATGTGGTTGGCGCACTTATGGAAGACATCATTGTGTGTTATTTGGATAGCACTTGAGTTGTGTCGTAGTAAAAGACGGTTCCTCCATTATGAATGACTTACAAGTCTTTTAATAACCATCGCAACCATAATAATTTTGATGCCGTATCAGTCACGAGCATGATATTTTGCTTTCGAACTAGAGCTAGCAGTTGTGTCATCTTTCTTTACTATGCCTTGAAATAAGAGAGTTACCTAGGAAAAAGCAATAGCCCGTAGTGGAGCAATAATCTTGGGAGTCACCAGCCAATCAACATCAAAATAAGTTGTCATCGTTAAGGTAGAATGAGTGAAAAAGTGAAAATCATGATATAAATTACCCCTGTTATGATGAAGAATCCGAAGGACTATAGAAAAATGGGCCGTTGATGGCTCTATCATGAACTAATTGACAAATGAACAACATATGGAATGTAGAGATGAGTACTAGTGAGACATATAAGAGTATCCATCCACCAACTGTTGATAGATTGTAAGGTTCAAAAGGGGAGTCCTATTTTTAGCATCAAATTTGGCATTGATCTCATAAGAGGGAGAGCAATGTTATTGTCAACAAGCCATACTCAAGAAATAAGATCAGTGGTGCATTTCATTCAAAAAAAATAATAACTAGAGGGATTTGAAGTAATCTCTAAGCCAAAAAAAGTAGTTGAATCACCCAAGATCTTTCATTTAAATTGTTAACTAGGAAATTGTGAGAGTTTTGAAATGCAGTACGATCATCTCTAGTAATAATCATGTCATCCACATACAAGAGCAACATAATAAATCCACAAGATGTGTGTTGAATGTAGGAGCATGGTCATAAGGACTAGAGTAGAGATTCCATGCTTAAGCTTAATTTGGAATACCACACACGAGAAGCCTGTTTCAGGCTATATAATGCTCGACGTAATTGACACGATTGGCCGGGAGGATGAGTGTATTCAAGGGAAGGCACCGTACAAACTTCCTCAGTGAGTTAGGAATGCATTTTCTACCTCTGTCTACAATAGAAACCAACACTTAACCACAACAACGGTAAGAAGATCGTAAACAAAAGTATGGTGTGCAACAGGAGTAATAATCTCTTCATAGTCAATTTTGTATTTTTGAGTAAAGCCTCTCGCTATTAGTTAAGCTTAGCTTGTAGCGATCCATGGTGCCATATGCCTTCATTTTAATATTTTACACCAATTTACAGCCTATAATAGATTTATCATGAGGCAAATCAACTAAATCCCAATCATGAGATCTGTCCCAAGCATGCATCTCATTTGTCGTTGCTTGTTGCCAAGAATTAGTACTAGTTCCTCTCTATGTGCAAGGTTCTATGTGCAAGGTTCGTGAAAAGAAGCAATAGTATATTAAAAATGGAAATTACGAAGTTGTACATAAGAATGACTTATGCGGGTGGAACAATGAATAGGAGAAGAGGGAATGACCAAGGGTGGAGAATCCACATGTGATGCAAACATTATGTGAGATTTCTTTAACATAACTCTCTTACATGTGTATCCTAACACTAGTATGGAGAAAATAACACTAAAAATAAATTCAGGGCGTCGAAATGCCTTAAGAAATGACCAATCAACTTTTGGTCAACGATAAACAACGGCTAACAATCAATACTAGTCATGGTCCATGGTCAACAATGACGTGGCAAGATGATGTCGGCAATCGCGCCTGGAGCGTCGATCATGTGTTTTGCACATGGGTGCGTGGATAACGCACGTAGAAATTTCTCGCGACACATGAGAGCACATGCGGCGGAGTTTCAAAAAAGCGTTTGGGTGGTTCGACTCATCAGAGGACAGTGAATCTGGTGGTGATATTGGATTTGCAAAATAACCAATGAGACGTGTTGGTGCATGGCAGCGCGTGTGGAGTCTGATGGCGGTGTCCATTTTCCAAAATAAATAATGGAAAAATCTTGGAACAAAAACAAAAAAGCTAACATGAGCGACGTGGTTGATGCGGTTAACATCGTAATGATCTCTGTGAACTGGACTATATATGCGCTTCCTTAGATAATAATGACTTTGATATCAAGATGAGAATAATGCGGAAAATAAAATTATGAAATTTATGCATATTTCGATACTTCATATTGAAGAGTACACAAATCTATTCATAAGTTATTGTAGATGATTATCTAAAGTAGAAATATACTAAAATATCAATTACAATCAATCAGAATTAATCAAGGAAGAAAAATGACAATCCTAAAAGATATACGAAATCAAGGGTATAAATAGAAGTGCCTAACATCAAGGCAGTACGCGGGAGTAATGAGACAACGATGGCTCGGCAAAACTCAGGCCCCTAAATTGGTCTCTCCATTGGGGAGGGAGAGAACGATACCATTGGTACATTGTTTGAGCTCTACCGGCGGGGTCCAACACTCAGACCAGTCCACCCATGGCTCGATGGCCTTGAGCCGAGGCCTAGCTTGTAGCAATTGATGGGAGCTTTTATTTCATGGGCCGCAGCTCGGTTTGCTTCTATATTTAGCTAGGGCTAGAAACAGAAGCAAGCCATATTTCAAGGCTATAGTTGGAAAACCGAATTTGTAATAGCAAATAATGAAGAATATATGTATATATGATGCTTAGGTGAGGGAACGAAAGGGCTTTGCATTGCATGCCTTGAATAGTTCTAATCTGCTGTTATACATAATTATTAGTCAACTTACACTGACAATGAAAGACCGAGGAATTCAGAAGATATGAGAAGGTTTTTGTGACTAATTGTTGTGCGTGTGTATATGTGTTATTATTACTCCTGATAATTCTGCCTTTTTATTTTCGGTTCTTCATAACATGCTACTATAATAGTATAATGCGTGATCCGACTTAATTTTGATCCATGAAGGCATGGGAGTAAGCTTCGCAACACCGGGAGAAGCATTATGGATACAAGATGGAAGAGATGATTGAATCGGGGGTATGGTACTAGAGAATTTGTGTTAGAAACCCTAATCATAAGAGGAATTTTATATGGAAGATGTCCGAACACGAGATCAGCCATCAGTTGTATGAATTAGTTGAGAGATGTCCTACTCTCTTCATGATAGTCACGAAAGGTCAAAATTGATTGTTGTTTTGAATTGAGACTTACTTTTTGCTCGAGACATGAGATACCTTAATTAGAGGTAAACATAGTATGTTCATTGTTCGGTCACGAAACTGGCCTAATGTATGGCACACAATGTTTATCTATTCAAATAAGAAACTTTCAATTAATTAAATTTTGGTGGGAAAATATTATTGAAAGCTATTGTGTATTGCCAAGCCATATATTGTGTATTGCCAAGCCATATATTCATGTGATAATAAATAATACTATGATCAATATTTCCTCGGTTATGTGAAATTATTTGACTTTACTTAGACCAATCAAGGTAGGTCTTAAACTCATATAGGACCCATTTAAAACATAAATTAGTCACTCAATTTTGAAGAACCTACCTTAAAAAGGTTTAAAATTTTAAAAGCTAAAATAAATTTGTTGTAAATGGGTTGAGTTTATAACCCATTTTCAACCCACTAAGCTCACCCATACTATCTCTCCCTCTTCATCCTTCCAAAATAATTTTAAAAAATCAAAAATTCCCCCCCCCCCCACCCCCTTTTCTTGTTTCTTTTTCCTCTCTGCATCTTCCTTGGCCAGTGGCCAACCATAGCGATGATGACGACTGACCAGGTGAGGGATGAGCATATAGGAGGCCGACAAAGCTTGAGCTCACCGGTCTAGCGAGCCTCAAGCTCACCAACCTCGGGCGAGCTTGAGCTGTTGATCTAGCTCGTCAAAATTGGATGAGCTCGGGCTCATTGGCTGTCACCATGGCCAGCGACCAACTAACGAACAAGGAAAACGAAAATAGAAAATAAAATAAAATTTCAATTTTTAAAAATGAAAATAATTAAAAGATTGATATTTTCAAAATAAAATTTATAAAAAAATTAAAAGGAATACACAAAGGAAAATCAAATAAGATTTTTCATACCAAACAATGAAAATACTTTTCAGTTTATTTTCAAATTTTAGATAAACACAAAAAAAAAAAATGTTATTTTCCTAGAAAATGATCCCCTAAAAAATTTAAAAAAACAAAGCCTCAATTTTTAAAAAAAAAAAAATTATAAATTTTTTCCACTGAATTTGTATTGAATGAAAGTGTTTTAACAATACTTTTTTTTTAAGATCAAAAGAAATAAGCTATCCTAGATTTAGAAGTATTTTAACAATATAATCTTTAAAAATCATAAGAATAATTTCTTAAATTGATTTAAATATGTAAGTGTTTTAATAATATAAGTCGGGTTGGGTATGGCTAAAAAATTTACATGCATAAATAGGTTATAAATGGATTTTTTTGTCCAGGGTTATAAATAGATTAATAGGTCAATTTGGGTCTAACAATTTATGATCCAATCCAAACTAGACTTAACCAGACCCACCTATTTAACAAGTTTAACTTTACTCAATAAAAATGCTTGGAAATTGTATGCCAAAAAATTTAATTCAAAAGGGAATTAGTTTTGCTAGATCTCTCATTAAGAGATAATTAATGTGAAAGTAAATTTTAAGTCGAGAAAATTTTTGCTTTTGGTAATTACAGCTGTCATTGTTATGCCAAATGCATAGGTTAATCACTAGCGAAGTCATCATTAATCGATAAGCACATAAAGAATAAAGCAATTAAACATAACGGGCTAACCAACACAAAAAAAAAAAAAAAGCAGGTCAGGGCCGTGCCAGCGTGGCAATCCGCGTGCTTCGCCTGACCCGAAACACGCTCCGTCCATTTGGTCCCTCAATCAACGGCCGCCATTTAATTCCCAAACGCCGCCCGCCAAATCCACTGAAATTTTCATCGGACCCCCCGAAAATTTCAAACCTCTGTTCCTGTCCTATAAAATCCTCGACGAAACCCTCCAAAATCAGTGCAATCTCTCCAATCTCAGTTCTCCAATTCCTCATAGAATTACACTTCTCTCTCTATAGCAGCAGAAGCTCCGGAGAAATGGCGAGAACCAAGCAGACGGCGCGGAAGTCCACCGGCGGCAAGGCCCCGAGGAAGCAACTCGCCACCAAGGCGGCGCGGAAGTCGGCCCCGGCGACCGGCGGGGTCAAGAAGCCGCATCGCTTCAGGCCCGGGACGGTGGCGCTGCGGGAGATACGCAAGTACCAGAAGAGCACGGAGCTGCTGATCCGGAAGCTGCCGTTCCAGCGGCTGGTGCGGGAGATCGCGCAGGACTTCAAGACGGATCTCCGGTTCCAAAGCAGCGCCGTCTCGGCACTGCAGGAGGCGGCGGAGGCCTACCTGGTGGGGCTTTTTGAGGACACCAACCTGTGCGCCATCCACGCGAAGCGGGTCACCATCATGCCCAAGGACATCCAGCTCGCGAGGCGGATCCGGGGCGAGAGGGCTTGAAGGACGGCTGCTGCTCCTTAAGCCCTTTTTGTTACTATGGAGAGTACAGTAGGGAGAAAAAGATTGAAGCTTTAGGCGTTTTATAGCTTTCCTTTCCTTTGGGATTTTCTTCTGATGTGATGTATTTTCATGGCGATTAAGGAGATTGATAGGAAAATGTTTCTGGGCTTCTTCTTCAAGCTTTCGAAGTTTGGTAGTAAAGATTGCTGTTTTTCTTCTTCTGGAATTTACAAGATTAAAAGGGGCAGGGTGATTTGCAAGGCATGCAACCAATCCGTGCACTTCAAGAGCATGTCTCTTGCATTTTCTTTACCAGTTCTTATAACTGGACCCCCTTTCACCAACCTCCTCAAATTCGATCAATCGTTCGCCACCCATCGTGGCAATGGGGTCCAAAAAGACATGCCTTGCCGTCTTTTCTTCCACCAATTTCATTGTCCTGGTCTTGCTCTCTTCCCTTAGAGATCTTTCCCTTGATGCAGAGCTCTTTGCCTGTCTGTCGAGTGGTCTTTCGCCCCTTTTCGGGTGGCGCCTTGGTCGCCATCACCACCGGCACCGCCACAAGCACCCTGATGATAGCCAGAGGACGGTCTCCATCTGCGACAATTTCCCACCCGACATTCCCCCTCCGGAGACTAACACGACGGTGACCCTCTGCGTGGACCGGAACGGGTGCTGCAACTTCACCACGGTTCAAGCGGCTGTGGATGCGGCCGGCAACTTCAGTCAGAAAAGGACCGTGATCTGGATCAACAGCGGCATTTACTAGTAAGAATAATTTGGTTAGCCGTTTAACTTCCCTTTAGACAAAGGTGATCGTAATCTGGTGATTCGATCGTTTGTTCCGGCAGCGAGAAGGTGACCATCCTGAGGACGCGGCCGAACATTACGTTTCAAGGACAAGGATACTTATTGATTGCAATCGCCTGGAACGGCACGGCTAATTCTTCGGGTGGAACATTCTGTAGCGGCTCACTGCAAGTCTTCTCGAACAATTTCATGGTGAGGAACATTAGCTTCATGGTGAGATACCAGATCGAATTTAAGGAAATCAATGTTCATGCTATGCTGCGACTGCAATTGTAATTGAGGGGCCGCCATTACTTCCGGGATTGCTATATCCAAGGTTCTATCCACTTCATCTTTGGCGACGCAGGTCTCTGTACGAGGTACGGGAGTCCTTTGTTACATAAATTACGTGGCGAAAGCAATGTCAATGATTCTAGGATGACCTTTCCATTGAATCGCAGAACTCCCAACTGATTTCCATTGCGGCCCCAGTGCCTCCGGGGCAGAAGGTGATCAACGGGGCGGTCACGGCACACGGCCGAGCCTCCAAGGACGAGAACACAGGCTTTGCATTCATGAACGCCAACATCGGGGGCACGGGGATGTTGAAAGAAGATATGATTGGAGATTTGTTTTGATGTAATTGATAGGAGATGTGATTATTTTAGGACTAGAAAGATTAGAAGAATACAATATATACATTCTTGTAATAAATACAGAAATCAATGAAGAGCATACAATTTTTTCTCTTCACACAAATTCCCACATTTCTCTTCTACTTGGATTCGTGACATGGTATCAGAGTGTGTTTTGATTCTGGGATAGCTTTGCACTGAATTACCTTCGTTTCTTCCTTATTTCTTGTTGCTGCGATACTCGCAAAACAGAACAGCATCCATTTCTTCTTTGTTACTTGTTGTTGTGACACTCGCAAAACAGAACAGCATTGCTTCTTTGTCCAGAAATTCAGCCTTCGATTCTTTGTCTAGAAAACCAATCTGCAAAACAAAGTTGTTGAAGAAAATTTAGAAAATTGTCATTATGACAAAACCATAAACACCTACCTCAAGATTCGGTGATCAATCCGCAGGAGAAACAATGCCACCAGCCTTGTAGATCCAAGAAACCTCACCAGTCATTACTGTGTCCAAAGAGCTGATTCAACTACAAACTCAAATTCAGCATGTGCAACAAGCATTTGTTTCGGCTCAGGTCAATTTGGGGCAGCCCTATCCAGGCCAACCTTACCAATTAGTACCATATCCTTGGGACTATGGGCCGAGCCTAAATGCATCATTGCTAGGATTTCAAAGTGGTATACAGACTAATGGAGGCCCACCAGCTAGCAATAGAGCAAGCACAACCACCAGTTCATAGCAAACGGGCGAATCAGCCGAACCGGGTATGGGAACGAATCCCTACCCGGGTTCGTTTTTCTCAAATACGGGTCATACAACTGGATCTGGCGGATCGGGTTTGGGAGCGAATCCTACCCGAATCCGCTACCAGGGTTTCTCCCATACTAGATCTACGTTCCCAGCAATCGGCCGGAGCTCGACGACCCTCTTTTCACAAGCAACGTTGACGGACCAGATCTGAACCTTGTTGCTTAATAGTTAACAGGATCAGACAATTACTTGAGATGGTCACGCGAGTTCCGACGCGCACTGGTAACGAAAGATAAAGAGGGCTTTATTGATGGAACGGTCCCGATTCCGTTCGACGAGCGACTAGCGCGACTTTGGAAAAAATGCAATCAATTAGTCAGAACTTGGATCAGAAACAACATCGCTTCCGAAGTCGCAGCTGGTCTTCCCATGACGGAGGACTCGAAACAAATGTGGGAAAACATCAAGGAGATGTATGCAAAGTTGGATCAAGTGAAGATCTTTTCTTTAACACAACATATCTCGGATTTAAAATAGGGAAACATGACTGTTGCTGTGATTTTTAACAAACTTTCAGGTCTGTGGAATGAACTGGAAGCGGCTGAAGAAAAATTCGACTAGCCGAAGCCGATTTTACAACAATACAAAAAGATGCGGGACAGGGAGAAAGCGATCAGATTTCTCCTAATATTAAATGAATCTTACCTTTTGTTATGATCGCAGATCTTAACCATGGAGCCGATGCCAAGCCTTGGTCGTATCTACCAACTTGCTGTACAGGAAGAAAGCCAACAGATGCAGCGGATCACGGAAAGGAAGGCGAGAGCGTGGCTCTGGCGGCGAGGGTTTCCTCTCGCCCGCTACAGAGAGTCACGGGAGGAAGAGAGAATCGGGGACTCGCTCTAGGGTTCCACGAAAACCCTAGAGGATATCATAGAGCAACAGACGGCTACGATCAGTTTGATCGATCGGACGGCTCACGATCAATCCTTGGAGCCGCTAGATTCGACGGTGCGTAGAGTGGGAGGACCATTGAATCTAACGGTCCACGTGGAGCAATTCTCTATGGGTCGGATGGCCCACATAGCCAATTATTTGCTGGGCCCGATGGCCCACGAAGCCAATTCTTCGCACCAGCTGAAGGCCCATACGGGGGAACAACGGCCCATGCCGTAAACAGGCCTTCCTCATTCACAAAAAATCAAAAAGGAAATGGTAAGCTGTATTGTGAATATTGTAAATGCCCGCACCACACAGTTGAAAATTGCTGGAAATTAAATGGTAAACCTGGTGAAAAAGAAAAGGGGAAGTTTTCAACTATCTTTTAGGTGACGGGTAAATCAGCAAACAAGTCAATTACTCATGGGGAATATTAGGAGCTGATGGAAGCCCTAAAGAAATTGGATCCTTCTAACAAAGCTGGGAGTTTCACAGGTATTTCTTATTGCTGATGAACTTAATTTCAAAGGATGCATGGATCATTGATACAAGAGCTAGTGATCACATTGTTTGGAATCCAAAATTCTTTTCCAATATCAAAAAATTATCCTATCCTATATCAGTACAACTCCCCAATGGAAACACTACACCTGTTGGAATGACTAGCATTGTCAATCTTAGTCCACTCATCACTCTCAAAAATGTCATTTATGCTCCTACTTTCCATTTTAATCTCATGTTAGTCTCTCAAGCTTGTGAAGAAAATTCTTTTCATGTCTCTTTTGACTCTGATAAATGTCTATTTCAGGCCATTTCGACTGGCAAATTGATGTGCTTGGGTAGAATCTATCAAGGATTGTATTTTTGGATTAATCTTCCATGCAATTTTAAATTATCTTCTGTTGCATTTAATAAACCATTGTGTAACGTTGTTGCCAATGAAAGAAATTTTCTTCATCATAAGAGATTGGGTCACACTACTTCTTTCCCTTGTCCTCAATGTCATGTTTGCCCCTTGGCAAAACAAACTCGTGCCCCCTTTCAAAACAATATGACTCGAGTAGACGACATTTTTTCGTTAATTCATGCTGATGTTTGGGGACCATATCTCACAATAATTCATGATGGTTCAATATTTTTTCAAACAATTGTGGACGATTTCTCACATGCCACCTGGGTTTTCCTCATTCAATCAAAGGGTCAAGTTCTTTCTCACCTTAAAATCTTCCTGTCCTTATCCAAAACTCAGTTTGGAAAAACAATTCGTCACAACCGCACTGACAATGGAAGAGAATTTTTCAATGGTGAATGCACTTCCTTTCTTTCCTCAAATGGAATTTTGCATGAAAGTACATGCACTTATACTCCACAGCAGAATGAAGTTGTTGAGCGAAAGCACCGTCATCTCTTAGAAGTGGCACGTGCTCTTAAGTTCCAGGCATCTATACAGAAAACTTTTGGGGAGATTGTGTGGTCACTGCGGCATATCTGATAAATCGTATGCCATCATGCATTCTAGAAGGCAAAACTCCGTTTGAATTATTATATGGGCATAAGCCAGATCTGAGTTATCTCCGAGTGTTTGGCTGTCTATGTTATGTGGCTACAATAGGCCCTCGGGATAAAATGGCCTCCCGTGCTCGACAATGTGTTTTCATGGGATATCCAAACTTGAAAAAGGGTTATCGAGTTTATGAACAGTCAACCGGAGAATTTTTTATCAGCAAGGATGTGGTTTTTCATGAAGATATTTTCCCTTTCCGGGATACTACTTCTATATTTGCAGATGATATGGGAACTAATCATTGATTCTTGTCAGAAGAAGATCTATCTTATGGAGAATCATATCTTATTACCTCTCCTCCAAGACATCAGATAGTGGATATAGTATCGCCTTCACCGCCCAATGAGCCATCTACTGACAATCCAGTTGATCAACATTCCATGGAACAAGAATCTCAGGAGACAAATTGCGGAGAACCTACCGGTATTGAAACATCATCTTTGGAGGTGCTAGATGAGCCACCACGAAGATCTGGTCGAATCACTCGCCCACCAGCTTGGACTAAAGATTATGTTTGCTCCTCATCTACATCGTCAGGTACTCGTTATCCTATCTCCTCATATGTATCTTTCAACCAATTGTCATCAGAACATTTATGTTGCATTAGCCGAATTTATGAGGAAAGAGAGCCTTCTAGTTATAATGAGGCTATGCGTGATGAATGTTGGCAAAAAGCTATGGAGGTGGAACTTAAAGCCCTGATTGATAATCACACTTGGGAGATCGTGTCATTACCTCCTAATCGCAAGCCCATTAGATGTAAATGGGTTTATAAGATCAAATACAGAGCAGATGGCTCTATGGAAAGATATAAGGCCCGGTTGGTGGCCAAGGGCTTCACACAGCGGGAAGGTTTTGACTATCATGAGACTTTTTCTCTGGTGGCCAAGGATGTCACGGTTCGCTCATTCTTATCGATTGTTGCCTTTCGCAACTAGTCACTGCATCAGATGGATGTCCACAACGCATTTCTTCATGGTGACTTGGAAGAGGAGATTTATATGGACCTTCCACAAGGATTACGGAGACAGGGGGAGTCTAAGGTATGTCGTCTCCGCAAATCTCTTTATGGATTGAAACAGGCTTCTCGACAATGGTATGCCAAGTTTACTACTGCACTAACGGGAGCTGGTTTCAAGCAGTCAAAGCATGATTATGCATTATTCACTTGGAAAAAAAGGTACGTCGTTCACATAGTTGATAATTTATGTTGATGACATACTTATTATGGGAAATGATGATTCCGTTGTAAAGAAGCTTAAAGACCATCTATATTCGTCTTTTCATATCAAAGATTTAGGGTCACCTAAATCTTTTCTTGGAATAGAGATAGCTCGCTTTGATCTAGGGATTTCCCTTAGTCAGCGAAAGTTTGTGATGGAGATTATATCAGAAGCGAGATTGTCAGGATGCAAACCGGCAATTATTCCCATTGAATAGAATGCCAGTTGCCCAGTGTTGATTATGATGCTGGGATTTCCTCCTCTGATGATCCACTGTTAAAGGATCCGACAAGCTATCAAAGATTTGTTGGGAAACTCATCTATCTCACTATGACTAGGCCAGACATTTGCTATGCAGTACAAACTCTTAGTTAGTTCATGCACAATCCAAAGCAGTCACACATGAATGCAACCCTAAAGGTGGTGAAATACCTAAAGAAATGTCCAGGACTGGGGATACTCGTCTCTAAGAAGTGCAATATGGAGATGACAACCTATTGTGATGCGGACTATGCTACGTGTCCCATGAGTAGGAGATCTATCACTGGTTTTTGCATCAAATTTGGGGATTCATTACTTTCATGGAAAACAAAGAAACAATCCACTGTATCATTGTCATCGACAGAAGCTGAATATCGATCTATGGCAAAGATTGTTTGTGAGGTAGTATGGCTGTGAGGCTTACTTCTGGACCTTGGGGTACAAGTTAAAGGTCCGACATTACTCTTTTGTGATAATGATTCGGCACTAAAACTTGCAGCAAATCCTATATTACATAAGAGGACAAAATATATATAGATTGATTGCCATTTTACTCGAGAGAAAATCAAAGAAGGGATCATTGAAATAGAGGGATCAAGACCACGGAACAGCCCGCGGATATATTCACTAAACCTCTTTGTCAGAGACAGCATACATATCTTCTAAACAAGCTGGGTGTCTTGGATATATACAAGCCACCAGCTTGAGGGGGAGTGTTGAAAGAAGGTATGATTGGATTTGATTGGAGATTTGTTTTGATTGTAATTGATAGGAGATGTGATTATTTTAGGACTAGAAAGATTAGAAGAATTTATTTACTTTTTTATTGAGTCCTCTTGTACGATATATACATTCTTATAATAGATACAGAAATCAATGAAGAGCATACAATTTTTCCTCTTCACACAAATTCCCACATTTCTCTTCTACTTGGATTTGTGACAGGGGAGAATATGGCTTGGCCGGGCATGGAGGCCGTTCTCTCGGGTTGTCTTCGCATTCACGACCATGACCGACATCATTGCGCCCGAGGGCTGGAGCGACTTCAATGATGCCGCTCGAGACCAATACGTATTGGAATGATGATCGTGACCCTTAGCACAAATTATCTACACCATGATTCATCATTTTCCTGTAACAAGTTGAGTGGTTGATCGATTACCAACTTTTTCGCCGGGCTTCTAATTAAAATGCAGGACGATATTCTATGGAGAATACAATTGCTCAAGAGCAGGAGCTAACAAGAGCTTGAGAACACCATATGTCCAGAGACTAAATGATACTCAAGCTCTACCTTTTCTCAACATCTCCTTCATCGACGGGGATCAATGGCTGTGATGACCTCTTGTTATAACATTGATGTTATTTTTCAATTTCCAGTCAATGATTTATTCCGCAGGTCAGGAAAAATAATCAATAATTCCCACGAAAAAGTGTTCAAATACATTGATTCATGTACATTCTATTGACTGGGGAAGTTCTCTTCTTCAAGATTGCTTGTTCAAACAATTTGTTAACTTTAATGTAATTTGTCTCGTCACATGCTCCAATCTGTCCACGGGTGATGGTCACCTACGAACTTTCCCAATTTGGCATAAATCAATCAAGGCAGGAGGATTATCACTTGTCTTCTGATGCACTGAGAACGTACCTGTCTTGGCTTTTTCCTGTTGGGAAGAGCATTTTTCTTTCATGGGATGGTGCGATTTAAGACACGTTTGGTAACGTTTCTGTTCAAAAATTGTTTTCAGAAACAGAAATAAAAAAAACTATTTATATTCCAGAGAACAATTTTTGAACAAAAGAACGTGTTTGGTAACTGTACAAAATTTATGTTCCTGGAATAGAAAAAGAATAGAAACGCGTTTGGTACACTTATATAATTTTATTGTTTCTTTTAATTTTTAAATATATTTTTTTTTCCTTTTTTCTTCTTTCTTTGTTTTTTTTTTCCTTTTTTCTCAGTGGTTGGCAACTTGCTAGGTGATGTCGAGCGAGCTCGTTGGAGCCTCGCTAGACTGGCCTTCGGCGAGCTCGCCGAGCCTCGTGCGGCCACAACGAGCCTTGTCATGGCTCGGCCTCTCTAGGGGCCGGCGATGCTCCGAGGAAGTTGCCGGCCCTCGTCTGCCCAATCACTAACACCAACCATGGCCAAGGCTAGTGACCGGCAAAAAGGAGGAGGAGGAGGAGGAGGAGGAGGAGGAGGAGGAGAGGAAGAAGAAGAAGAAGAAGAAGAGGAAGAAGAAGAAGAAGAAGAAGAAGAAGAAGAAGCAGGAGGAGGAGGAGGAGGAGGAGGAGGGAGGAGGAGAAGAAGGAGGAGGAGGAGGAAGAAGAAGAAGAAGAAGGAGGAGGAAGAAGAAGAAGAAGAAGGAGGAGGAGGAGGAGGAGGAGGAGGAGGAAGAAGAAGAAGCAGACGGAGGAGGAAGAAGAGGAAGCAGAAGAAGAAGAAGGAGGAGGAAGAAGAAGAAGAAGAGGAAGAAGAAGAAGGAGAAGAAGAAGGAGAAGCAGAAGGAGAAGCAGAAGGAGAAGAAGAAGAAGCAGAAGAAGAAGAAGGAGGAGGAGGAGGAGGAGGAGGAGGAGGAGGAGGAAGAAGAAGAAGAAGAAGAAGGAGGAGGAAGAAGAGGAAGAAGAAGAAGAAGAAGGAGGAGGAAGAAGAGGAAGAAGAAGAAGAAGAAGAAGCAGAGGAAGAAGAAGAAGAAGAAGAAGAAGAAGAATGAGAAAAAAAAAAAAATGTTTCCGGAAACAAGAAACAAGTTTTTTTTTTACTTTTTGTTTATGTTCCAAATCTGTTCTAGAATAAAAGTAAACAAAAATTTTCTGTTTTTTTTTGTCTTCCAGAATAAAAGAACAAAAATTTGTTTATGTTCCAGAAATTGCCAAACAAGGCCTTAGCCACCAGATTAATTGTTCAACTAGTAGGGCTTCTTGGGTTTTCAATGATGATTGTCCGTTCGCTGGGATGCGTACGATCAAAGGAAACCAGCTCACGGATCTTAAACCTCAAAATTAGCCACCTCCTTTGAGGCCTCCTTTACAATTCGTTCATAACATTGTGAGATAAACGGGGATTAAGGGTGCGTTTATCTTACTGAAAATTTTATGATAAATAAAAATACTTATTTTCTTCTTGTAAAAGGGAAGTTGTTTTCCCACCATCTATTTAGTGATTTAGAAATACTTATTTTCTTCTTATAAAAAGGGAAGTTGTTTTCCCACCATCTGCGCTTGTTTTTAGTCCGTGCATAATGATTCCACAGATTGATTATCTTCTATCATCCAAATATTGAAAAAGTCAGAAAAAGAAAAAATTTCAGAAACAGCTTTCCTTTTAACAAATAGACCTTAAATTCTAACTTGCTTGTGCCAATGTCATTTGGTAATGTATGAAGCTGAAAAATAACACAGTAAATGCACTGATTAGCTTGTTCACCATAGTCTTATGCTAGGATGTGTTTGTTTCGAGAAAAAAACATCATAACGAAGGAAAGTGCATTCTAGGAAATCATTTTCCAAAAAAAGTGTTTTCCTCTTTTCAAATTAAGGAATTCATTTTTCTGACTTTAAGCATACATTTTTTTTTACCATGAATGAATTTCGGTTGACTAATCATTTTAAACGAACTAAAAGGGTGAAAGTTTGGAAAATTAATTCGCGAAAAAAAAATCACCAAACAAATGCACCTTTGAATTCCACTTCTCGTTGAAAATTGTTATATAAATCCAGTCTCATCTTCTCCAAAGCAAGTAAATGCAATGTCGCTTTCCTTATACGTATGCAAGCGACATGTGATATGTGCATTAGGTGGGGGGCCCCTCCCTAATTATGTCTTTTGGATGAAAGGACCATCGCGTCATTGTCCCTGTTTCTGTTGAGTTGGCAATGTGGCAGGAGTAAACATAGAAGTGAAGTGCCTATACGAATGTATATATTTCGATATCAACTCTTTGTTTGTGCTTTATATAGCTTTAAATTTATAGAAAGAATACGATTAATGACGGCGAAGGCCATCTCATGAGTTCTAGTGGGTCAAGCACGGCAACGCAAAAATTTGGTGCTTGAAGACTTGGGACTTCACCAAGAGTTTGCGGTGGAAAATGAACTACATTTATTTATCAAGACAGAGCTTCAACTGTGTCAAAATGATGTGATTGGACTTAGGGGTGTGCATGGTCCGGGTGGGGAGTTCCCGATCTAGGACCGAGAACCGCTTGCTAAGGACCAGTTCAAAAAAATTGGAACTGTGAACCACCCGTTAGTTGCATGGATCTACTCGAGAACCGGACTGCCAGTCCGATCCAATTCCCAAATGGATCAATGGAACTGGTCTCACCAATAATAATATCGTTTTCCAAATTCCGCCGTGAATACTCTTCATATTGAGTAATATTTTTCTTTAAATTGAACCGGCTTAATTAAGAGAACATTTTTTCTTTATTTTATTGGAAAACACTACCAAAGAAGAGAAATATATATATATATATATATATATATATATATATATATATATATATATATATTCTTGTTTTTGAATCATTTCAGTTGAAATCTAAAATATTTTTTAAGTTCAAAATTATGGTGTAGATGTCTTTTCCTTTATCCCCTAACAATGCTCAATCTCTTACAACATTTGCTTTACTGAATTCTTTCTATAGAAACAATTCCACCAGTATTCCACATATTCTTGAACATAGTGTCCTGTGTGAGTCCTAGAAGTGTCATTTGAAGGAGCCACTTGTTGAGTTGCTAAAAGACAGCTTACACACTTTACTAAATTCTTAAAGAACATGGAAATCTTGAGAGGAGATGAAGTCCTAAAATTTAGGTTTGCTAATTAGTAGTTTCAAAATTTATTTTAATATTAAAAATTAAAAATTATTATATTATAATCAGTCCAGCCCGAATGGGCGGATTCACTCATGGAACCGGGAACTGGACCAGTACCCACCGGTTCCCATAAATTGGAATCGGGAACCAGACCAGTTCCCTCAAGAACCACCGGTTTCGGGCGGTTCCAGTTCGGTTCCAAGAGGTCCGGGCGGGTTCAGTTCTTTTGCACAACCCTAGTTAGACTGGGCATCCAATAGTCAGTCATGGATCCAAGATTCCAAATAAAAGTGAAGTTTTTTTTTTTTTTTTTTTTTTTTGGCTATCGAAGACGAGAAAAGTTGGCAATTTTAAAAATCTAATAAATGTTGATAATTAACTCAAATAAGAGTTAATATTATAAATTAATTAGTAACTTAATTTAAAAAGTTGATAATTACTCTAATGATAGTAAATTTAAAAGTTGCTGGAAAGGCTGAAAAAGGTGGCAACTCAATATAAAAACTTGGTTTAAAAAGGAAGAAAATAAACTTAAGTAAGTAACTTATACGAGAGTTTGTTATTGAAAAATAGGTAGTAACTTAATCGAGCAGATGATTCATACAAATAAATTATGGTAATTTCATAAAATAGCCAATACATTAGAATCAATCATAAGTAGAATAAAAAACTAGGTACTGTAAGAGAAGTATTTTTGTCAGACATAAGAGAAGCCGATAATTAAAAAATAATAATTATTAGTTAGCTTAAATAAGAGTCAAAAGCTTAAAAGCAATTGGTCATTAATTGGAATCTCAACAGGTGCCCAAGGCTACTAATTCAATTAGAGTACGCATTAGTAACGTGATCACTCTAATTGAATTTGATCATTTATAGAAAGAATTGGTGAATTCAAAAAGTTCACAAAAGGAAAATAAAAGTGGTAGCTCAATTAAAAAAATTGTAAATTCTAGTAAAATAATTAATATTTTTTAAAAACTCAAATGAGAGTTAAAAACAACATAATTGGTAAGTTCATAAGAAAAAAATAGAAGAAACTAAAATAAAAGTTGATAATTTCACGTCATAGTTGGTAAATGGTTGATAAGAAAGGTACATAAAGAATTGCACACGCGAAAGCACAACTTTTTGTCCTGGATAAGAGGAGTTGATAAAAAATCATATAATCATCACTTGGTTATACAAAATTAGTTGGTAACTGGATTGGAGAAAATTGTTAGTTAAGACAAGTTAAAGTTTAAAATTAAATAGAAAATTTGATAAAAATAGAAAATAAATCAAATCTATGTTGGTAAGCAACTCAAATGAAAGTAAATCAAAACTAGTTAGTAACTTAATAAGGGACAAAAGCGTATATTTCACAACAACAAAGGCTGATAAATTCAAATGAGAAAGGGTAAAGTTAAGGCATCTGTAAGAAAGAAAAATAAAATTTGGTAATAGTAACAAAAGTTTATAATTAAAAAAAAAAAAATGAATGTTGGCACTCGAGTAAAAGTTGATAATCCAAAATCAATTAATAATTTAATCACAAAAGTCGATAAATCACTCCAATAAAGATGGACAAATTCATATGAGATTCGGTAAGTTCAAGACAAAGAAAAATTAGTGAAGGATAAAAAAAAAAAAAACATTAGTAATATGCAGACTCGATAATTAAATAAAAATGTCAAGAAATTGCCCACAAGTTATTGAAAATCAGTTGAAGGGTAATTTTTCCTTTACTCTCATTTTCCGACACTAGCTCCTTTCTAAATCTACTGGCACAAAAAAGTATTCCAATTTCTTTTAACAGGAAAGTAGAATCGTCGAATATTTCATCTGTAAGAAGTTTTACAGCAGAACGACACCGCTCACATTACGAAACATGTTTTCAAATTCAGTTGATAGGCAAACTTCCCTGTCCCCTCTCCCTCCCCCATTCTTTGCACTTTCATCGTATCCGGCAGAATAGCACTATAAGGAAACAGAGAACTTATGATCATATCTGTCTCCATGGGAAAGCAATGAATTAGTCAATATAGTTTCTGCATTATTTTAACTTCCCAGAAGAAAGAATAGCAGAGAAAGAACAATATTGGCAAACAAGTATCACGCCTCACATAAACCTCTCGGAACAGTTTCTACACATGATATTGACAATCAAATGCATTTCTGTCAATGACGATCGGCATAGTGTTGGTGAAAGTCTAGATAGCACTGAGGAAGGAAGAAGGACAAGGAGGTATGGGGATGTCCACCGTGCCTTCCAGCATCAGAAGCACCTTCCTCATCGAAGGACGGAGCGATGGCTCTTCAAGGATGCACCAAAGAGCCACTTTCACCATTCTCTCCAACTGTCTTCTGTCGGTCGATTCATCATTGACTAGTTTCTCTAGCTCGCGCTCCTGGAAACAGCTGTAGGCCCATTCTTCGAGCACGGCTTCATCATCAGGAAGGCTCCAATCCACACTTCTTCGGCAGCAGATGATCTCCAGCAACATGATGCCAAAGCTGTAAACATCTGCTTTCACCGTCACTGGCAAATTCTTGTGCCACTCCGGTGCAACGTAACCCCTCGTTCCTCTAATCCTTGTCATGGTGTTGGTTTGATCTGGCTTCATCAGCTTTGATAACCCAAAATCGGATATTTTTGCTCGCCTACATTCGTCGATTAGTATGTTCTGTGGCTTGATATCGCAGTGAATGATCTGGGTTTCACACTCTTCATGGAGATAGAGGAGGCCTCTGGCTATGTTTCGAGCAATTCCCATTTTTCATCCCAGCAAGGTTGTTTCTCAGGCGTGAAGAGCAGATCCGCAAGCGACCCGTTGCTCATGTACTTGTACACCAAAAGCCTGTCGTGTCCGTCAAGACAATAACCAAGCAATTGGACGAGGCTCCGGTGATGAGTCCTCCCGATAATTTTCACCTCGTTTTGGAATTCGCTTTCAACATCCGATGAGACCTTCTCTAGTTTCTTAACTGCAACAACCTCGAGGCTATTCAACAGTGTGCCTTTATACACTGTTCCGAATGCTCCCCTACCAATCTCTTCGGCGAAATCTTTGGTTACCCTCTTCAGCTCTTCATAGGTAAATGATCTCGGCGAAATATTCTCTATCATTGTAGCGCTTCCCTCCTTGGGAAGTATTTCATACAGCCGAACGCGATACCTGTAAACAATGAATCCTGACACTGCCAGTGTCATTAATGCGAAAGCAGTAGATGATGCAATTGCAAATAGAATGGCTCTCCGAGAAGGCCTTTTCTTTCCCTCCGGCATGAAGCCATTCGCTCCATTCCCATTAGATCCAGTCTCCCCCACCTTGATGGAGAGTATGTTTGCATTATTGAGGTCTCTCCTGCCATATTTCAAAGGAAGCCTCATCTTTTTGCAGGATTGGGCATTGTATATCACTGCTTCGCAATTGCAATCCTCCAAGCATGCCTTTTGACATTCTTCGTTGGTAGAAAAAGTAAGATCAGCATACGCAGTATCCTGCCATACAGTGTTAGAGACCGGTTGAATAGTGTACCTAGGGGCTGCGTCTGCTCTCATGCAGCTATCTGCAGTGAAGTTCCTCTCGCACCCAGATGTCCAGTTCCCAGGGTTCACATATCCGAATCCTGGAAGACACTTGCACTCGAGATTTTGATCATTCATGGCGCAAAACCCGTTGAGCCCGCATAAGCCCTTGGGCATACATCTGTTGTCAGAAAGCGGCCATATTTTTGACAAATCCGCATTCTGGGTCGCGTTGTACAAGTACAGTCTCAAAATCCCATCTGGGTCGATTCTCAAAAGGTAGATTATTCCTTCTTTTGGAGGTCCTCTACTTGCGGTGATATTGTTCACATATGGACCTGTTGCGTTCAACAGGTAGAGAGAACCGTCATTATCGAGATATAGTGTCACATTGTCACCGACTCCGGCGGTGCCAGATGCCCAGTAAGCGTGCTCGCCCGTCTCTGGAGTAGCTACAGGATACTGCACGAGGTTTCCATCCTTTTGCATTTTGAGGCGAAACAAACCAGTCGATTGGTCGCTCTCGGAAGCGCTCGAGGACAACTGTTGGCTTGGTGATAAATGCTGGCCTGCCAAGAGGGTGTCAGTCGGAAAATCAGAAGTCTGCCATATGACGTCCCGCCTTGAGTTATACAGAACGAAATTGCCAGTGTCGAGCATAGAAGCTGAGACCGCAGTCTCCCTCGGAATGGCAACAAACGTCTCTTGCGCTTCTGAAGACTGCAGGACAAGTCTCCCGTCGCTGGTGAAACGTAGGGTGGAATTTCGTGGGACCGGAGGATAGTCTCGGTTAGCGGTCCAGACTATGGTTTTACGCGGAGTTCGTGGAAGGAAAACCCCGACCGCATAACCGTCGCCCCGCTGATAGAACCCGAACGCGAAGGCACCGGAAGGCGAGAGCCAGAAGGAGTTGAAGGTGGTGGTGTTGGGTGCGAGAGAAGCACCGAGGGTTATGTTGATCTGTCTTTGTGCAGTTGCAGGTGTGAAGAAGATGAATGCGAGTGCGAGAAGAAAGGGAAGCGTAGCAACCATACGAATGGCAGAATTAGCCATTAAAGCAAACTGAGGTCTACTTTTAATGCTACAGAACTCGTTTTGTGGTGTGAACAATTAGCTCTTTGGCCCATGCTTTATAGAGCAACATCAGCTTCTAAAATGGAAATAATAACTAAGAGGTCTTGACTCTAGAAAAGTCTTGTTCAAAGAAAGCATGAGACTCCAGACACGGACGTTCAAATGCCATGTTCCCAGAGATTTCTTCTTTTTTTGTTTTCATAAACTCGCTGACGCGGTGCTGTTACGACTGGATGGCTTGAGTTTAGTCCATGGTCGAACCACACCGCCTTCCAGCGGGGTTCCTAATTTCTACATTAATTACTTCCGTCGTTGTCCTTTTTCTTTTTCTTTTTCTTTTTTTTGCCTCTTCTTGTTTTAGCTTTGACCAACAAGTTGCTCACTTCTGTCGATTTTAGCAGCCGGGCCCACTTTTTCCACAAGTCTCCCCAGTGATTATTTTAGTAAGTAGATAGAGGGTTGACCCGTTCAAATGCGGGTGGCGAAGCACACGGAGTTTTTTAAGTCTTCCTTTGTTTTTTTAAGTTTGCAAGTCGTTGTCTCGTTGCGAGAACTTTTCTGGCGGAAAGTGCACGCTCCAACTTCTTTTTTATTCTCCAATTTGCCACAACTTTTACTATTCCGCAGCTTTACTTATAAATGAAAATAATATGAATTGTAATTGTCATTATTGTTATCTTTTAACTATATTAAAGTGATGTGCATCATGTTCGACCAAAAAAAAAATGCCGTGCATTATTATCATTATTATGCTATCTTTATCTATACTAAAGTGGTGGAAATAATTGCCTAAAATGTCTTAATCCTATTATACAATGATTAATTTAGCTCTAAACTTTTCGGTTTAATTTTAGACATTAAGATGATCTTTCCGGCCAATTTTGGCCAAAAATTGATAACGTGAACACTAATCATTTTACTTGACACGGCTAGCTGACATAGACAAATTTTTTTCCTTCCTTCCTTTTTGTTGCTTTCTTTTCCTTTTTCCATTTGATTAGCCACAGGTGAGGGCCACCCTCACTTGAGTGACCATCACCCCCACCAAATTGAGCAAGCGCATCATGGCCCTTCCAGACCACCATTTGCCTAGGTTCTCCATGGCCAATAAGGGTCACCACTGCCTACAACTAGCGATTGCAACCCTCACTTGTGGTACCAGCCATAGGGAAAAAGGAAAAGAAAGGAAAAAAAATTTAAAAAGTTCCGAAAATTTAAAATATTACAAAAATTATTCACATCGGCATCACCAGTTATACCACGTAGGAAGACCACTGTTCACGTCAATGATATCTAGTTTGGCTAGAGGCAATGCACTTGCTCTTCCATTCCCATAGTGTGAACGAGACACTAGAGTTTCATACTACTTTACTAGTGAAGACTGAAAGTCATTGATCGAAATAATTTAAAGAAATGAAAAGAAGCACATTGGATGATTCATATGATGATGAAGCTCTTGCAACGTGAGGTACATTGCATAAATTTATTGTACGCAAGCTCCTTGCAATAACGGTTTACCTAACCCTTTGACCTCTTTCGGGTTCAGTTGATATGGAGAAACCCCCCATCTGATTTGATCTGATTGACCCGATGGCTACATCTAATATGTAATGAACAAATGGCTCCTTTGAGAATAAAGAGCGCAACAAAGTATTAACATTAGTAATGCCGGTAATCATGACTAATGACAGCGATGGCTCGGCAACACTCGATCCTCAAATCGGTCTCTCCATTGAGGAGGAAGAGAATGATCTCGTTGGTACACGATTTCCGCTACACCAGCACGTTTCAACACTTTACCAGTCACCCACTGGCTCAAGCCGTGCCGCCAAGCCGAAACTAAGCTTGTAGCAGTTGACGGGAGTTTTTATTTCACAAGTAGCGGCTCCGTTGGCCAATACATTGCCTAGGGCTAATAAGAAAAGCAAGCAACATTTCAAAGCTATAGTTGAGAATTGGATTTGTAATAACAAAATATGAGAAAAAGATAGGGAGAGAGAGAGACGAGGCAATCGTGAAGAGTTGGTGGATATATGTATGCATATGTATGATGCATAGGGAAAAGTGTCAAAAATATCTCAAATCTATTGTATTGATATCAATATAGTCCAAAATTATATAATAATGTCAATTTAGTTCTAAACTTTTTATCTTGGTATCAATTCAGTCTTAAACATTTTAAATGTACCAATTTAATCCTAAATCTTTTGAGATAATACTAATATAGTTCTAAACATTTTAATTTGTGTCAATTCAGTCCATTCAGCTAATTTTAGTCGGATGTTGTTGATGTGGACTCCAACCGGCTTACATGACATCACTGACGCTGATTTGGATACTTTGTAATAATATTTTAATAATATATATATATATATATTTTTTCTGATTTTTTTTTTTTTTTTTTTTTTTTTTTCTCTCCTTCCTTTCTTCTTCCTTTATGCGGTGGCCGGCCACTGGTGACAAGCAATGGCTGGCCACCAACCATGGTTAGCCTCGCCTAGGCCAGGACAACCTCAACAATGGCTCCCCTCGCCAAATCTAACAAGGCTAACCCTTGCCCAAGCCAGGACAACCTCACAGGGTATCATCTTGGCTTAGGCGACGGAAGCCTTCATCGGGGCTCAACCTTGCCATGGCCAGGCAAGGCCAACCCGCCTGGCCATCGTTTGTGGCTGGTGACCAACTGCTACCTAAAGGAAGAAGAAATGAAGGAGGGAGAAAAAAAAAAAAAAAGAGAAAAAAAATCAGAAAACTAATAAAAAATTGAAAAATTATTATAAATTATCTACGCCAGCATTGATGGTGTCATGTAAGCTAACCAATGTCTATGTTAGCAACATCTAGTTAGATTAGCCTAAAGGACTTAATTGACAATAAGTCAAAAAGTTTAGGACTAAATTGGCAGGTTAAATGATTTAGAATTGAATTGACACCAAGTCAAAAGATTTAGTACTAAATTGGCACCAATGAAATAGGTGTAGTACTTCTCTAACACTTTTCTCATGATGCGTATGTAGGTACAATAGATAGGTGAGGGAATGGAAGAACTTTGCATCGAATAGTTTTAATTTAATGTAATTATCGTTTCACCAAGTGAAAATCTTAAAGTAGGGATGAAATTGATGGATTTTGAAAAAAGAAGAAGAAGAAGGGTTTGTTTGTTGATTTTGAATAGAAATATAAATGCGTGTAAAAGTAAAGAAATTCAAATGTAGGTACTGGAAATCAAAGGTTGCAAGAATGGTAAAGGGTATGGGAAATTTAAAGCGTTGGAAAGATAAATTTGCAGGAACTTCAAAAAAGAATTTGCTAGAAGAAACCATAAAGAGCTGGCGCATGTATCTTTATATTTACATATAAGTAATTAATATTAAGTTAGATTACAGTCATTCCTTCCTCACCTCATATATGTATATATTAAGATATATGTATGATGAATAGGTCAGGGAACGAAAGGACTTAGCATCGACTACCTGAAAAGTTCTAATTTAATGTTCTATATAAATATTAGGATAGGTTTGTTTCATAGAAAAGTCAAGATTTAAAATGTAATTTTCAAAAAATGATTGGTTATATAGCTTAGAAAATACTCTATGAGGTATAACTCCCCAAGACAGTAAAGAATTACAGAAATCACCACGAGCCTGGGACTTGAAGAACCTCGACTTGATAGAGCTTATTTTCGTCATCGTTGTCCTTCTCTGCAGAACGTGATTCAGACTCAGCCACTGGTGTTGCTAAGGGCTCTCCCTCTTTCTCCTTACCCTTACAAGAAGTTTCAGCCTTACTCGGCTCAGATTGTACTGATTTCTCAGGGATGATCTCTTCGTCCTTTGTCTCATCCTTTGAAACCTTACCGATATCCTCCATCAGTAACTTTGACCGTCCTCCATTGGCGAACCCCTGAATTGCTTTTTCTATGGATTCAACATCCAACAAAGTACATCAGAATTTTGGGAAAATTATTCAAAAAGTCATAAACCAATTACATATTTGCCAATTTAATTCTAAACATTTTAATTTTATCAATTTTGATTGGAAATCGCTATCATAGATACCGTCGGTGCCATGTAGAACTGTTGATACTAACATTAACAATTTCTAATAATATTTTAATATTTTTTGAATTTTTATTATTTTTCTGTTATTTTTTTTCTTTTACTTATTTTCCTTTTGCTAATGGCTAGCCACTGGCCATGGCTAGTTAGTTGGCCTCACCCGCCACAGGTGAGGCTAAGCCAAGCAAGGGCAAGCCCCAGCAAGAGGGGCCCTCACCCAAGTGAGGCCCTATGAGGGTTGACCTTGCCCAGGTCAAATCTAGCGAGGCCAACCCTCACCCAACCTAGGGCGGCTAAGGCAAGAGTCAATTGGATGATGGCCACGCCGAGCAAGGCCACCCTAGCCTAGGTGAGGGCCGGCCTTGCCAAATTGGGCCTGGCTCAAGGCTAGCCTTGCCTAAGCCAGGGCAGCATCGCTTAGGCGAAGGCGATAGCTGACAAAGCTGCCTTGGCCTGGGTGAGGGTCGGCTTGGGCAAGGGTTGGTGTCACCCCGACCCTCCGAAAACGTGCACATCCCTTCTTTGTCGATTAATAACAACGTTCCAAGATGTATCGTCGACCCATTCATTTAATATACGCATGCAGAAGCATATAAATAATCCCTAGACAATAAAACAATGGGATAAGAAAGTAGGGCCAATTTTTCTCAAAATACCTTTTTATAAACACACGGGTTTATACATAGAAGCCTACAAAAAGGAATCGGCTTTCAACAAAAGAGAAATGTCCTAGGACTAGCTAGTCAAACATGCTAGCCGATTCTCCAAGCTTCACCTTTTGAACTTCAGGCCTTGGGTTCCCCACCGCTTTCAACTAGAGGCTTGAAAATGGTTATACAATAACTAGTGAGACAACGCATCAACAAGTTCTATCCCTTAAGACCTAATTAGGAAGCCAATATGCCCTAAATGCTGCCTAAGCATAACATGTTATTTACATTACCTTAGCCTCAGTTCCATCTTGCAAATCAACGTTATTTACAGATACCTTATATCACATCACTCAATGAATTCATAACATCATATCAAATCATTGATCAATCGATCTAGTCGATTACATGTCATCTCGACCATTTTCTTGGTCGACTTATCTCACTTACTCAAACTCAATGTTTAATTACGGCTCAGTGAGCACACCCTATACATTCATCTCAATTACTCACATTCAATGCTAAATTACGGCTCGGCAAACACGGCCTACTAAAACTTTGGCGATAATGCTAAATTACGGCTCAGCGGGCACGGCTTACTAATTCTTTGGCGGTTAATGCTGAATTACGGCTCAGCCGGCACAATCGATTCCAAATTAGGTGATAATGTTGAATTACGGCTTAGCGTGCACAACCGATTCCAAGTTCGGTGGTGGTGCTTAATTACGGCTCAACGAACACAACCTAGATTAGGTGATAACCTATGGTCCAATGGACATAACCGTACTTCGGCGGTTTTCTTGATCTAACCCACAATGTCATATGATTATTCACCCACGGCCAACAACATTACACTCCTCAAATAAATTTCTCAATTAACACATTATCTCAGCCTATTTTCCTTGGGTTAAGAGTACCTGTTAAAAATGATCGTGTGTAGATATACGGTCGACCTCAGCCAAAATATAATAATTTTACCTTTTTGAATATCTCACTAGTTTCAACAGCCCATAACATATTTTTGACGCTATAAATCGACGCCTAGTAATTTTCCCATCAATTACCAAAATTGATTAATTTAGGAATAAAATCATAAAATTAGAATTAAGTCAATTCAGCACAATTTAGCACTCAAATAAATAAACAAACCGCATCACGATAATCAACATAAAATTCGATCGTTAGTTATCCCAGCCTAATTTTCGAAAATTAATTAATTAATTAAATAATTCCAAAAAGTATTAAATAAATGCAATAAATCCAACTTAGACCCGTAATGCCTAATTGGATGTCTGAATGGACCCGGAAAATTTCCAAGGCTCGTTTAATAAATAATATAGCGTGTGTACTTGCTAAGTACACTAATCATTTGCCTAACATGCATCAATAAGTTTAATTACTCTACTCTAATCTATCCACATAATCACACTTAATTAAATCTAAACAATTCCTAAGCATCATTATCCTACTAAGTGAGAATTAGCGAGCAAAACTCACTTGTTTAAAAGTGGAGACTAGATCACTACAATGACGGTGTGACAACAGTCGAACTTGGGCTCACGATGACACCGACGAACTTGGACTGGGCCTTAAACTGGCCCAACACAACTCAGCAAGGCTAAGCTTCGGCCTTGGGCTTCTGTAGGGCTGCTGGTCGCGGGCTTGGGCTTGGGCTTGGAATTGGGTTTCTAATGGGCTGGACCCAAAGCTGAAGTCGTGGACTGGATTGCTGAAATTCATGGGCTTGGGCTGCTGAATTCTTGGGCCAAAGTTGGGCTGAACTTCATGTGGACTTGTCTTCGGATGGGCTGGGCTGAGGAACCTAACAATTCCACAGCCAAAGCTGGGCTGAAACTGAACTTGCGTGGGCTTTACTGCGGGCTTTGCTGGGCTTGACGCTGCTCTTGCAAGGGACGTCGATACAGCAAGGAAACGGAGCGGAGATGGGGCACGATCGATGGCAGCTTGATTGAAGTGCGGACGAAGATGCTGGATTTTCTTGCAGGCTGAACGTGCTCGGCTTCAATTTTCGGTTTGAGGGAAAAGAAACGTGGACGGCGTGGCAGCAAGATGGAGGGTCTTCGGTGGGATTTGCAGGCGTAAGTGGAGTCAACAAGATGGGCTTCAATTGAGTGTTGACCGAGTGGGTTGCTTCGGTCTTCTACTGGACGTCGTGGATGAAGAGGAGAAATCGGTGGAGTTCATGGGCTGAAGTGTGGGCTGTTTGGTGAGTGGGGAAAATCGTGGGTGCTGAAAATGAAGGGGGGAGGCAGCGGGGAAAAGAAAAAAATGGAGATGATGGGCTGAACCAAAGAAAAGAATGAATAAGAGAGAAAGAAGAATGGTCGACTGCGGCTTGAGGGGGAGGATACGCACGCACGCCAGGGGAAAAGAAATGATCGGCAGAGAGAGAGGGGGAAAGAAAGAGAAGAAAGTCAAAAAGAAAAAAATATCTAAATGATGATTATCATGCCCCTAAAGTCTTCATGCATTTCCCCTTTGTCCCCCATATTACTTTCTAGAGAAGTAAGTCCACAAATAATCCATTTTGATGCCCAAAAGTTGCACCCCTGTCAAGCTCCGAATTTCACTCAACTCTTGGCCTCAATTTCTTGACCAATTTTCTAAATCAAGGTCTAATTTTGATAAAGAAAAATATCGTACAATTTTCTACAAGTCTCCGATACTCAAAGGCTCGGCTTGGAATTCCAAATTTTCTTTAATTTGGCCCATCCGAATCTCTGCTAATTTTCCGCAACGTCCGAAACGGTTTTCCGTAAAAATCCCTGAATCTCTGAAAATTCTTCGAATGATGAGTCAACGATTCTAAAATGATTTGTGACATGACAGAACTTTCAATTTCTAAAATTGGGTTCAAATTCACGGTTAATTTCAATCCGACGCGTTTTTAGCGTAACCTAGGCTATTGGGTAGCTTTCAAAAAATTTTAGTGCAAATGACCCGTGATCGATTTTCTTCGAGCCCCAATGTACCACTTCGATACATTGGCAACTCTTGATGGTTGTGAAAAGCTCAAGGTTTCAATTACAGGTACAGGGTACCCAAAATGACAAAAAATCGGTCTAGTGCCGATCGACGAGAATTTTGCTATCAAGTAGAATCACCCACACTTTGATTACATATCTCAGTCAAATCGACCTATCCCTGATCTTTGATCGATTTTGACAATGCTGTAATGGCCCTTGCAAACTAGCACGGTCGCGCAGTCGACTTCTAGTTGAATTTTCAAGTCCATAGCATTAAAATCTCTTAATAACTTCCCCAAATAGTCTAGTTATCTCACGAGTGATCGGTTTTGAAAATAGCACTATAGACGCGTGATGAAAAGCCCGATTTATTCAATTGAAAACAGTATTGAAATTTCAGGATGTCACAGTTGGTCTCGCCTAGCTTGGGTGAGGCTAGCCCTCGTCAAGGCTCACCTTTGCTCGGCCAAGCCTTGCCTATATCAAGTGAGCCCAGCTAGTTGACCTTGGCCAGTGGCCAGTAGCTGGCCACTGGTAAAAGGAAAAGAAGAAAGCAAAAAAATAAAATAAAAATTCAACCAATATTAAAATATTATTTAAAATTTGTCCATGTCAACATTTGCGTCATACATAGGGGTGTGCAAAATAACCAAGAACCGCTCGAACTGCCTGGAACCAAACCAGACTAGACTGGAATCGATGTTTCCCAAGAGAACTAGTTTGGTTCTCGATTCTAATTTTTTAGAACCGATGGGTATTGGTTCGATTCCTGATTATAAGTGTGGAGCTGCTCACCCCCCATATGTATCGAGCTAGTAATATACTAATATATAAATTTAATTTTTAAGAAAAAATTCCAACCCAAAATATTAAGAGAAATGAAAACACTGAAATCCTTAATATAAGGCTCAACCCCCATTAACTGAGTGCTCATCTCGTCTCACTCTCACTTCTCATAGCCTCAATTCTCAAGCTCAATGCCTATCGACTCATAGTCTTGACTCTCAACTTTTAATATGAGTCCAATCTTTGTACTAATATTGTAATTAAGAATAGAGAAGTTCTTTATTTTTTGCTTTACTTTGGCTTGTTAGAAAATGTTGCACTGAGTGCGTGAAGCTTGGTGGGACTGGTTCCATGGACCTACTCGTGAACTGGATAGTTTGGTTCTTGGGTGGGTCCATGGAACTAGCAAACGATTCTCAGTTCCAATTTTTTGGAACGGGTCCTTAATAGGCGGTTCCTTGTTCTAGGGTGAGAATGGTCTACCTAGACCATGCTCACTCCTAGTCTTACATAGTATCGTTGGCATCCATGTCAGCGATTTCTTGCCAAAATTGGTCGGTGGACTCAATTGACAAGAAGTGAAAAGACTCAATATTAGATTGACAAAAGTAAAAATTTTAGTACTAAATTAGCAAAAGTGCAAAAGGTTTAGGACTTTTTGGATATTTTTCCCTTAGAATTTCCAATAAATGTAAAATTGGAATCTTTCGGACACCATAGTCGTAACTTAGTGTATGTTTGCATTCTCGATCTTACACCTAAGCACAAATTGTCACACCAACAACACTTCTCAAGATATTACAATTTTAGTATGGTCAATAAGACAATTGACAAATGTAAAGCTTTCTCTGTATTTGGATTTTTGCACTATGGATCTCTCTTTCTCCAGCGTCTTGTGGATCTCATTTTATACTTTTCAAAATCCAATCTACTCGTTGGACAATCTTCACGAGGATCATTCTTCAAGTTGACCATTGGACAATTGTCGAGCAACTCAATTTAGCCATTGAAGTCAATAAATTGGAGTCTTGTATATTTTGTCACTCACACAATAAAATCTTTGGTTTCCAAAAATAGAGTTGCTCGATTATGAAAAGTAACTTGTCTTTATGATGATTGTCAATCAACCAAAATATTACGTGTAATTGCTATCTTCTGCATAGATAATCTTTGAGATTGATGATCAATCACTTTCTTCCAAGATATGAATCCATACCTGATCATAAGCTGTCAAAAGGTGAGATAACTTATCTCGGAATGTTATCCCCAAAGCACGTAGTGAGGCTATTATCCTTATATTAGCAATTCCTAGTTATATCTGGCTTTTCGGTTATATCAAACTCCCACATATATGAGGCTTCTAGTGGTAACAAACTTCGATTATATTAAGTTTCCCAATTATATCCAATTTTGTCTCGTTAGGTACTTTGAGTATGATGGTGGTGTAGATCTTGTAAAATATTTACCTCAGTACCTCTAAATCTTTTTGAATTGCCTATTCTTCCAGACTTGTTCACATAAGTTGTTACAACTATTTCGAATCTTTTCACTTTGCACATCTGAGTTCCTTTTACATCAATATTACTCAAGGCATAAACAATGCTTGCATATATTAAGCTTGTAAGGAATCACGGATTGTTTTGTCAACTTCAAAAAATAATATGAGGTTTTCTCGATAGAAACTACCCGTGGATCCTTTTACATAAACACAATAGACCTCTTTTATTTGAATTATATGATGCATGAAATATTTAACATTAGATTGTTTTCACAGCAAATAGCCTATAATAATTCTATATTGAGAAGGTTATGTTCTGAGATGTCACATGGAAAGATCAAGGTTCCCAATACACATGTCCTGCACATACTAAAGTCACATACTTCTCTATATTGGATAGAGATGTCTTGCCAAGCACGGCTTGGCTTGAGCAACCAATGGCTCGGCTAGGGACAAGTCATCCTTTGACTCTTTAAGATTGATGCTCGAATCATTAGCGAGTGGACTCCAGTAAAAACCCTGGATTAGCCTAGCAAAAAGCATCACTGTCATCGTTGTCCCAAGCTGCGTGGCAATGCACCCGCGCCGGCCCATGCTGAAGGAAATGAATTGCAGGTCGGGCTCTGCGAGCACGACTTCCTCGGTGTCACTTGTGATATGCCGCTCAGGCTTGAAGTTGAGGGGTTCGTCCCACACTTTAGGGTTTCTGCCAAGACTCATCCGGCTAATGAGGATGTGGCTTCCCTTGGGGATACGGTAGCCGGCCATGACCGCATCCGACAGGGCGACGTGCGGGACATTAAAGGGCGCGATTGGGTGGAGCCTAAAGGCCTCCCTAGCACATGCTTTGATGCAGTTGAGCTGGGGGATATCGGACTCTTGGACTAATCTCTCCTTTCCCACAACCCTATCTACTTCTTCTTTGGCTTTCTTAAGGAGTTCAGGCCGATTTATCATCTCCGCCATTGTCCATTCCACTGCGTTTGATGGATTGTCCACCGCGGCCATCATAATTTCCTACACATGTCAAGATGCACAAATACGTCTGCATCTTAAGTTAACTCGAAATCTAATTTATAACCACAATATGCAAATAAAAGTAAAGTTAAATATGTACGGATTATAGGAAAATCTTCCTAAGGATCTTTTGGGACAGTTTAACGACACTGACTTTAGGACCCCGAGATATTGAATTCATACCTTATAAGTAACTTTATATAGAGAGAGGTAAGTCTTTCTTTAGGATTTTTTGGGGGTAGTTGTAAGGCTCTATTCGTACAATTTTAGTGACAAAGTCTTCTTAACCAAATATATAACCTCCTATAGTTTGCTAAGAAAGAATAATTTTCTCATCGTAGCCAGTGCTTTAACTTCATGAGGCGTTAGCAATGGCTTCCCTTGTGAGTCTTTAAGCATAACAAGAACATCCAACAAGTCTTAAGGCTCTGTTCTATTGCTCTGCGAACTCGAATCGTCCCTCCGTCGTTTGAGTCTGTCGTTTATTATGGGCTCATGTAACCTCTGAAAAGTCCTTGTGCAATCTTTCACTACCTTCTTGTTGAAATATGTCTCGAGTTTGAGTCCAATGCAAAATTACGAATATTCCAAATTGGATATGTTTTGGATGTTTGAAATTGAACAAAGAAAATCTGAAGATCAACTTCCCAAATTTGAATTTGCGTTGGAGAGTCTGGCTACTAAAATAGGAAAGTCCAACTTTGACTAGGACTCGGATTTTGTTTAAAATATACAAAGATATGTTTTGGATAGGAAGCAAAATCCTATGAGAAGTTGGCAAAAGAATAAGGCTGCGTTTGGCGGTCAGGATAAAATTCGGGATAGGATATAATTTATCCTATCCTACGTTTGGTGCTCGCTCAGGACAGGATAAAGGCGGATATAAGAGGGATATAGACAGGATAAAATTATCCCATGGGGGAGGTGGGATAAAGGTGGATAGGATTTCTTATGTCCAAAATAGGAAAGTTATTTTTCTTGAATAACAAACTTATTTTAAACTAACAAAATTGAAATTATATTTCAATATAAATAATATTTGAATTATAATTTAAGAAATTAAAAATAAATTTTTTTTTTTAATTAATCTTATTTTAATTTATATATTCAACTTTAATTCTATCTTATAATAAACATTCAATCTATAAATTAAATATTTATATTTATTATATATTTTATTGTATTTTAGGTATGTTAGTACAGTTTACTATTTGATAAAATTTTATTAAAATAAAATAAAAATAAATTAAGGAATAGTGTTACGAGAGATTTTCATCATCTCCGTTTATGATCATTTAGCTTCATTTATAATGATATGCCGTTTATATATATACATGATATGATGTGAACATATCCGACTTTAATAATGCGATTCACCAAACAATGGACGGGATATAAAAAAATCCCAGGATTTCATATCCTATCCTATCCAGTCCTATCCCGATTAAAAATCTGGACGACCAAACGTAGCCTAAGGGTTTTACTTATATATGGACTTGAGGCCGTGGGTGATAGAGGTGGATCACAAATTATCTTGGAGCGCCGCGTGAGTGCTTGGTGTTCCGCCGTTGATCGTGAAGAATTGGTTTTGAAGCGCCGCCTCATTGTCGAGTGCTTGGGCGGGATTTTTCTTTGTCGTGAATTACATCCAAGAAGGTTTAATGTTGAAGCCAATTAAATCTTGTGGTAAGATTTGCATGTAATTCCTTCGTGAGATTGAGAGATTATTTCTTGAGAAATTTCGGGGCTAAACACTATGTGTGTTATTGGGTGTAATTGGGGCTTGGGAAACACCAAGAGAGTGTTTGAGTGATTTGAGTGTGTAATCTCATTGTATCGCTTAATTTATAGTGAAATTCGTTGATGCTCTCTCTGTGGACGTAAATCTTTACGACTGAACCACGTAAATTTGGTGTCCGATTTATTTTCTTTTTCCATCTATATTTTGTTCGATCGCTTGCCTTAATTGCAACACTTCTCATGCCCGTCAAGGTCAAGCCCCCACCAGGAATGGGAAGTAATCCGAAACACATAATGTCTAGAGATAATTTAGCACATTGAATAGTGCGTCCACATGTTGTTCTTCATCAATGGTTGGTCCTCCATCTTTCCTTGCTTTGCCAAAGTACCTCTTGTTGAACACCAACCTTCTTATCATATTCCCACAGTAGTGCCTTGTTGTATGCCTCAAGTTCACCTGCCCTAGGCTTTTGCATTGGTTGAAGACATGCTTCACTAGGTTGTCGGCTTCCTCGGCCCTCTTGTCATGGAGCCACTTGTGTCGCGGTGGGCATATTATCTCTGACGTCAAGACCCGCCTCATCTTCTTCCACTTATCTCCACCAGCTTTACCAACCTAGTTCATTCAAATAGGCAGATCGACAACCGTAATCAGCAATGCTTCCGAGAAAGGCTCGCAGACCAAATCAATAGCACCGTATCCACAATCAATCATAAGCAAGAGAGTCAACTCACCGCAGCAACGGACTTGTTGTTAGGATGCTTCTGCTTATACTGCACCCTGAAATCTTCCCTATATCCAGAAACAGATTGCACAGGAGAAACAAGTAAAAAGCCAAAGTTAAACCACGCATTCCTCGATCGAACCGAAAAAACGCCAAAAACTCTCCCGAAGGGAGAGATGACGGCGGTCACGTAGCCACCACTGAACCCTTGGGCCGCCATCGAGATAGGCCTCGACGCGAACGTGGCATCCTTCTTCTTGAGGAACTCCTGAGCGATCTTAGGGTCGGTTACGGTAATGACGTGTGTATTCCCTATGCGGAAGCATGCGATGCCAGTGTCCATCTCCTCCATCCAATGAAGGATCCACCGGGCAGTGGGCTTGTTCCAGACCATGTGTGGGGCGTAGCCAACCACTGGCCACGGGGCGGGCCTTGGAGGGAGTGGGAGAGGCTTGGATTTTCCTTTACCGCTTTTGCACCAAATTGTTGGATAATATTGCATAAGATGACTAGTGCCATGAGAAGTAAGGCATAGGTCAAGGTGGCAAAACTCGTCATCATGGCGGCAGTCAGAGTACCGTCGATACGCTGGCTAGTCTTGGGCCTACGGGAGTTTAAAAGACTCGGATTTTGGGAAAAACGAAGAAGATATGATAGGTGTACACAAACTCACACACGCATATATAGATGTGGCTACATGGGGAGGCTGAAATCGACTACTCAATTGCTGGCAAGCTAGTTAGCATCCAAAAGAATTGTAATTTAATGTAATCAATCCGAATAGATTTGCATGGAATTAACAACTTTATTCAATTAGAGTGAGTGTATTCTGAAAGTGCTAGTATGAACACCTAGAGGGGGTGAATATGTGTAAAAACAAATTCTGCAAAATGCAGTGAAAACATTTACCTTTAACCTGAGTCTGAATAACAACAGACTTTTGAAACTAAGTCTGAAGAGCAGCAGGTTTTGAACGAGATCAGACTTTAGCAGTTAAATAGAACTACAAACAAAATAAAGAGATTCAGGGAAGAGAATAAGAACATAAGGTTTATAATGGTTCAGCTTAAACCACTATAGATCAAACTAACAGCCTACATTCACTCTCCCACGCTAATAGCCTTCTTGGCCGGATTCCACTAGAGATTACAACTTTGAGTGCAAACACTTAGTAGATCACACTATCTCACTAAGTTAATATTTTGGTATTTCTCTCATGATCACAAATGTTTAAGCTCACAAGAGACAAGTGTATGATCGAAGGTCGCTCAAACTTTGAAATTATAAATTCTACACTATGTTTCTTAGTTGTTCATCAATCATTCATCTCCTTAAATACTTCTCCACTTCCAAACTAGCCGTTGGACAGTATCTTGAGGATCGTCTTCCAATCTATCCATTGGACAGCTCTGTATCTAGAAGATTTGGTACCGTTGAGTAAGAAAAATAAAATCCCAAATTGATTTCGATCGCCCATATAAACATAATCCTGGTTTCCATAAGTAAAGCTTCTTCATATAAAAAGTTTTTGTCTTCAAGATTTAATCATCAATCAATTAGATTGAGTCAATCAAATCAATCTTGATGTGGAATCCAAACCAGATCACTAGCCGTTATATGATTGGGCTTGTATTACGTTCTGTCAAATTTGAATGTAAAGTCTGAATGCAATAGACTGTACAATCTGAGTTTGAGTACAATAAACTTTACAATCTAGGTCTGAACATATTTTGCTTCTAAACAGATTTAGCTTTAAGGTCTGAACACAGTCTGAATAAATTCAGCTTCAGTATAGAGTCTGTTTTCTAGTTCAGTTTCAGCATAGAATCTGTCTTCTGGTGCTTCATTCACGTTCAGTCTGGAATTTGTCAGAGTGAGCAGACTTCTGATGTAGAACAGATTTTGACACTAAAGTCTGACAATCTTCAAATTTTGACACAGAAGTCTGGAATTCTTCAAAATATACTTTGAACATATGTTACATTCAGTCTTCTGGCCGTCTTCAGACTTTGACAATATCATTTATATGTTCTATCATCTGCATGGTCTATTATTTAACCATTAAACACGTTAGTAGTCTTTGATTTATTTTGTCATATTCAAAACATCATAAGGGATTTCCCTAACATATTCTGTCAATCTGGGTCGAATATGCCAATGTTTGTATGGAATTAACAACTTTATATGGCAGTTTGATCTCCAAAGCCAGCGAGTTCTTGGAAGAAACGCTACTCGGGTCATCGTACTCATCTAGTCAAATTTGTGTTTTGGGAGTTTGACTTTCTGTTTTCAGCATGCTACTTGCACAAATATGCTCATCTTGTCCTTCTTTAGCTTTGGAACTTTGGTGATCTATATGAATCCATTCCCTAGAAGTGGATGACGTAGTGCTAACTTCACATCAACATGGCCATGTGGTGTCACCAATTTAATAAGCCATCTCAACTTGATTGGTTGGTGACACCGCACATGTATGTCGCAAATTCTTTTTTTATGCTAATTCAACTCTCTTTCCATGTACTTTAGAAAAGTAGAAGAAATCTACGAACGGTTTAAACACCAATGAAAGAACAAGTATGAATGTGGAGTTGTAATTAAGCGCGACTGGTTTTAATGTAGCGACCTACCCTCGGGGAGGGAAGGTTTAAAGTCATTTCTTTGCTCTCCCGATCACTCCATTCTTAATAAATAGAACGAATTGAGCCTATTATGAGAAACCATTGAGACATGGGAGCGTGCCTCACTTCCTACGCAACCAGAGAGTCTAGGATCGGGGGACTTGATTACACTAATTGAAGTCATTAATCTTGTTCATTTTTGATTTTCTCAGGCAGTTTAGATTGATTTCATACCTATCCATAACAAAAGTGCACAACAAGAAGAAATTTTTTTTTAATTTAATTTTTTAATTTTTTAACTTTTAATTTTTTAAAAATTTTCTTTTTTTTTTTTTAAAATCGAATTTTTTAATGTTTTCTGAGTTTTTGAAAGAAAATTTCAACTTTCTTTTTTTTTTTTTAATTTTCTTTTTTAAAAATTTTTAAAGGGTTGACGAGGAGGTTTTTTTTTTTTTTATATAAAAATTTTTTTTTTTGAAAAGAAAACTGATTAACAGCGCACGCCATGAGCTCACGCCAGCTTCCATTGATTTAACGTCGATACACAATTATTTTATAAATCTGGTAGTTAGCAGTGTCTGCGCATCTATAGCTAATTATATTAGGTCGACAGTTATCTCAACACGGTGTGTGGTGTGCCCCTTCTATTTCATTACACGCTCAAAGGTGAGAGTTTACTTCTTAATTTAAAACGTTACTTGCACGAACATGCTTCTTTATCTTTCCATCAGCGTTTTCATTCCACGCTCAACGATTTCATACTATTTTACTGATGTAATAGGAAAAACAAGAAGGAAAAAGAAAAGGTTTCACAAATAGAACGATAGTTGACGAGGAGGAAAGAAAAGCCGACACGCCAGCTTCCATTGATTTAACGTCGTATTCATAGCTAATGGGAAAAGTGTCAAAAAAGTCCTAAACTTTTTGCCTTTGTGCCGATTTAGTCCTAAACCTTTTTTTGGTACTGATTCGGTCCTAAATCTTTTTAAGTTGTGTCAATTTGGTCCTTTCCAGTCAATGTTGACCGGATTTTGCTGACTGGACGCCGGCCGGCTGACGTGGCATGATCGGCGTTGACATTGACAACTTTTAATAATAATTTATTATTTTTATTTTTAAAAATATTAAAAAATTATTTATTTATTTTTATTTTTGTCTTTTCCTCTAGCTGGTCGCCGGACCTCGGCGACCGGCTAGAGGCAACCTCCGGCAAGGGCAAGGCCGACCTCGCCGGATCTGGCGAGGTCGAGCCCTTGCTAGATCTAGCGAGGGCCGGCGAGGGCGAGCCTCGCCCATGGACTTTTTTGGCACTTTTCCCCATAGCTAATTATATTAGGTCGATAGTCATCCAGACCCCCTTCTATTTCATTACACGCTCGGAGGTGAGAGTTTACCTCTTGTTTTAAAACGTTACTTGGACGAACATGCTTCTCTATCTTTCCATTAATGTTTTCATTACACGCTCAATGATTTCTTAATATTTTACTGATGTAATGGAAAGAATAAGATGGAAAAAGAAAAGGATTCACACAGCGTGGCGACAAAACTAGAGTCGTCGGGGTCTAACTCACACAAGCTAACACACATCGTATGATTCCATATGATGACGAAGTTCTTGCAACGTAAGACATCGCATAAAGCTAATGCCTGCAAGTTTAGTGGAAGGACGGTTTACCTAACGAAGCATCCAATGAGAATAATGCTTGGATAACCCCATTGACATTTTCCTGCTTCAGCATCGACCCTCTTCTGTAAACCGGCAGAAAGCCCTTCATTCGATTTGATATGAGTGACCTGTCCTGAAAGATACGGCTACGTCTAACATGTATGGACAAAGGGATGCTTTGTCGATCAAGGGTATAAATAAAGTGTTAACATAAACAAAAACAGTAGGCGTGAGTGATGACATTAATGGCTCGGCAAAACTCAGGCCCTAAATTCGTTTCTCCATTGAGGAATAAGACAACGATCTCATCGGTGCATGATATCAGCTCCACCAGTGTGTTCCGACGCTTGACCACTCCTCCGGTGGCTTGGACGGCCTTGAGCCGTGTCACCAAACTGAGGCCCGGCTTGCAACAATTGACGGGAGCTTTCATTTCACTAGCGGTGGCTCCATTAGCTGCTATACTTACAATCTTTTGTTATAACAAAAGATGAAAACACGCTGCAGGGATAATGCATTGGTGAGAGAACGAAAGGACTATTGTATTCATGCCTGAATAGTTCTAATTTGAAGTCTCATATAGTTATTACGAATTTGGGTGATATGAGAGGTTTTGGTGACTAGTTACATGCGCATGCTATGAGTTGCTAGAATATCTAAATACTAAGTCAAGCCCTTATCTAACAATTTAAACTTTTATAAAATAAATTGTGGTCCTACAAATTTTTACATGATATCAGAGCAATAAGTTTTAAACTCGAATTTTTTCAGACCGCTTACTCTTCATAGATCATTCCAAGCTTTGTCCTAGACCAACGTTCAGTTTAAGTAACGGTCATCCTTAAAAAATCACATTAGTATTGCTAGCAATTCCTTTATGTACACTTCTTGATAATATTATTCAAAGATGCATTTTTATTGTTGGACATGGTAAAGCAAGGACCAATTATATCCAAGCAAAAGCAAAAGTGTCATGGTCCGACAAACCGATCCATGAAGACATGGCAATGCTAGAAGAAGCATGAGGGATGCGAGATGGACAGGATAATCGAATCACACAATAGTGTCAGAGAATTTGGGTGAAGAACATATTGATAAGAGGAATGATACATGGAAAATGTTCGAAGATATGAGTTTGGTCATCCGTGTACAAACTAGTCAAAAGTTAATATTGCCCTCTCCATGAGAGTCACGGGTTGAATCGAGACTCATTCTTTGATTGGGAACGAGATACTTTATTTAATAGGAGACGTAGTGCGGTCCGGCACTCAATAAAGTATTCCACCACATGATCCATGCGAACAATACCTTGAAGGGAGGACTGACCCAATGAATGGACTTGCCTGGTTCTGGACGGTCACATGGCTGAGGTCAATCGGCCAGGAACGCGACAAAGGGCCATTCAGAGCCTTCTCGATGCTCAACAACCATAGGATACAAAAAGTCAAGATTGCCTAGACAATGTTTAATCTATTCACATGTGAAACTTAAAATAATTATTTCGGCAGGAAAACGTCATGGACTGCCATAGGGGATTATTGAGCAGTACGTATTTGCTATAATAAAGAGAAAACCAGACCTTTGTTTGATTAATTTTCCTCTCTCGTATACGATTATGGTACAACATCAACAACCACAGGTTCGAGATTGCTTTGGCCCCCAAGATCAAGATTCTCTAGCGCTTCTGAGCATTATCTAAGAGGTATATTGAACCATTTATCTCTTGGTTTCCTTGATTCGAGTATTCTGTGGAGACTCTTTGCAAAGAATTCAGTGATTGTCTGCTCTATCCGTGCGGATTCTGAGTGAGATGATGCCATATTTGAAATCGCATGGTTAAAATTGCCGAATAAATCCTCCCCAAAAAGAACACAACATCCTACACTCCAGCAAAGACACTGAATTTAAAAGACATCATGTACGCCTCAGACAAGAGAACCAGCAATTGGATGATTCATACGATGGAAAGGACAAAGGATTTCCAAGAGTGTGGCGACAAAACTAAATTCGTCAGGGTCCAACCATCACAACCCTCCTCACATCGTATGATTCCATACGATGATGAAGCTCTTGCAGCGGAAGACATCACATAAAGCTATGCCCGTAAGTTTCGTGGAAAAAGGGTTTACCTTGTTATAATTATGATTATAATTATGGTTAATGAATGGATCAACGAAAGCCAATAAATTAAGATACGTCTTTTTTGTTCACGTATCTCTTTTGGATTCATGAATTTCCTAAACTTTTATGTTCACATATCTATTGAATTCATGAATTTCCTAGATTCATGTATCTTTTAGTTCATATATCTATTAAGTTCACGTATCTCTTGATTCATGAATCTCGTGGATACATGCGTCTATTTAATTCATGTATCTCTTCTGTACATGAACTAAAAATCTCTATAAATAGATAGGAGCATAGAGTTTCATTAGGGTTTTTGGTTTTCCCTATTCGATTCCAAAAAGAGCTTTGATATCATTTTCTACTTTTCTGATTTCAACTTAATGGTTTGATTGAGCCCTATTTGCATAGTGCTAATCCAAACATGTTCGAGGTATTGTATCTTGGGAGGCATAGTTCGTGAATCTGCGGAGCACCATTGACAGAATTAATCGCTTTAAGGAGATTGGGTTATCCGTACCTCATCTCCAATTTTATGTTATTTTTTAGTGATATCTTATTTTATTCTTTTCTGAGATTTGTAAGTTTACATAAAGAGAATGATATTATATAGTTGTTATCGTATTCTTTACATTGATGTTTCGATTACAACAAACAATGTTGCTTTCTCTAGATATAATTTCCAACATATCTAAAAGAAACATTTAACAACAATATTTCTTGGATAAGCCTTTGACCTTTTCCTGGTTCCATATCAATCCGTTTCTGTAAATCTAGAGAAAACCCTCCACTTTGATTTGATCTGATTGACCCATTATGGATATATAATTTTTTTAAAGGTATAAATAAGAATAATGCGGAAAATATCAAAATATACAAAAAAATTATTGCAGAGTACATGAGCCTATTTATAGGCTTTACTGGATAACTTTAAAATTATTGAATATTACAATATCATTTAACATCAGTTAGAAACAATTAAGATAATACACAATCATGAGAGATATATGAAATCAAGGGAATATCTCCCTCAAACTTAAGGTGAAATAGAAGAAGTCAACTGTGATTTGGAGAAAGGATCTTAAAAACACCCAGGTGGCTGTGTATTACTACAGAAATTAGCAATTTGGTCAACAAATAACGAGGAAATGAGTCGTACATGTTGGAGAAACATCTCAACGAATTTTGAGGATCCCAAAACTTTCCTTAATATAATGCTAACTGTAATATTTGCAAATGTTCATGATAATTTCAGAAAGGAAAAAGATCACAAATATGTTCTAATTGTAAACCATACCAGCGAACTTAAAGATCAGCTAAAAATAATATTCGTGTTAATGTTGGAGATATAATGTCAACAGTGATGTTGGAGTAATTACCATTTAGATAATTGTTGCAAAAGTCCAATATGGTCGTCGTATGGATATGTGCACCAGAAGAACCAAAAGAAGTTAAGAGTACCAAAAACAAGCTTTTTGACAGACATGTCAAAGCCATCGGTGAAGGGACAATAGCATAAGCTATTTTCGGCTAGCTTGGAAATGTTCAAGAATAAAGACTGTATAGGCAGTTCTATATTTTAACATTAGCACTAATAAATCTTTAACGACTCTTTCCTTCTTTAAGACATCTCTAACAAGAAGATTAAAGATGGTTCTATAAAAGATTAGATCTCAAAAACCAAATGTTAGACATGCAATACATAGAAATCCAAAGCTGAAAGCTTGGTTCTTAGCGAAAAATGTCTGTTTGTCTTACGATCTTCACTGTAGTGTTCTTGCTAGCTTGTGACTGTATGAAAGATCAAGTATACAAAGTGATAGCAAAACCCGATTCCTCATAGTGTGATCTATCATGTGATGGGATTGGTGTTCACTTATTGTAATTTGTCTAACATATTATTAGTACAATCTAGCTCAACTTGTAACTGTTAGAGTGGACAATGGACGTAGGCATAGGGGTAAATCCAAACCACTATATATTGTTGTGTGCTCTTGTTTCTTTCACTCTTATTTGCACAATATTTAAAATATCTGCTGTTGATACCTAAATTTTAAAATTTTATTTAGGACTTAATCGTGTACAAAATTAGGAATTAGTCACCGAAATAAAAAAAAACAAAACAAAACAAACAAACAAAAAAACAGAAAACAAAAATAAAAACAACAAAAAAGGGAAAAATAAATTTTGGAAGGGGCCGGGCCAGATCTCGCCTTGGCCCGGCTCATGCCGCCTTCTCCCTCCCCATATTTGATATTGCTAGTATGAGTACCTAGAGGGGGGTGAATAGGTGCCTAAACAATTTATCGATATACGGAAGCGATTCTTAACATATGATAGAAAGTAAATTCTCTCTTAATTAACAAAATGAAATACGATCGAGGTAGAGAGAGTAAGGAAGAGAAAATTGAACACACGGGATTTATAGTGGTTCGGCTTATTCCAAGCCTACGTCCACTCTTCCGCACTGACAGCCCACCGGCTGGATTTCACTATGATCAAAAGAGAAGTTACAGCACAGCTTTGCCTTGATTCCATAGTGTAGATGTTCTACCACACCTCCTCAAGGTCTCTCACAAATATAGACTCTCTTTTGTATACAAGTATTCGCTCAAAGGATTTATCTAAACAAATAGGAGCTTCAGACTTTGGAATTCTTCTATCGCTCACACCTCGAACAACTAAGAACGACTTCCTTATATAATCCTTTATGCCATCATACCCGTTGGCACTTACCAAAGGAATTCCTCCAATCTACCCGTTGGACGGAATCAATTAGGAAGATTGTTCGAGCTATTAAAGGAACGTGTTGATAGCCCATCAATCTCGTTCGCCCATACAATCAGGATCTTGGTTTCCATAAGTAGAACCTTCCAATAATATTTAGACAATCATCGAATCTTCAATCATTGAATCAAACTTGATCAATCAAAGGATTCTGATACGTCTTCTCCAGCCACGAGATCTTCTCCAGATGATAAGGTTAAATCCTGAACAAAACATCCAGGTTCCGGATAACCTTTTCTTCAACGGATTAGAGATCGTCAATGAGGATAGACTTTGAGTCTTGAGTCTCGGGCTGTCCGGAAGTCTTCGACTTTAACTAACGAGTCTGCAAAATTTCGGACTAGATCGATGGAAACGTTTTGTCAACTTCAAAATACTTTCACTAAGATTTCTCCAACAATATTCTCGCGTGAAACCTAGAAGGGGAGGGGGTTGAAACAAAAACGTGGGGGCCGGAGAAAAAAAAAAGGAGGAAGAAAGAGAGGATCGGGGGGAAGGATAGAGAGAGGACCAAGAGAGGTCAAGTCACAGCCTTGCCATCAACCCGCACCGGCCACCACACCTCCACCCAACATTGGTGGCTAAACCGTTGACCACCGCCGCTCCACCAGCCGTCTACGACCACCCAATGCCAACCTGCATCTGCTCCGCCTCACCTGCAGCCTGTAGATCCCCCGTTTCCGAGCCCCCTTCGCCACGCCTGCACCTCCGACTCGGTGTCCCCTACTGCCCAAGCCATCGGCTATCGCTGCTCAGCCCCTCGCAACATCAGCAACCCGCGAAACCAACGCCGTTGCTGCTTGAACAAGCCAGATTTAGGGGAAGAGGGCAACAACAGCTCTGCCAAACGCTATTCGAGCCACTGCCCTTCGAACGCCATCCCCTACAGCCTGAAGTCGTGACACCACCCCTATTAGGCTCGCTCCGCCTCTGCTCTACCATAGCTTGCCTTTGCCCAGCTACGACGCCGCCATTGCTACCACCGTCTCTGCTCAAACCACCCAACACCGCACCGGCGCCGCCCATCCTCGCAAACGCCACATTGCCGCCGCTGCCCACCGTGGTGCTGCTACCATCAAGCCCGTCACCGTCGTCGCTGTCTGTACGCCTGATGTCAACACTGCCAAGAAGACCCAGGAGAAGAGGTTTGTGAATCGGGTCGAGGCCAAGTTGAGCGCATGTTGCGAATCGGGTAGGGTTTTGAGTAATTTTGGGCCGAGTACTAGGGCTGGGTTTGGGCTTGTTTAGGTAGTGGGCTTGTGGGTTTCGTTTTTTTCGAAATAGAAAATTTTAGATCAGATTGGGCCCGCTGGTTAGGTCCAATCCGAGTCAAGGAAAGGCCCGACCAAGGTTGGTCGGGCCTCGCCTTTCAAGTGGGCCCCTTGCAACACTAGCAACCCGCGAAGCCGATGTCATTGATGCTCGAACAAGCTAGATCTTGGGGGAAGAGGGCAACAGTGGCTTTGCCAGACGCCATCCGAGCCGGTGCCCTCTGAACGTCGTCCCCTATAACCTGAAGTCATGACGCTACCTTTGCCGAGCTCGCTCCACCTCTACTCTACCACAGCAGCTTGCCTCTGCCTAGCCGTGACGCCGCCGCCATTGCCACCATCTTTGCTCAAACCACCCAACACTGCACCATCGCCGCTGCCACTCACCGTGTTGCCGCTGCCATCAAGCCCGTCACCACCATCGCCGTCTGTCTACACGGTGTCAACGCCGCCAAGAAGACCTTGGAGAAGAGGTTTGCGAATCGGGTCGTGGCCGGGTCGAGCGTGGGTTGCGAATCGAGTAAGGTTTTGAGTAATTTGGGCCGAGTACTAGTGCTGGGTTTGGGTTGGTTTAGGTAGTGGGCTTGTGAGCTTCATTTTGTTCAAAATAGAAAAGTTTAGATCAGATTGGGCCCGCTGGTTGGGCCCAATATGAGCCAAGGAAAGGCCCCACCAAGGTTGGTCGGGCCTCGCCTTTCAAGTGGGCCTGTTCGGCCCGGCCCTATTTGGGCCGAACCTAGGCGGGTCTAATCGACTCGCCCCGATCGGGTTGGACTCGGGTTTGTCAAACCGGACCCAACCTGATCTAGCGCCCAAAATTTTTTTTTTATTTTTTATTTTTAAAAAATTTTTAAAAAAATTAAATTAAAAATTTCGAAAATTAAAAAATGTAGGGGTTGGTTAGGAATTACCATGTCTTGCCTTTATAGTGTAATTAGGCCTTTATTTGCTCATATATTGGTTATATCGCATGTTTAATGTGCATATATAATTATGTTTATTTGCATGTGTTTAATTTTACTTCAATTAGGATATTGATAGCTGTGATTGTCGCTTTAATGATTGCATACCCACATGATTACCTCACATGTTAATGGATAAGTATAAAATCAATCCAAACTGCCTGCAAAAAAATCATTTTGTTAAAGTGAACAAGATTAGGTACCAAAAGGGCACTGATTGGTCAATTAGTGTAATCAAGTCCCCAACCCTAGATTCTCTGGTCGCGTAGGAAGTGAGATATACTCTCATGCCTCACTTGGTTTCTAGCCGACCCTAATAGACTAGTGGCGACTCATTTTGTGCAAAATTTCTAAAAAATATCACAATGTCACGTGGGGTCTAGGTTTGAGAGAGTCCGTGCCTAATCATGGGTCTTAGGCCCGTCCTTTAGACAATACCCCTAAACCTGTTCCCTCCCCCCGAGGGTAGGTCGCGATATCTGCTTGACTTGATCTTTGCATAGTAGCTGCCAATTTCCACAAAACTATCATAGTATTTCAAAACAATTTATTCACCCCCTCTAGACTACATCGTTAATCCCAAAAGTATAGTGCCATGATGCATATGGTACCAAATCGAATGACTATTTTTTTTCAATGTATATGGTCAAAATGTCAATATGTGCTATTTAAATGGCACTCCTATTGTCACAATAAATAACGGTTCCTCCATTATGAAAATGTTTAATCTATTCACGTGCGACACTTAAAATACTTACTTCGGTGGGAAAATGTCGTCCAAATGCCAAAGAGGATTTTTGAGCATTACGTATTTGCTATATTAAATAGAAAACCATACCTTTGTCTGATTAATTTTCTTGTTTCGTGCGCGATTATGGTACAACATTAACAACCACAGGTTCAAGATTGCTTTGGCCCCCAAGATTGAGATTCTCTAACGCTTCTGGGTATTCTCTAAGAGCTATATTGAACCATTTCTCTTGGTTTCCTTGATTCGAGTATTCTGTGGAGACTCTTTGCAAAGAATTCGGTGATTATCTGCTCTATCCGCGTGGATTCTGAGTGAGATGTCATATTTGAAACCGCACTGTTAAAATTGCCGAATAAATCCTCCCCAAAAAGAACAGAACATCCTACACTCCAGCAAAGACCACGAATTTAAAAGACGTCATGTGCGTCTCAGACTAGAGAACTAGCAATTGGATGATGCATATGATGGAAAAAAACAAAGGATTTCTACAAGTGTGGCGACAAAACTAAATTCGTCGGGGTCCAACCATCACAACCCAACTCACATCGTATGATTCCATATGATGACGAAGCTCTTAAGACATCACATAAAGCTATGCCCGCAAGTTCCGTTGGAAAAAGGGTCTGCCTAAACGAAACATTTAACAACAGTAATGCTTGGAAAAGATTTTGACCTTTTCCTGGTTCCGTATCGATCTGCTTCTGTAAACCTAGAGAAAGCCCTCCATTTGATTTGATCTGATTGCCCCAAATCATGAATTTGTTCCAAAAGATATAAATAAGAATAATACAGAAAATAAATTTATAAAATTTCTTCATATTTCGATACTTCATATTGAAAAGTACATGAGCCTATTCATAAGCTTTACTAGATGACTATCTAAAGTAACATAACAATATCAATTACAATCAATTAAGATCAACTAGGGAAGTAATACACAATACTGAGAGATATACGAAACAAGGCATTATCTCTACCTTCTCCCTAAAACTCAAGGTGACTTAGAAGAAGTCAACTGTAGTTCAGAGAAAAGATCTTGAAAAAACCCAAGTGGATGTGTTTTAGTAAAAATATCAATAGTCTAGTCAATAGATGAAGCGGGGACAAGTCGTACAATGCGCTAACACACATTGTACCAAATGAAATGACAATTGATTTTAATGTGGTTGGCGCACTTATGGAAAACATCATTGTGTGTTATTTGGATAGCACTTGAGTTGTAGTAAAAGACGGTTCCTCCATTATGAATGACTTACAAGTCTTTTAATACCCATCGCAACCATAATAATTTTGATGCAGTATCAGTCACGAGCATGATATTTTGCTTTCGAACTAGAGTTAGCAGTTCTGTCATCTTTCTTTACTATGCCTTGAAATAAGAGAGTTACCTAGGAAAAAGCAATAGCCCGTAGTGGAGCAATAATCTTGGGAGTCACCAGCCAACCAAGATCAAAATAAGTTGTCATCGTTAAGGTAGAATGAGTGAAAAAGTGAAAATCATGAAATAAATTACCCCTGTTATGATGAAGAATCCGAAGGACTATAGAAAAATGGGTCGTTCATGGCTCTATCATGAACTAATTGACAAATGAACAACATACGGAATGTAGAGATGAGTAATAGTGAGACATATAAGAGTATCCATCCACCAACTGTTGATCGATTGTAAGGTTCAAAAGAGGAGTCCTATTTTTAGCATCAAATTTGGCATTGATCTCATAAGAGGGAGAGCAATGTTATTGTCAATGAGCCATACTCAAGAAATAAGATCAATGGTGGATTTCATTCAAAAATAATAATAACTAGAGGAATTTGAAGTAATCTCCAAGCCAAAAAAGTAGTTGAATCATCCAAGATCTTTCATTTACATTGTTAACCAGGAAATTGTGAGAGTTTTGAAATGTCAGTACGATCATCTCTAGTAATAATCATGTCGTCCACATACAAGAGCAACATAATAAATCCACAAGATGTGTGTTGATTGTAGGAGCATGGTCATAAGGACTAGAGTAGAGATTCCATGCTTAAGCTAAACTTGGAATACCAAAGCCTGTTTCAGGCTATATAATGCTCGACGTAATTGACACGCTTGGCCGGGAGGATGAGTGTATTCAAGGGAAGGCACCATACAAACTTCCTCAGTGAATTAGGAATGCATTTTCTACATCTGTCTACATTAAAGACCAACACTTAACCACAACAACGGCAAGAAGATTGCAAACAAAAGTATGGTGTGCAACAGGAGTAATAATCTCTTCATAGTCAATTTTGTATTCTTGAGTAAAGCCTCTCGCTATTAGTTGAGCTTAGCTTGTAGCAATCCACGGTGCCATATGCCTTCATTTTAATCTTATACCCCAATTTATAACCTATAACAGATTTATCACGAGGCAAATCAACTAAATCCGCCTCAACTAAATCCCAATCATGAGATTTGTCCCAAGCATGCATCTCATTTGTCGTAGTTTGTTGCCAAAAATTAGTACTAATTCCTCTCTATGTGCAAGGTTCGTGAAAAGAAGCAATAGTATATTAAAAATGGAAATTACGAAGTTGCGCATAAGAATGACTTATGCGGGTGGAACAATGAATCGGAGAAGAAGGAATGACCAAGGGTGGAGAATCCACATGTGATGCAAACATTTTAGGAGCTATCGAAGCAGTATCATCAGAGGTAATTGCATCAAGTTTAAAGAAGACAGCTCCAAAGATGGAGATTCAAAAGTAGAGTCTATATCATTTTCAGTGAATAAATACACTAAAGGACTTGGTGAAGATGCAAATTGTAGGAGAAGATTCGAAAGGATGAAAATATGATAATGTCTTGTGTTCCCAAAATGTGACATGACGAGACACCTGGAAATAGTTAGGGTCAGGATCCCAACATCTATACGCTTTGTACTTAATGTCATACATAAGGAAGCAACATAGACAAGCATGAGGTTCTAACTTTGTGCATTGGCTTGGATGAAGAGGCACAAAACCAGCACTACCCAAGACTCAAAGAAGATTGTAATGATGAACACTACCATACAAGTCATAAGGAATACCAATAAACTAGTATTTGGAGTGCTAATTGTTGGGAGCACATAGCAGAAGTTTAATATCTTCACCTGAAAAGATCGCTAAGGGAAAGCCCAAATTCAAGCTCGTTAATGTATCTAGTTAGACATACCTTCACTTAAAAGCTTAAATTAATGAATAATTGATCAATTAAAAAATATTAACTACTATACACCACATCAATTATTCGATATGGGATTTCTCTAGCATAATTCACTTACACAAGCATCCTAATAATCTCCTCCTTACGTGTGAGCTCATTGTCAGGCCAATTCACTCTTAATTCAAGCATCCTTCTACATCAACTTTCTACGAGCTCGTGTTGTTACACCTAAATGCCCACCGACCCAAAAACCACAATATGGGCTCTAACGCCACTTATTGGGAGCACGCAGCAAAAGTTCAATACCTTCACATAGAAAGATTACCGAGGGAAAGCCCAAGTCCAAACCCGTTGACAAATCTAATTAAACCTACATTCACTTAAAAGCTTAAGTCAATGAGTTATGGGTTAACTAAGATATATTAATTGCTTTATACCATAATAAATCTTTGACGTAGGATTTCTTTAACATAACTCTCTTACATGTGTATCCTAACACTAATATTTAGAAAATAATACTAAAAATAAATTCAGGGCGTCGAAATGCCTTAAGAAATGACCAATCAACTTTTGGTCAACGATGAACAACGGCTAACAATCAATACTAGTCATGGTCCATGGTCAACAATGACGTGGCAAGATGATGTCGGCAATCGCGCCTGGAGCGTCGATCATGTGTTTTGCACATGGGTGCGTAGATATCACACGTAGAAATTTCTCGCGACACATGAGAGCACATGCGGCGGAGTTTCAAAAAAGCGTTCGGGGGGTTCGACTCATCAGAGGACGGTGAATCTGGTGATGATATTGGATTTGCCAAAAAAGGGATAAGTACATTATCAGTGCCATAAGTTGTGTACGGCGTTCACTTTGGTGTCAAAAGTTTTTATCGAATCACTTAAGTGCCAAAAAATTTGCAAAACGCTCACTTTAGTGCCAACTTCAATCCGGTTGGCCGGAAATCCGACATTGCACTTTTTTTTATTAATTTTTTAAGCTGATGTGGCTCGCTGGAAAATACAGTTAGCATCCTAACACCAAAACAACACCCTTTGGTGTCTCCCCAAATTCAAAATCCTAAATCCTAAATCTCCAGCCGGTTTCCGTCCTCAACGGCCCTCAACGGTCGTGGCTCATGCTCGACGATGGTCGTGCAGCTCCAACCCCGACTTCGACCCTAACTTCGACCCAACCGCGATGATGGCCACTCGATGGCTGCAACTCCGACCCCGACCTCGACAATGGCCACTTGGTGGCCGCAGCTCCGACCCCGACCTCGACAATGGCCACTTGGCGGCCGCAGCTCCGACCCCGACCCCGACCTCGACCCCGACCCCGACGATGGCCACTTGGTGGCCGAGGCTTCGACCTCGACCCTGACCCCAACCCCGTTGACGGCCACTCGGCAGCCAAGTCGAAGGCCGTGATCTAGCCGATGCTTGGGGAGGCCGCCGACGAGTGCGCCGCCATTAGTGTCTCCCTCTCCATCTCCGATCTCCTCAACAAATGCCTGGCCTACGTCTTTGAGTACCTACGCTCCGACGATCGAAGCTAGTGCTCCCTTGTGTGCCATCGAGGGCGTCCAAACAGTGCCGAGCAATGGTGGCTAAGCAAGCAATGGCAGCCCAATGACGGTGAAGGCCGAGCAACGACGGAAAAACCCTAATTTCAATCCCCAAATAAATAAATAAATAAAATCCCCAAATGAGTTAAACGGCGTTGTTTTTTTTTGAGGCCATTCATGTAAGATGGCAAAATGATGTTATTTTCTTAAGGAGGACCGAAAACGACGTCGTTTAAAGGCTTTGTCGATTTTTTTTTAAAAAAGCCACGTCATCATTTTGGCCGGAATCTTTCGTTTGTGGCATCAAAGTGATCGTTTTTCCTCCGATTTGGCACTTAAGTGATCCGACGGAAACTTTTGGCACCAAAGTGAGCGCCGTACACAACTTATGCACTAATAGTGTACTTCTGCAAAAAAAAAAAAAAAAAAAAAAAACCAATGAGACGTGTTGGTACATTGCAGCGCATGTGGAGGCATCTGTTCAGGATGAAATTTTTGAATCTAACTCAACTAAGGGTGGCGAGTCTCGTGGCGGTGTCCATTTTCCAAAATAAATAATGGAAAAATCTTGGAACAAAAACTGAAGCTAACATGAACGACATGGTTGATGCGGTTAACATCGTAAAGACCTCTGTGAAATGGAATCTATATGCGCTTCCTCAAACAATAATGACTTTGATACCAAGATGAGAATAATGCGGAAAATAAAATTATGAAATTTGTGCATATTTCAATATTCTATATTGAAGAGTACACAAATCTGTTTATAAGCTATTGAAGTTGATTATCTAAAGTAGAAATATACTAAAATATTAATTACAATCAATCAAAATTAATCAAGGAAGAGAAAATGACAATCCTAAAAGATATACGAAATCAAGGGTATAAACTATGAAGTACCGCTACTCTCCAAGAGCCTTCGTGTTGTGTCGGACACTCCGACACGTGTTCAGCACTCTTGGACACTCTCGGACACTCTCTGACAGTCGATCAATATGTGTCAGAAAATTCGAAATCTGATCAACTTTCTCAATACTCTCTAACGCTCGAGTTGGAATTCTGACATATAAGTTTATAACACGTAATTCCGATATTGAGGTCAATTTTAAAAATTTAATAAATGAGATGTCAATGTGTGTGTGTGTGTGTGTGTGTGTGACAAAATAAAACACAATAATAAAAATAATAAATGGAGAAAGAAGAAAAGCTCGGTCTACTCTTTTCTTCTGACTCCCACTTCTCGTGATACACAATTCACTCCTTAAGTTTTTTTTCTCCTCTTCCAACATATTTAACATATGAGTCTAGAATATAGATCGCTTGTTTTTTCTCCAAGTTTTATAAATGATTGAAATAGAGTTGAATTTATCAAATTGAATCAATGAACGATATTAATAAATAGCGAATTAATGTTTTTAGTATATAGTCATTATAGGCTTTTTTAATTATTTATTTATTTATAAATTTTTAATTATTTATTTATAAATTAATTAATTATTTATTATGTTATATAAAAAAAATATATATATGTAATATACAACGTGTCCCAACGTGTCCGAATTCTCTATTTTTTTTAAATGACGTGTAGCGTGTCGTGTCGCATGTTGCGTGTCAATGTCGGCGTTATTTATGGTATAAATAGAAGTGCCTAACATCAAGGCAGTACGCGGGAGTAATGACAACGATGGCTCGGCAAAACTCAGGCCCCTAAATTGGTCTCTCCATTGGGGAGGGAGAGAATGATACCGTTGGTACATTGTTTGAGCTCTACCGGCGGGGTCCAACACTCAGACCAGTCCACCCGCGGCTCGATGGCCTTGAGCCGAGGCCTAGCTTGTAGCAATTGACGGGAGCTTCTATTTCATGGTTCGCGGGCTTCTATATTTAGCTAGGGCTAGAAACAGAAGCAAGCCATATTTCCAGGCTATGGTTGGAAAACCGAATTTGTAATAGCAAAATATGAAGAATATATGTATATATGATGCTTAGGTGAGGGAATGAAAGGGCTTCGCATTGCATGCCTTGAATAGTTCTATTCTGCTGTTATACATAATTATTAGTCAAATTACACTCCAATGAAAGACCAAGGAATTCAGAAGATATGAGAAGGTTTTTGTGACTAATTGTTGTGCGTGTGTATATGTGTTATTATTACTCCTAATAATTCTGCCTTTTTATTTTTGATTCTTCATAACATGCTACTATAATAGTATAATGCGTGATCCGACTTAATTTTGATCCATGAAGGCATGGGAGTAAGCTTCGCAACACCATCGCAACACCAGGAGAAGCATGATGGATACAAGATGGAAGAGATGATTGAATCGGGGGTATGGTACTAGAGAATTTGTGTTGGAAACCCTAATCATAAGAGGAATTTTATATGGAAGATGTCGGAACATGAGATCGGCCATCAGTTGCATGAATTAGTTGAGAGATGTCCTACTCTCTTCATGATAGTCACAACAGGTCAAAATTGATTGTTGTTTTGAATTTGAGACTTACTTTTCACTTGGGACATGAGATACCTTAATTAGAGGTAAACATAGTGTTGACACCTAAATTTTGGCAATTCGGTCATTTATTTATTGTATAGAAAATTAGAGGTTAATTTTATCGCTGAAAATATATATATATATATATATTAATTGCATAACATATAGATTTAGGTGTATTTATTTTTAATTTACATTTTTTACATTTATTTATTGGACTGGTGGAGGATGGGTTTAAATTAGTGATTCTGAGCTTTAAATTGACAAGCCGAACTAAGCCCACGAAGCGAGCGAATTGGCCCAAACCCGTATTCTCAAGGAGATTTTACTAGTTTATCTGTGCGAGATTTTAAATTTGAGAAGAATCCTCTTGCAATCCTGAATTGTACTAAAAACAAATATTGCGTTTGGAAAAAAATCTTTGTGAATATGGATTTGAAAAAAATTAAAACCCTAAAAGGTTGTTCACATAGGGTTTTGGGGGCCACACGATGATACAAACAACCACATTGAGAGAGACACAATAGAGACGTAGGTGACTAACATGTGAGAAAAAAATCTTCTGTTCTTCTTGTAGTCTGCATGATGAAGACGAAAGATGCATGCTTGAGTTCACGATCTTTTTCTTCCTGGTGATCGCTCATCAAATTTGCAAGGCCACGCCCTCAAGCCGTCCTTCAAGTCTCGTTTTCTGGGTTTCCACGATCTGCACATAGAAAGGCCAAGAAAGAAAGAAAGACGAAAAGAGAGAGAAGGGTGGCAAGAAGAAGACAAAATGGGGTTTGCTCATTAAAGAACAAATCATTGGGATTTCGTTGTTGCTCTTGCACCGTATTTTCTCTTCTTCGCGCCACCGTTAGCAGCCCGGGAAGACTTTCCATGGAGATTTGTGCCGCACCTGCAAGCTTCGTAGCAATGCGTAGCAAATTGTTCCTTTTTCTTTTTACGGGTTTACTGAACATCAAACGCAGCTCGGATTTCGTTCGGTTTTGCACATCCCGACACCTCCTGCTTTACTACTCCAAGGTTGCGAGCAGCCACCAAGGAGCCACCTTTCGCGAGCCAAGCTGCTTCCCACCGGACGATCTGCTGGCGTGTCCTGTCCACACCGTGTGGTTCATTTCCAGCAAGTCAAACTGCATCAACGAACTTCCCGATGGCGTCCCTGCTGTGAAGTCCTACATGCGATGACACGTCTCAGGGCGTGGACTTCATAAGGACAGACACACCGACGTCTTCAATCGGTCTTGCCTTGGGATTCCCTTGGTTCTAAATTGCGAACAGTATCTCGTGGTGTCGCGTTGCAGCCCCCGTGATCTATCGCCGGACCTCGCCCTGCTCCAAATGGCGACCTATCACCTCCCGGTGACCCACCGTCACAGCCACCATCCTTAGCCGCACCGAGTTTCCATCGTGGTTCCCTGATCGGATTTTTGAAAATTTCCAATTTAGGTAGAGATTTACTTTATTTTTAGGTAGATTTATTTTATATTATTTAGTTTTTGATATTTTGTCTCATTGTTTAAAATATTTCTCCATGTTTAATTGAAATCCCTGATGTAGCATCCAATTCGCAGCCACACGGATTTTTATTCCATCTATAAGGTTTTAGATGAAATAATTATTCACGCAGGAGTAAAATTGATATCTTAATCTTTAAGGCTTAAGATCAATTTATCGATTTTATTAGCAAAATAATCAAATTTGAATTTCAATTTGAGTGGTGGATAACATTTTCAATGACCATGGATAATTTAGTGTTTATCTCTTAATTGTTCTATTTATCTCGAAAATACAAAAAAATTGCATTTGCATCCCATCTAGATTAGAATTGATTGCATGATAGGTTAGTTAGTTTTTCAAAATGCATATTTAGAAGGTATCTAGAATAGATAATATTTCACTTTAGTTAGATTTTTATTTTTAATTACGAATTTTCTTTAAAAAAATACCAAAAAAAAATCATGCACGTGTCATGTAGGATTAGGTTTATGAAATGCATGTCATTTAGTAATTGTTGCTAGGTTCATTTAATTAGAAATTGTCCGTCATTAGAATTAGGTCATTTGGTTAATTCAGATTGCATGTTTAGATCACAACTTTCCAATGTCGAATTTCATGAAAAAGAAAAAAAAGAAAACTTAGAGTTATGGCATTCTTTTTACATCATTGCATATTAGGATAGACTGCATGTTTATATTTTATTTATGTCATATAGATTCGGTCATATTGACATGCCATATCATTGCATGTTAGATTAGTAGCATTGCATTGCATATAGATTAGATCCTCGTTAATTAAGTGAAAAAAAATTGTGTGTTAATTAGAAATCATATCTAAGACTGTCGATATGAATTCTGATTTAATATTACAGATGCTTTCGTTGCTATAAGGTAAGTCTTGCAATTTATTCATTGCTTTATTTGGGTGTTAAATTGGTGGTTTACAAACCCACAAATCACCTCACATGTTAGAGAAGCAAATTAAATCAATTCAAGTTGCTCGCCAAACATTTTTTTCAAAATAAAGGAGAAATGTAATGAAAGGGTGTTAGAGAAATATAGAGTAATCATGTCTCCGAACTTACAATCTCTAGTTTGTAGGGATAAAGTAAATCTCCCGCTACTTTACTTGAGTTTCTAATCGACCCACCGAAAAATATTAGTGGCAACTCTTGATTGAAAAAATCATTTGTATGTTAAAATTTGAACCTGAGTTGTTAATTAGTATGGGCTTGGGAGAACCCAAGTTAAGTTTAGGTTTAATAATCCATTAGCCAAACACTAGGTGATTCACCCGAAAATTTGGTCACAACACATTGTATTAGGGGTGAGTGGTTCCCGGTTCCGGTTCGGTGCCGCCTGGAACTTGAAACCTACCATCGGGTACAAATTCCTCATTTTTTGGAACTTGGAACCTACCCGTCAAAACCAAGAACTTGGAATCTACCTTGTCACAGATTCCAGGGTTGGTTCTAGGTTCCAATAGGTTCTTTTTTCTTTTCTTTTTTCTTTTTTAGTTTAAAAAAATGAAAATGAACGCAACAATAATAAACAATCTTATACCTCTTAATCCTCACTCTCTTTTTTTTTTGAGCTTATCCTTCAAATCATGATTAACACAGAAAAATAGCTTGAACACACCATAATGGGGTCCGAAATCTTGACAATCCTTCAAGGAGCAGTATTCCAAAACTGTAGATGTCTAATTTTTGTGTGGGTTTCCTAGTTTTCATGACTTCAGGAGCCCGATAACCTACACTTCTAGTTCTAGGAGGCACTGTAGGAGTGCGAATCAAATGAGTCAGGCCAAACTCTGGGATGCAACCTTCAAGGTATGTTGCCATGGATAAACCTCCCGCCTCTAGCCGAATGGATGTGCGCAATGCCTTTAGCCACTCCTAGTGAAGATGCCCAGTCCAATGGTTGTCTCCCACCTTTTGCAAATCATTATTAGAAGGTAACGGTCAATAATGCAACGAATATGAGACAACCTACACTTCTTTCGACAAACCATTTCACAAGTCACAAATGAACATAAGGAAAAGCTTGTGCTATACTAAAAGAAAAAGCAAGAAGACAAGTTCATTTGAGACCTATTGATGGGCATTATGGCCAGGTGGCACTCGGAAAACATCGCTATTTAGAGGCATGTCCACAGTTTTCTCTACTTTACGGACAAAAGTGCTGGTCTTCCCTCCATTGCACAAATTAGCCCCATTCAAAACCATAACAAGAACAGCCCCAACAATAGCCATTGAACAGAAAGATGGAGATCCCAGAACAACCATCTTGGTCTTATTTTGGGATACGAAAGAACCTATGTGACACAACCCCACAAATTCCCTTCCCTCACTATGTATGTTCTTGGATCAGGGCACACAAGCACGACACTCACATCTAAGAAATCGACCAAATAAAGCAGCTAAAATGTTAGATTAGATCTAACAGTTAAGAGCAGAAACAACAAGAGATTAGACTTGCGATTGAAGCTGGAGGAGGCGAGTTTCTTCGGTGTTGAGGGCGGCGAGCGGTATCAAGGGGATGTCGAGTGGCGTCGAGGGGGTTGTGCGACGTCGAGGGGCCGAGTGGCGATGAGGTGGCGTTGAGGGGCTGAGAGGCGTCGAGCGAGTATTAAGGGCGTCGAGTGAGTGTCGAGGGCATAGAGGGGGCCGAGCGAGCGTTGAGGGGATCGAGCAGCATCGGGGGGCCAAGAGGCGTTGAGGGGCGGCGCAGATGGCGCGACGGCTTGTCGGCTCAACGGCGAGACAGCTCGTCGAACGAGCGGTGGGTGGTGGTGGTGAGTAGGGCGTGGGGTGGCGATGTGGTGGTGGGTGAAGCAATAGCCGGCAAGAGGAAGGAAGAAGAAGAAGAAGAAGAGGAGGAGGAGAAGAAGGGTTCGGACGATAGAGGGGAAAAGAGAAGAGAGAGAAAGAAGAAAAAAGAAAAAAAAGTTGGGAGGGAAGGAAGTGACGTAAGAGGAAAAATGGGAGAAAAGAAAGAGAGAGAAAAAGAAAAGGGAAGGGGGAAGAATCGGCAAAAGGGGAGGGAAATTATGTTGTTGGATCTCATTCAGAGATAATTAATGTGAAAATAAATTTTAAGTATTTCATTAAAAGTCGAGAAAATTTTTGATTTTGGTAATTACAATTGTCATTGTTATGCCAAATGCATAGGTTAATCACTAGCCCATGATCGATCGCGTCCTTGTTTTTTGGTGGAAGTCATCATTAATCGATTAGCACATAAAGAATAAAGCAATTAAACATAACGGGCTAACCAACACACCAAAAAAAAAAAAAAAAACAAAAGAAGGAGCGATAAGAAAATGTAGCATTTTGGACAAAAGGCCACTACATGTGAAAGGGTTATGGCCACAAAAACCAGATAAACCATCGACATGATTTTCCATCTACTAACAAATTGTACCATCATAACTAAGGATTTGTTTGATAAAATGTCTCTCCGAGTGAAATCACTAATGTGGAATATGTCCCTCGGTTGTGCTGCACTACGAGTGTGTGCTTTGTTTTTGGCATTACACATCCTTAAGCCTTAGCATTGTCTTGCAAAAAAAAATCTCTTGACTCTGCCACTTTTTACCAATTTCATTTCATGAATTATGTGTTACTTTAAGTGGATGTGCCAAAAAAGAGAAATTATAATCAAATTCTTTTATTATAATTTTTAAATAAATTTACTAATATGTATCTTTTATGTTATTCTCAATATGAAAATGTAAAATGTTATATAATCATTGTTTCTTTTTTGTAATTTTAAAAATACTAAAATTTAAAAATTTAATTTAATCATACCAAATGGCTTTTCAAATATATATTTACCAAACAGCCGGTCAGGGCCGTGCCAGTTGGATCTCTCATTAAGAGATAATTAATCCGCGTGCTTCGCCTGACCCGAAACACGCTCCGTCCATTTGGTCCCTCAATCAACGGCCGCCATTTAATTCCCAAACAACGCCCGCCAAATCCCCCGAAATTTTCATCGGAGCCCCCGAAAATTTCAAACCTCTGTTCCTGTCCTATAAAATCCTCGACGAAACCCTCCAAAATCAGTGCAATCTCTACAAGCTCAGCTCTCCAATTCCTCATCGAATTCCACTTCTCTCTCTATAGCAGCAGAAGCTCCAGAGAAATGGCGAGAACCAAGCAGACGGCGCGGAAGTCCACCGGCGGCAAGGCCCCGAGGAAGCAGCTGGCCACCAAGGCGGCGCGGAAGTCGGCCCCGGCCACCGGCGGAGTCAAGAAGCCGCACCGCTTCAGGCCCGGGACGGTGGCGTTGCGGGAGATACGCAAGTACCAGAAGAGCACGGAGCTGCTGATCCGGAAGCTGCCGTTCCAGCGGCTGGTGCGGGAGATCGCGCAGGACTTCAAGACGGATCTCCGGTTCCAGAGCAGCGCCGTCTCGGCTCTGCAGGAGGCGGCGGAGGCCTACCTGGTGGGGCTTTTCGAGGACACCAACCTGTGCGCCATCCACGCGAAGCGGGTCACCATCATGCCCAAGGACATCCAGCTCGCGAGGCGGATCCGGGGCGAGAGGGCTTGAAGGACGGCTGCTGCTACTTAAGCCCTTTTTGTTACTATGGAGAGTACAGTAGGGAGAAAAAGATTGAAGCTTTAGGCGTTTTCTAGCTTTCCTTTCCTTTGGGCTTTTCTTCTGATGTGATGTATTTTTCATGGAGATTAAGGAGATTGATAGGAACATGTTTCTGGGTTTCTTCTTCAAGCTTTCGAAGTTTGGTAGTAAAGATTGCTGTTTTTCTTCTTGAATTTACAAGATTAAAAGGGACAGGGTGATTTGCAAGGCATGCAACCAATCCGTGCACTTCAAGAGCATGTCTCTTGCATTTTCTTCACCAGTCCTTATAATTGGACCCCCTTTCACCAACCTCCTCAAATTCGATCTATCTTTCGCCACCCATCGTGGCAATGGGGTCCAAAAAGACATGCCTTGCCGTCCTTATTTCTGTTCTTGCCGTCTTTTCTTCCACCAATTTCATGGTCCCGGTCTTGCTCTCTTCCTTAGAGATCTTTCCCTTGATGCAGAGCTCTTTACCTGTCTGTCGAGTGGTCTTTCGCCCCTTTTCGGGTGGCACCTCGGTTGCCATCACCACCGGCACCGCCACAAGCACCCTGATGATAGCCAGGGGACGGTCTCCATCTGCGACAATTTCCCACCCGACATTCCCCCTCCGGAGACTAACACGACGGTGACCCTCTGCGTGGACCGGAACGGGTGCTGCAACTTCACCACGGTTCAAGCGGCTGTGGATGCGGCCGGCAACTCAAGTCAGAAAAGGACCGTGATCTGGATCAACAGCGGCATTTACTAGTAAGAATAATTTGGTTAGCCGTTTAGCTTCCCTTTAGACAATGGTGTTCGTAATCTGGTGAATTGATTGTTTGTTCCGGCAGTGAGAAGGTGACCATCCTGAGGACGAGGCCGAACATTACGTTTCAAGGACAAGGATACTTATCGACTGCAATCGCCTGGAATGGCACGGCTAGTTCTTCTGGCGGAACGTTCTATAGCGGCTCTGTGCAAGTCTTCTCGAACAATTTCATGGCGAGGAACATTAGCTTCATGGTGAGATACCAGATCGAATTTTAGGAAATCAATGTTCAGGCTATGCTGCGACTGCGATTGTAATTGATATGCATTACCGTTTTAGAATATTGCTCCGATCCCGAACCCTGGAGATGTCGGCGCGCAAGCGGTGGCAATTAGAATCTCGGGCGACCAAGCCTCCTTTTGGGGTTGCGGGTTCTTCGGAGCCCAAGACACGCTCCACGACGATAGGGGCCGCCATTACTTCCGGGATTGCTATATCCAAGGTTCTATCGACTTCATCTTTGGCGATGCCAGGTCTCTGTACGAGGTACGGAGTCCTTTGTTACGTAAATTTCGTGGCCAAAGCAATGTCAATGATTCTAGGATGACCTTTCCATTGAATCACAGAACTGCCAACTGATTTCCATTGCGGCTCCAGTGCCTCCGGGGCAGAAGGTGATCAACGGGGCGGTCACGGCGCACGGCCGAGCCTCCAAGGATGAGAACACGGGCTTTGCATTCATGAACACCAGCATCGGGGGCACAGGGAGAATATGGCTTGGCCGGGCATGGAGGCCGTTCTCTCGGGTTGTCTTTGCGTTCACGACCATGACCGACATCATCGCGCCCGAGGGCTGGAACGACTTCAATGATGCCACTCGAGACCAGTATGTATTGGAACGATGATCGCGACCCTTAGCACAAATTATCTGCACCATGATTCATCATTTTCCTCTAACAAGTTGAGTGGTTGATCGATTACCAACTTTTTCACCGGGCTTCTAATTAAAATGCAGGACGATATTCTATGGAGAATATAATTGCTCAGGAGCAGGAGCTAACATGAGCTTGAGAGCACCATATGTTCAGAGACTAAACGATACTCAAGCTTTACCTTTTCTCAGCATCTCCTTCATCGACGGGGATCAATGGCTGTGATGACCTCTCATTACAACATCGATGCTATTTTTCAATTTCCAACCGAAGATTTATTTCGCAGGTCAAGAAAAATAATCAATAATTCCCACAAAAAAGTGTTCAAATACATTGATTCATGTACATTCTATTGACTGGTGAAGTTCTCTTCTTCAAGATTGCTTGTGCAGACAACTTGTTAACTTTAATGTAATTTGTCTCGTCACATGCTCCAATCTGTCCAGAGGTGGTGGTTACCTACGAATTTTCCCAATTTGGCATAAATCAATCAAGACAGGAGGATTATCACTTGTCTTCTGATGCACTGAGAACGACCTGTCTTGGCTTTTTCCTGTCGGGAAGAGCTTTTTTCTTTCCCGGGATGGTGCGATTTAGCCACCAGATTAATCGTTCGACTACTAGGGCTTCTGGGGTTTTAAATGATGATTGTTCGTTCGCTGGGATGCGTACGATCAAAGGAAACCAGCTCGCGGATCTTAAACCTCAAATTAACCACCTCCTTTGAGGCCTCCTTTACAATTCGTTCATAACATTGTGAGATAAACGGGGATTAAGGGTGCGTTTATCTTACTGAAGATTTTATGATAAATGAATGTATTTTATAATATTAATTTTTATCTATTTAGTGATTTAGAAATAGTTATTTTCTTCTTATAAAAAGGGAAGTTGTTTTCCCACCATCTGAGCTTGTTTTTAGTCCATGCATAATGATTCCATAGATTGATTATTTTCTATCATCTGAAAAAGTCAGGAAAAAAAAAAGAACTTTCAAAAACAGCTTTCCTTTTAACAAATAAACCTTAAATTCTAACTTGCTTGTGCCAATGTCATTTGGTAATGTATGACGCCGAAAGATGACACAGTAAATGCATTGATTAGCTAGTTCACCATAGTAGGATGTGTTTCTTTCGAGAAAAAAACATCATAATGAAGGAAAGTGCATTCTAGGAAATCTTTTATTAAAAAAAGTGTTTTCCTCTTTTCAAATTGAGGAATTCATTTTTCTGACTTTAAGCATACACTTTTTTTTTTTACCATAAATGAATTTCGGTTGACTAATCATTTTAAACGAACTAAAAGGGTGAAAGTTTAGAAAATAATTCACGAAAAAAAAAATCACCAAACAAATGCACCTTTGAATTCCACTTCTCGTTGAAAATTGTTATATAAATTCAGTCTCATCTTCTCCGAAGCAAGTAAATGCCATGTCGCTTTCCTTTCACATATGCAAGCGACGTGTGATATGCGCATTAGGTGGGGGGCCCCTCCCTAATTAAGGCTTGGATAGTGACGGAAATGCGTGATTAAGAAAATGATTTATACCGGATACATCGCCAGCGCAAAATATCTTTCAAATCGAATAAAACCGATCCTAGCACCCTTTTTCCGGAAGTCGCCAGATGCAATAACCATGCTAAATATATGGCCTTCTTTGACTTTATATAGACCAAAATCGAGATATGAATATCCATTTTTGGCAATTTAAAGGTAACACCCAAATAAGTTCTAGTCGATCTAAGTAAAATGGTTAAGGGTTTATTTGGTAACCATTCAATTTTCCAGAATAATTTTTTATCAGAAATCATTTTTTTGGTTCTATTCCTAGACGAGTTTCTGAATATTCGAATGCGTTCAGTAATTATACAAAATTTCCATTCTTGAATAGAAAAAAAAAACATAAATGCGTTTGGCATAACCCTCATATGTTTTCTTTTATTGTACAATTTCTTTTGATTTTTAAATAAATTTATAAGATTTTCCTTCCCCCTTTTTTTTTCCCTTTTTTCCTTCTCTTCTTTTGCCTCTGGCCGACAACTTTGTCAAGCCTCAAGAGAGCCTTGTCCACCCCCAACGAGGTTGTGCCTTGCCTGATCTAGGTGAGCTCGAGGCCCACCCAACCAAGGTGAGGTCAATCTCGCTCAACCATGACGATGCTCGACTTCATCTAGCCATGGTGAGGTCACCGGATCTCATCTCTAGCCAAATGCCAGTCATTGTTGAGCTCGGTGATGGGCTAGAAGAGGAAGAAGAAGAATAATAATAGAAAAAAAAAAGAAAAGAAAAGAGAAAAAAAAAAAGAAAGAGAAGAAAATGGCTTGATTTTACAATTGTTTCCAAGAATAAAGTTGTTTTTTTTTTTTCTTCTGTCTTGATTCTATTTCAAACCTCTTCCCATGGACATATATGTTCCTTAGGGTAGAAAAATTAATTAATGTTACCAAATAAATTTATTTTTTTTTTTTCACAGAATAAAAGAACATCAATAGTCAATAATTGGTAAATTACCAAATAGGCCCTAAAAGTACTATCCAATCATATGCCCACGTGAATAATCTTGGTATAAAAATGAGCATCGTGAAATATAAGTGATGTCATTGAAATTAATGCTTATGGTTGGAGTAATATCACCTTTTTTAACCGCATAACCTATTGGTAGACACCAAGGATCAAACCGCGCAGATAGAATATGATAGGAAAAAGGTGATGCTAAAAATGTATATGTAGCTCTTGTTGAATGGTACGCACGACACATTTATTTGGACACCACACTTGCAAAGTATTTTTATATATTTTTCTCTTATAATAACTTTGGCCGTCTTACATTATATTATTCCTATAATTTTAAAAAATTAATCTTATTATATGTGTCCAGTCTAAAATATGTATCGCCTCAAGATTCTTCGTATATCAAGTCTCCCAAAATGGAAATGAGTATGGCCACGTCCTTGATCAACCGCCGGCATTCGTTAAGTGCTAGATGTTGGGCCGCACTTTATGAGGCTTCAAATAAATTTTTATGTGAACGTACTGTTGATTTTTCTACTTTTCAATTTCTAAATGCTATTAGCGACGGTCTATATTGATTAAAAAGTTATCCTCCCAATAGATTGGCTAGCATTTCACTTAACCTCCATTTATTTTACGAAAAATAAATAATTTAAAAAATATTTTTCGAAAATTAATTACTAATATTGCTCGAAATAACTAATTAATGAAAAGTATTTTTATTATTGACACAGTTTGGTTGATATTAGAAATAATTTTCAATGTTTCATTTTTATAAGTAATATATCATTTTTTCGAAAAATATTTTTAAAGTTCATTTTTTTAAAACCAAATACAATTTTAATTAAGGTGATATCTCATGCAAACTTAATTTGACATGCCATGTAGTGGACATGTTCTTATCAGTCAAGGTGTGACATACGATGATGTTGCAAACGTGAAGTGATGTATCTAGAAATGTACCTTATAATGCTCATTCCATCCGGCAACCAACTACACCAGACAAAAATTGATGATTTGCACATAAACAATGTCAATCCCTGAAAGGAATATATCACCCCATCCTATTCTTCTGTTTTTTTGTATAACTGGACACACACACACACATACACAGGTGCGTTCTGCCACTAAATGAAAATGCCTGCAAGTTCTGTATGCAATCAACCCTCTTCATTAGATAATAAATCTAATGCCAAGATATGCTACGGTTTTTGTATTCTCCACATATAATTTTTGACTACTGACCATATAAAAACTCATATAACATCTGCTATGTGTGCAAAACAATGTAAATCTGTTTACCGTGTTAAAAAAACCAACCCAAAAATCGAACATGATGCAGCACATGAAATTTGGGATGGACGCGCATTGGCGAAATGGGTATTATTGGCTCAATAACATGTTAAAATGTCTCATCTAAAAACTTAAACTATTAAGTGGAGAGAGGCCACGTGTATATAAGGAACGCATAAGATCTGTTGTCGAATGATGTTTCAACATTTGAGATGAAGTGACACATATATATTCTCTTAATTTAAGAAATTTATCTATTTGGATTTACCCTTTGAGCTTCGATGCCAAAAGAAGGTAATTTGCTTACCCAGTTTTCCATGGACTCTCATGCACCACCACCTTCCTACATCGTATGAAGAATACAAAGGCAGAAGACAACGCGAAAAAGACAGAGGCCATAAATTACCGCGAAATGACGGGTCATTTTCTATGGTCCCCTAGCTAACGAAATATTCCTTCATGTTGTGCCAAACATACCTAGAAAATATAACACTGAAAATACTTAAAAAGACTAATCTATATATTGATACTTTGAGTGATTAATAAAACATCGCTAGATGTTAATATAATTCACTTGTCAATTTGTCCGTCACATCAATTAACATGTCGATACGGCTATCACTTTTTGTGCTTGGATAAGTTATCGTGAAGTGCATAAAATAAGTTTGATCTCTATTCTAATTTAAAAACCTGTGAAAAGCCAAATAAATTCCCTATTGTTAACAGGCTGTATTGTCAAGCTCCATTATTAGGTCTTGTGTACATCCAGCACAAAAGAACTTGCAAAGCAGCTACCAACCATCAAATAGAACCCTCCCAGGGTTTTAAACTTCCTCTGTTTCTCTGTCTCCAAAATATATCATATATTCAAATCCCACTCTGAATCGGCCCACGGCCGGACTATAAAATCCTCCATAGCCCCTCTCCTCTGTTTCAGAGCTTCACAGAGAGAGAGAGAGAGAGAGGGAAGAGACGGAAGAGAGAGAGAGAAAGAGATGGGAGCGTGCGCCACGAAGCCGAAGGTGTCGATGTCCGACAAGGCCGCCGTCGATGCTCTGGCTCCGGCACCAGAGGAGGTTGTGGCAGGAGCAGAGTCTGAGACCACGGTCGAGACAGGGAAAGTGGAAGAGGTGGTGGTCGCGGCTGAAGCAGAGCAGAGCGAGAGTGTAAAGGAGGTGGTCGATGTGGAAGGAGACAATAAACCCCGTTCTTTGAGTCTCTTGCTCAATGAGGTAAATGACCTAGTTTCAGTTCATGAGACTCTCCCTATTTTCGCTTTTGTCGCCTTTTCGCTTTCCTTCGAATTTAGATTTTGATTCTTGCAAATACATCATTCCTAGTCTCGCTATACTCAGAAGAGTTTCGAGAAGCAAGATCCTGCTGTTCTTGTCTTGGTTGAGTGATTGGTTTAGGTCCGAATCCTTCCATGTTCTTAGTCTAATCTCTTCTTTAAACGGGTCGATGACAAAAGAAGACTTGGGGATTAGGCCAGGAGAAGATATTTGTAATCTGACGCCTCCACGCACATCGGAGATCTTTTTGCTAAGGATCTCCGGGTAGCTTCGACCGATGCAAGGAATCCAATGACATTCTCTGCACTGTTCCCATAGCTTTGGAGAGATGGAACGATTTCGCTGTCGACGGACCCACCGATTTAGCTCTCTCGTCGTCTCTTACTGGCCTGCACGTCGCGATTTCACTGTCATGTCTTGTTTCTTTCCCTCGGATGATGTCCCTATCATGCGTTGGGAGACAAAAGTAGCAACGCGTTTCTCGGTCCTTGTCCTGTCTTTTGGAGCGTTGCTCGTCTTGCTGTCATCGCTCTTGGGGGAAATGATTTGTTTTAAACGACAGAGAGAAGTCGAATCCTGATCTTGTTATTGTAAACGTCGACCCCATGATAACGAAGAGGTGACTAATACTTTTGACAAGGACGTGTTCTCATGATTTGTCAATGGATTGAGGAGATAACCCCATCTGCTCATCCTTCGCAGGACGATCAAAAGGCCAAAGCAGGAAGCGAAGTGACGTCCTCCGAGACGACAAAGCCACTGGAACCGTCGTCGGAACCCCAACCCGAAACAGAAGAATCGGGGACCAAGCCACCCGAACCGCAAGAACCGGCCCCTGCCATTGCCGCCGTCGAGAAAGAGAAAGCAGCTGAATCTTCACCTGCTCTGGCGGAGGAACCGACCGAGAAGAAAACCGAACCGGCCGAAGCGATCGCCAAGGAGGAAGTCAAAGAGTGATAATGCAGGGCTTACTGATTGGCCGGAGGAGCCCCTAGTCTTGAGCTTGTGGGTCCATTGCTTGTTGTCAAATATTTTCTTTATTTCTGGGATTGATCATAGCGTTTTGTTTAAGATAATATGCTAGGAATTTGTTTTAATTTTCTCATGAGGACAACAATGCAGAAGCATTTGGAGCCTTTGTTTACAGGTGGGTTATGGGATATTGGTATTTTATTTATATTCCCTTTTAATTATCATTATTATAATTTTTATTTTTATTGGGATGAGCCAGAGAGAATAATTTCGTCGACACTAATCAAGATTGTTGCATCTGCTAGACTGCTCCAAGCAAAATCCAATGCAGCAACTGCATATGCCAAACAACATCCATTGTCAAACTCCGACCGAACATCAACTGCGGTTCTGTTGTCCATTTTCTTTACAATTTATATTTTTTTTTTTGGGGGGGGGGTGGCAATTTCCGTCTTCAATTTTGACTGGAGCCGCATGTTTTTTTTTTTTCATACGGTGACAAAAACACCCTTTTGTCACTTGTACTTACTAAGTAATAATTAACCTCACTATAAAAGAGGATTAATACTCTAAAAAATTCCAAATTGATACGCATATGACAAATTTATCCCAGTTAAGTTTTTGACCATTAAAAATCCCAAATTAATATACCTGTGATAAATTTACTCTATTAACTTTCATCAAATTTTACCATTAAATTTGCCGACCTAGATAACATATGGTGACGTGCTATGTTGACGTAATCTATTGGGTTAATGTCACGAAAAATCTCAAATTTGTCACTAGTGCACATTAAATATATTACAAGAGTATCGTTAAATTTGTCACAGGTGTATCAGTTTAAGATTCTTTGTGATATTTACCTTATGGATTTCTACGTGGACTTGCCACGCCACCATACTATGTTACCATATGTAATCTTGTAAGCAAATTTAAACTTTAAATTTGACGGAAGCTAACGAAGGGTAATTTGTTATAAGTATATTGATTTGGGGTTTTTGGCAGTCAAAAAATTAATTTGAGATAAATTTATCACATGTGTATTAATTTGAGGTTTTTGATGATCAAAAAGTTAATTTCGGATAAATTGATCATAGGTGTAGTGTATCCATTTGATTTTCTTAAAGGTATTAATTCTTAAAAAAATTAACTAACTTTCCATTCAAAATAGGGGCGGAGATTACAAAATATCTTTTCTTTGATTTATCTGTCCACCTTTATGGGTCCTCAATGGAAAGAGTGTTTCCAAAAATAATTGTTTTTTTTTTTTTTCAAGACAAATAATCTGAATTCCTTTATTAACCATTCTTGTAGTTGACTTTTCCATTGAACTCGCAGATGGGAGAGTATGATTGTAGTTTTTATTTTTCTGGTATTTGAAAGGAGCGAAACCCAAATGTTACACCAGAACTCTTATAATGAAACTAGATTCATCCTGATCTTTTATCAATAAAGGAACCAAACCTATCAGTGGCCTATTTAAAATTAAGGTTACATTGGCATCAAGAGTGAATGACTCAATTTGCTAATCGGTTAGCATATGAGTTTCTTTCCCCAAAATTATGCAAAATTTTAACATGTTAGAAATATATTAAAAGATTTTGAAACTAAAAAATGAGTGTGTCAACAAAGTTGAGAGCATGAGTTGAATTATGGAGTAACATAACAGCTTGCAAGTTCGCTTCCATAATAAGTTTTAGAGATAACCAAAGAAATAGCCATTTTAAGACCCAAAAGATACCCCACAATTCTCTTTTGAGTGAAAAGCACGCTCTTAGGTTGCGTTTGATAGTCAGGATAAAATTCGGGATATGATATAATTTATCCTATCCTATATTTGGTGCTTGCTCAGGACATGATAAAGTAAGATATAATGGGGATATAAGTAGGATAAAATTATTCCATGGAGGAGGTGAGATAAAGGTGGATAGGATTTCTAATGTCCATAATAGGAAAGTTATTTTTCTGGAATAACAAACTTATTAAGTTAACAAAATTGAAATTATATTTCAATATAAATAATATTTGAATTCTAATTTAAGAAATTAAAAATAAAAACAGAAATTTATTTTTAATTAATCTTATTTTAATTTATATATTCAACTTTAATTATATCTTATAATAAAAATTCAATCTATAAATTATATATTTATATTTATTATATATTTTAGGTATGTTAGTACAATTTACTGTTTGATAAAATTTTATTAAAGAATGATGAAAGGGGAAAAATAAATAATAAATAAAATAATATAAAAAGAGGAAAAATAAAATAAAAATAAATTAAGGAATAATGTTATGAGATATTTTCACCATCTTCATGTATGATTAATTTATAATTACATGCCATTTATATCAAAAAAATATACATGATATTATGTGAATATATCCGACTTTAATACTGCGATTCACTAAATAATGGATATGATATAAAAAAATCTAATGATTTCATATCATATTCTATCTAGTCCTATCTCGATTAGCAATTCGGATGACCAAACGTAGCCTCATAATCTAAGCAAATCTAGCAAGCCAGCTACATGATTCATTATGCAAAAGCCCAGCTGAAGAGAGGCCCAAGTGGCGATTAAAGGCCCCATTAGTATTGAGCTTGACCCAACTAGTTGGAGGGGTAGTCCAACCCACAAGCTTATGTCTTTTTTTCCCTTTGAGGAGACAATCTATGCTTTGTCAGTTGAGTCGATATAATATTCTTAATATAATATAGAATCAAGCATAAGGGTCTTTGGTAAGATAAAAATCCTTCTTAAATAATTGTTTATTCCTCCAATTTCAGAAATGCCAACAAGTAATAGCATATATAAGCGACCAATTATCTTGAACCCCGTTAATTAATCAAATAGATTTGTCATCTAGATCTTGGATAAAGAACTCACTCCGAAAATTTGTAGGTAAAATCTTTTGCCAAACTTCCTTTTTGTAGTTGCAATCTTTGAATACATGCAAAATTGTCTTCGAAGATTGTGGGCACACCGCATAGCAAGAATGTGCTATCAATTTACATTGAAATCTTTCATCATTAGCGAGACACCAGTGAGAGACCAACCACGAGAAGCTTTTGATTCTTTGTGGCCCATCCCATTTCCACACTAAACTCCACAGTCGATTAGTCGACATTTATTGTGTTGGTGTGATTAATTCGTAAGCTTCTGAAGGAACCATTGTTATTGCTGCCCCAAATTACCAAATCCTCTTCAGCACAATCAGAGGGTGGAGACATTGAGTGGATTTGCATCAAAATTGATTGGGGTAAAATACCTATTAGGATTGCAAGGTTCCGTTGGCTTTTGCAAAAGATATCATGAACATTACAATCAAGGTCTTGAGTTGTGGAAGATGGAAAAATCCAGTGGGTCAGTGGACCAACCTCGACAACCCAATTATCCATCCATAATTTAACTGAATGCCCATTAATCACTATGCATTTTATATCCTCTAAGTCATCTCGCCCAACTTTGGTGAGAGCTTTCCCAAGTAAAGGATGGGTAGTACGAGTTGGTAGAGTAAATGGTACTAGTTCACAACATTTGTCCAGTCTTGAATAAAAGATACTCATGTTAAAGTTGGTTTCGAAATTAAATTCCATGCCAGTTTCATTAAAAAGTTTTACTACTATCTTCTTTATGAAGTCCCAACCCTCCACAGTTATTTGGTTGGCAAAGTTTACCTTGAACATCTTTCGGAACAAAGTTTCAGCATTTTCTCTCTATTGCTTCATGCGTTATAGCAAGTAACCTCGCTTCTTGCATCGAATACAATGGCATAGTCATAAGAATAGACTGAACTAGGGTGATTCTACCAGGAAGAGATATTCAGCTTTCCACCCATTTAGGTTATGTTTGTTAACATTCCCATTTTCCTCCTTTTATGTTCTTTTGTTCCCCAGAATATAAAAAGAACATAAATTTATTTGGTAACGTTATTTATTTAATTTTTTAAAATAAAAAATGGCCAAGGAATAGATTTGAAATAAAAACAAAAAGTAGAAAAAGTTACTTTTTATTCCCAAGAACAATTTTAGAAATAAGTCATTTTCTTTCTTTTCTTTTCTTCTTCTTCTTCCTCTTCTAATTGGTCCGTCGGTTGCCACTGGTTGCCGCTGGCCATCACTGGCGACCGGCTAGAGGAGGAGGAAGAAGAAGGGAGGAAAAATAAGAAAAGAAAAGAAAATCTCAAAAATTAAAGAATTACACGTAAAAAAAAAATGTAGATCGTACCAAATGCATTTCTATTCTTTTTCTATTATAAGAATATAATTTTTATATAGTTACCAAACGCTTTCTTTTACTCGAAACTATTTTAAGGAATATAAAAATGAAAAAAAAAAAAAACTATTTCTAAAAAGAAATTGTTCTGGAATAGAAATGTTATTAAATATACAATTAACTTATTATGCACTTTATCAACAATGGGAAGAAAATTATTCAAAAAATCTTAAAACTTATTGCACTTTGCTAATTCAGTTACAAACCTTTCAATTTTGCCAATTGAGTCATAAAGCTTTTTACTCTTACCAATTGAGTCTATTCGGTCAATTTTAACTTGAAATTGCTGATGTGTAAGCCGACAATGCCATATAGGACTGTTGGCCCTGAAGTGGATAAATTTTAATAATATTTTAATTTTTTATTATTTTTTTTATTTTTATGATATTTTTCTCTTTTTTCTTTTTGCTTCTTCTTCTTCCTTTTGCTGGTGGCTTGCCACCGGCTATGCTATTGCTAGGTTGAATGACCTCACCTACCATAAGCAAGGCACGGATGGGCAAGCCTTGATGAGGGAAGCCCTTGCCCAGGCAAGGCTCGATGAGGGTCGGCCTCGCCTAGGCTAGGGCGACCTCGTTAGATCTAGCAAGGGAGCCCTCACCGGAACTCGCCCATCTAGGTGAAGCAAGGCCAACTGTCTCTAGGTCTTGCTTGACCGTGCCTCACCCATAATAGGCGAGGCCAATTGGCCAGTATGGCCGATGGCTGGCCATTGAAAAAAGGAAGAAGAAGAAGCAAAAAAAGAAAAGAAAGAAAAAAAAAGGAGGAAAAAAAGAAAAAAAATCTAAAAAATAATAATTTTTTTAAATTTAAATATTATTAAAGTTTGTTTACTTCAGCACTTACAGTATTATGTGGCATTATTGTTGTCCACTTCAGTGATTTTTGGTCAAAATTAGTTGGATTGACTTAATTGGCAAGAAGTGAAAAGATTTAGATTCAATTGACAAAATTGAAAGATTTAAAATTGAATTGATAAAAGTGTAATATATTTATGGCTTTTTGGATAATTTTTCCAACGACAAGGTGGTAAGTTTTGTGAGTAGCTCTTTCATGAAGCAAAAGCACTCCTAAATATTTGCCACGATCAATAGTAAGAGGGTAGCTACCCATGGTGCTAATAAGTGTCATTCTTTATTGAGGGACGTTCTCAGAACAAAACGGTTTTTGTTCACCCTTATCAACCAGCAGATGAGAAAGACGTTCCATACAAAGGACAAATAAGAAAGGCGAGACTAGATCCTCTTATCTTAAGCTGTTTTTAAGCTTAAACATTTCAGTTAGTTCTTCATTCCAAAGCAGTTGCATGCCGCTGGTTGTAACACATCGCATGATAAGATCCACCAGTGATTCATGGATGCCAGTTAATTCAAGAGTCTCACGATTTCAAGTTAGTCAATCATATGCCTTCTTCAACTCTATCTTAACTAGCATGTGTCCCTTCTTCCCCCTCATCGTGTCTGTCGAGTGAATGATTTCTTGAGCGATGATACTATCTTGAACGTATCGGCCTGAATCAAAACTCACTTGGTTGGGCAAGGTCAAATGAAGTATAATTGCATTCAGTCGGTTAATGATAATCTTGGTGATTATTTTCAAGGAAACGTTGCAATGACTTAGGGTGCGTTTGGTAACGTTTCTGTTTAAAATTGTTTCGGGAACAGAAATAAAAAAAAAAGTGTTTCTGTTTCGGGAACAATTTTTGAAAAAAAACGCGTTTGGTAAATCCGTTTAAGAAATATAAAAAGAATAGAAACACGTTTGGTAAGTTTGTATAATTTTTTTATTTCTTTTATTTTTTTTAATATTCTTATTTTTATTTTTTATTTTCTTTCTTATTTTTCTTATTTATTTTTCCTTTTTCTTTTTTCTTTTTCCTTTTTCCTTTTTCCTTTTTCCTTTTTTTTTTCCTTTTTCCTTTTTCCTTTTTCCTTCTTTTGGCCGGCCACCGGCTCCTGGCCATGGCCGGCGACCGGCCGACGAGGGCCGGCGGCCTCGCCCGCCACGGCGAGCTCGGCCTCGCCGGATCTGGGCGAGATTGAGCTCACCAACCAGGCGCGAGGTCGGCCTCCTGCGCCGTGCCGACGGTGACCCGAGCCACACCGCCGTCTCCCTCCTTTGCATCGGCGACCGCGCTCGACGCCTCCTCGCAGCCACCGCATCGGCGACCGCCCCTCCGCCTCATGCCCGATCGACGCATCCGCGGGTCTCGAGCCTTCGTTCGCCACCGCCGCATCGGGATCTCACCGCGCCGTGACCCACGACTTCGAGATCCGCCGATCGCCGATCCCGCGCCGGCCCACGACTCCGACCGGCCGTCCTCGCCGCTCGCTCGTAGACGTCCGCCGCTCGAGACCCCATGGCCGAGCCCCGCACCGCAGCCGCGCCGTCACCGCCCGGCGACCCGCGACCCGGCTACGTCACCTGCTCACAGGTGGAGACGCAGGCCGCGGCTTGTCGGTGCCGGAGAGGACGACGGTGGAGAAGCCGGATGGTCTCGAGACGAGGCGGCTGTCGGCGCGGAGAGTGGGAGGCGCCGGAGAAGACGACGGTGGAGACGCTTGCGGGAGGAGAGGGTCGCGCGGGAGGAGAACACAATTTTGTTCCTTTTTTGTTCCTCAATTGTGTTTGTAAACAAGAAACACAAATTTTGTGTTTCTTGTTTGTTTTTCTTTTTTGTTAAAAAAAAGAACAAAAAAAAGCAACTAAACGCACCCAAACGCGTTTGTTCCTTTTTGTTCCCGAGGAACAAAAAAACAGAATTTTTGTTAGGAACAGAAATAGGGTGCAGCCAAACACACCCTTATACACCATAAATGCTCCAATCTTTCAAGAGCATCAACTTTAGGGATCAAGGTTATAGGTGTTTTCTCAATTTTAAGATTTAGTAAGTTGCTCACTTGTGGCTATTGGTTTTTGTAAAATATTGTTTGAAAGCTATCTAATCGTGGCACTATAAGGTAGCGCATGTGAATGTTTCTGTTCGTCTGGATTTTTATTCTTTTGTTCCCTGGAAAAAAAAAAAGAACAAAATTCCGTTAGTAATGCCAAGTTGTTTTTCTGTTCCTCGGAATAGAAAATTAGTTAAGGAATAAATTTGGAGTAGAAACGAGAAACAAAAAAAAGTTGCTTCTTGTTCCTAAGAACAATTTCTAGAAATAAGCCAATTTTATTTTTTATTTTCTTTTGTTCCTCTCTCTTGCCACGGCCACCTCCAACCGCTTGGAGCCATCGGCGACTGCCACCGCCACCGCCGTTGGTCGTCGCCGTCGGCCGCCGCTGCTGGTCACCGCCGCTCGTTGTTGCCCATCGCCGCTCGTTGCCGTCGCTGCACGATCATTGGCGGTTGGCGGTCATGCAGCAACAGCGGTGGGGGCGACGGGTGGTGATAGGTGGCGGCGGTCGGTTGTTGGCGATTCGTGAACAAGTATAAAAAACAAATAAATACAAAAAAGAAACTGTTTAGTACCAAATGCATTTCTATTCATTTTCTATTTCAAGAGTAGAAATTTTGTATAATTAACAAACACCTTATTTTACTTAGAAATTGTTCCCCATAATAGAAATAGAAAAGAAATATTTCTGAAAAAAAAAAAAAAAAAAAAAAAACTTTCCCGACCAAGAAACGTTGTCTTGCGCAGCCAAAATGGTCACATTCCAAACAATGCAATATGAATTTCATCCCCATTAAGATGTCTTGAAAGCCTCTTATTGCATCTAAATTTGGCTACTTTATTAAGGGTTTTATCATATGGAAAATTAGGGATTAATCTTTAACCCCTAAATAAAAATTAATTTTCACTAAATTGCATCTCATATGTATTAGGAGCATTAGCATCACTAGGATTAATTAAAAAGAAAATTTGAATCTTTTTAAATTACATCAAAAAATTATCATTAAAAAAATTTATTAATTAAAAGAAAAGTAAATTAATAGTTTTCATCGTGTATATTTTCATTAAAATGCATTGCACTTAGACATTAGGAGCATTTCTAATACTATCACTAATTATTAAAATTTTCAAAAAAATAATCGAAAATAAAAAAAAAAACCACAAAAAACCCAAAACTTTGCCAAGAGTGACAAATTTACCTCAAACTTTTTTTTTTGCGATATGAAAAACCACAAACTTTGCAAACTATGACATATTTACCCCATTAAGAGCATTTTTGTCTTATTCTTTCTATTTTTTATTTTTATTTTTTTCTTCTTCTCTCTTCCCTTTGTCGGCCATGACGGAGGGAAGTCGGCGTTTAAAGAGGGGTACCCTTGCCGGCGTCGGGCGAGGGGTGCCCTCACTAGATCTAGCGAGGGAGGCTCTTGCCTTACGCCGATGAGGGCCGCCCTTGCTCAACGCGTGCGTGGGCCTAGCGAGAGCACCCTTGCTCGACCGACGAGGGCGGGGTGACGTTGGCGAGGCCTCGCCGATGCCGGCTTCCCTTAGCTGGCTTCGCCATGGCCGACGGAGGGAAGAAAGAAGAAAAAGAAAAAAAAATTTTAAAATTAAATAGATCAAATTGTCCCTATGATTTAGGGTAAATGTGTTACATAAATAAAAGTTCATGATTTTTTATGTTACAAAAAAAAAAAAAAATTGGGATAAATATGTCTTAGCAAATTTCGGGATTTTTCATGTCACAAAAAAAGTTTGGGGTAAATTTGTCATTTGAGCAAAATTTGGGTTTTTGGTGGTTTTTTCCCAAAAAAAAAAAAAAAAAAAAAAAAGAAAGCCGGGCTTGGCCCGATCCTTTTCTTTTCTCCTCTCGTCTGTATATCTTTTTGCTTGGGCCAAGCCCAGCTTCATTTGCTTTTCACCAAGCTCCTCGCGCCGATCACGCCTAAGCAAAAGAGGAGAGCACAAGTAGAGAGAGAGAGAGAGAGAGAGGATGGTGAGCGGCAAAGGGTAGCGCGATCCGCGGGTTGGGGCCAGTCCGGCCAGCGAGATGGTGATGGCAGAAGCCATGCGCACTTGCCAGTGGCCCTCAAAAGGGGAGGGCTCGAGAGAGCGGAGGGAGAGCGCGGAGGGAGAGCCAAAGGGAGAGAGGGAGACCGAGAGAGCGTTTCGCCGTTGCTTGAGATTCACCCGTTGCTCGCCGTCCGAACCAGGTAGGTCCTCCGAACCATAAGTGACCCGTTTTGAGAGGTGTTGGGCCGGAACTCAAGACCGACCAGTTCGCGCAAGCTCCGGTCCTACCGATCCTTCATGATTGTTTCTGTGTGTTATGGTATATTTGGCTAGAAACGTAGGCTTGCGTTTGAGTCTTGATCGAAACAAAAATCTCTTGTTTCTCTTTGTGTCCAGCGCTTGCTGCTCTTTTGTTAGTACTGAGTATAATCAGTTGTTTCAGTGCCAAAGTCGAACCTCGCTTGCTGACTTTGGTCTAAGCGGACGCCCTCCAAGTGCTCGATGAAATGCCTGAACCAGACTCACAAAGTTTTCTTCGATTCTAGATCTGTACCGAGAGCATTCTGGTTAGTAGACATGGTCTTGTGCTTTTCTCCGGCGTGTCGCTTTCATGTGCGATTCTTGCTTCGTGGTTTTGTCATTCATGGCTTGAGTGTTGTTTGTCGGGGGAGGCTTCGGTTGAGAGGGAACGTGGCTCGAGGAAAGTGTCGGGTTTCGGGTTGTTATGGCTATGAGAGGTTGGGTGTTAATGGGCCGCGGACCGTGGTGGTGGTGCTGGTTCCAGCAGGGGAGCTGTAGGGGTGCGTTCGGTGAGGAGGGGAGTCGTCGAGGAAGAAGACAGATTTAGGAAGGAGGGGAAAACGGACAAAGAGAAAAAGAATAAAGAAGAAAAACAATGTAGAAAAAGCGAAAAGGAGACGAACACAGAAGTGGGCATCGGGAAGAGAGAATAGGAGAGAAGAGGTGCAGGGAATAGGACAAAATAGGGAAAAGACAAAAGAAAAATAAAATAAAAAAAAAATAGAAAATTTTAATATATATGCTTTGGCACTTTCATTTCGGAAGGGGTATTAAATATTAAAAATATGTTAAAAAACTTTAGAATTAGTTTTTTTTTCAAAAAATGAAAAAAATGAAAATTCAAAAACTTTTCCAGAATTTCAAAAACTTTCAGAGAACTTTAAAAAAATTCAAAAACTTTCGGAAAATATAAAAATCTCGAACTATTTTTTGCTGTTCAATACCATTTGTTAATTTTACTTTGTAAATTTAGTTCTCTTTAACTTTTTTCGAATTGGGGTTCCATGTGGCTCTTCCATCACCTCTAACCCCATATTACTTTACTTATTTCGATGTGGATTGCTAAGTAAGTGATGATTGAATAGAAAAATAACATGGTCATCACGTCATGTCCTTTCTCCTTCTTTCTTCTTTGGTCCTTTCTACTTCTCCATCATTCTTCCTTAGCCCTTCTCCATCATCATTTAAGAAATTCAAAAAAGTTTAAAATGTCAGAAAATTCAAAATTTCATTTGAAATTTTTTATAAACAAACTTTTTGAGCTATTTTATAAAAAAATGGAAGCTTTTTACTATAAAGTTATGCTAAAAAATTGAGTAAGCCCTTAGGGCTTTAACTTAGGATTTTAATTGTTTTCGAAGACAATTACCCTTGTTTGTATGTTTTTGCTGTTTGTGACTCCCTTTAGTCTAGTTAGGATTATCATTTATTTGTTTCTTTGGCGTTAGGTATTCTTTTTCATGTAATCTATATGATGCTTTCTTTAGTTGCTGATTGTTACGTTAATTATTGTTCACTCGTATGATCACTTCACATGTTAGTGGATAAATATAAAATCAAATTAAACTACACGACAAAAACATCAATTTTTTTTAAATGAACAAGATTAAGTATCGAAAATGACACTAATTGGTTAATTAGTGTAATCAAGTCTTGATCCTAGATTTTCTGGTTGTGCAATAAGTGGAAATAAGTGGAGTACACTCTCATGCTTCATTTGGTTTCTAGATTACCTCAAAAGATTAGCGGCGACTTCATATTACAAAATTCTTAGGAACATCCAAATAGCGCATGATATATGGGTTTGGAAGAGTTGGTGCCTAATCATGGGCCTTAGGCCTGTCCTTTAGACAAAATTTCTAAACCTATTTCCTCCCTTAAGGAATAGGTCACGACACCTCTAAATCTTATCTCGTGATAGGTAGTTGAATTTCCAAACACGATTTATGGATAGCCTGCAAAATTCTAGGTGGTTCGTATATAATATATTTATATGAATATGGGTTAATAAATGGGTTTTGGATCCATTTTAACGGGTATACTTATGAGCCTGCTATTAACCCTTTTTTGAAAAAAAAAAAATAGGCTTAAAACTATTGAGGAAATATTTAAGCTTGACCGATACTGTCTAGAAGAGTTTAACCAATTGTTTGATGAATAGCGGAAGTAGAGCTTGTAGTGAAGGCATCGATTAAAGCACATGCAATCCCACAGGTCGTGGCCTCGGTGGACCCATTCTTCAAGGCAACTAGTTAAAGAAAGAAAAAATTGCCAAGAATCAAATCCTATGTGGAGTATGAATTGCTAAAATTCTTTCGTATAAAAAAAATTTGAATTGTACCATTTTCGACTCAATCCTGCTCACTTATTTCAAACATACATAAAAGTATCGAAACTCCTCTGAACAAGACTTGTATCTTAATGGGTATTTCATAACTATTTTTGTAGTAATACTATAATCAAAATTTCTGCACCGACTTTCTCCATGGATTATTTTAGCTATCTTTGATAGTCTTCTCTCAAACCTTATCTTTGGTACTCAATGACTGTAAAAGAAGTGACAAGGCACTTGTTGAACAATTAGATCGAAAAAAAGTGTATGATTTCTAGTGTACTATTTTTTCTAGCATTATGTGTAATGAATTATCTAAAAGTTAAGTAAGTTCGTATTTCAATATAAGACTATCTAAATACGAAATACTTCAAAAATATCATATTAATGTAACGATGTTGCTCTATCTAAGAAACTAAAGGGAATAATCAAAAGAGATGAATAGATCAAATTGCAGAGTACTTTTATTTGAATATAAAGCAACGTGTCTTGATGTACAACTAAATCATTTTACTAGAAAATAATGAACATTTTTTTCATAAATTTGGTTAGCTTGCAGCTTTTCATCAATAGTCCTAATAAGTCTGTTGGACTTGGCTCGAGAACATTCACAGATTGATCAAGTATGTGGGGAAAATTACAAAAAAAGTCATAAATTTATTGTACTATGGTTCTAAAGATTTCATTTGCACTAATTTAGTCATAAACATTTTGATGGTTTATTAATTTAGTGCATTCAATCAATTTTGGTTGTAATTTGTTAATGCAAATGCTAGTTGTTTTAGCTCGCACGGCTATTTCTAATGTAGACGTTTCTGCAAAATTTTCGATTTTTTTTTTTAAATTTTTTATCTTTTCTTTATCTTGTTATGCACATAGTTTTGTAAGAAGTACTAACAGTAGAGCTTTTGTGTCGTGTCATGTTGGACACGTAATTTCGACACGTGTCCGACACTCGGTCAATACGTATTGAAAAATCCGACACCTGATCAACTTTCTCGACACTTTCCAACACTCGAATTGGAATTCCGACATGCAAGTTCCTGATTTTGACGCGAGATTAATTTTAATTTTTTTAATAAATAAGGGGTTAATATATATATATGAAAAAATAATAAAAATAATAAATAGAGAAAAAAAGAAAAAATTAGTCTTTTATTCTCTTTTGACTCTCACTTTCTGTAATACAAAATTTACATTAAGGGGTTAATATATATATATATAAATAATATATATATATAATATATATATGAAAAATAATAAAAATAATAAATAGAGAAAAAAAAAAGAAAAAAATTAATCTTTTATTCTCTTTTGACTCTCACTTTCTGTAATACAAAATTTACATCTCAATTTTTCTTTTTATTTTCTTCCGATACGTGTAACACGTGAATTCATGATGTGAATTGCTTGTTTTCCTTATCCAAATTTTATGAATTATCGGAATAAATAATGATATTAATAAATGATAGATTAATATTTTTAGTATAAATTCATTTTTAGACTTTTTTTTTATTAATTATTTATTTATGAATTTGAATTAAATTAATTTTTTTAAAATAATTATAAAAATAATAATTTATTATGTATATATAAAAAAATATATAATATATAACGTATATGAATGTGTTAAAGTTCTTAATTTTTTAAAATAACGTATCATGTCATATTGTATGTCATGTGCTTATGCTACTTAAGTTTGATAAGGCTTGAGCCCTTGGTCAGACCAGGCGAGCCTCTTGTGCTCCGACGACTGGTCATTCCACGCCGCGGTGATCGAGATTTACTCAGATCCTCGAGAGACGGCCCCCGCACTCTAGAAGGACTCGGGCGACGACACGTGGCATGCTGACGTGGCGGTGGACTCGTAGAAGGGCGGGGCGAAGCCGACGGGAGGGGGGGGGGAGGTGGAGCACCTGAGGTAGAGAGAGAGAGAGAGAGAGCCTTAAAAGCTCCACATTTACGTCCTCACCTGTCGCTCTGCCACCACTGCCACCACTTCATTTCTGGGTTGGTCCACCACCCTTCACCTCTCCATAAAGCAGTGCTGCCAAGAAAGGGAAGAAGAAGAAGACCCTAGGGGACACACACACACACACTCTCTCTCCTCTCTCTCTTTCGTTTGCTTTTCATTGTTTGGTAGATCCTAGAGGCGAAGCGATGGCGAAATCGCCGGATCAAGAGCATCCTTGCAAGGCCTTCGGCTGGGCTGCCCGAGACAAGTCCGGCCTTCTCTCGCCCTTATGTTTCTCTCGCAGGTATCGTATCAGGCGACGAGCCCGGGTTCACGTTTTTTCTGTATGAGTGACTCCGCGGATGGTGGGTTCCCTGTGGTTTTCGTGGCGTTTCGTCCGCGCGAGTTCCTGCACGTGATGTATACAGAGAGAGAGAGAGAGAGAGAGAGAGACTATGAAGAGAGAGAGAGAGAGAGACTATGGACGTGCCCGATCCATGGTTGTTTAGTTTAATCGGCTACACGTGACGATGTTTTACTTGCGGGTTAGGTGATACAGTATTCGGGTGTGGGTCCGGGTTCTACTTTTGGCCGTGTGTTGCTTGATCAACACAGTTGGTCTCCAGGTCAAGGGGGTTCCACAACCAAACAGGTCTTTATCAGATCTCTGCAGTGTGCAACGGAGTAGATTAGATCGTTTCTTCCTGAATTAAACTGAGAAGGACGCATCGCTTTCTTACGCCTTGGACTTATATGGCCCAATTATTGGTCATGGACATGTGGTGAAAGTTCTGTTTCAGTAATTGACATTCAGGTTACCCTCTATTTCAAGTTTTTGACTTGCCTCCTGTGGATCGCCTGAGGATGGCGAAATGACGCATGGGTTGAGGTGATGGGTTTTTCCAGATAAAAAAAAAGAGGTTATAGGGATGAAAAAAGGGGAAGAGGAAGGTTGAAAGGCATACAATTGATCTCAGGGAAACAAGAACGAAACTTGGGTTGATTTCCTTTTTGAAAGGACTTTCCTTTGAGCTGATGTTCTCCTTAGTGAGATGACGGCTAGAGCTTTTACAGGGTTGGTTTTCCATCGATATTGAAACCTCTTTGACTTCTCTCTTATCCCTGAATTAGTGTTTTTTCTTTGCTATCTTATTTTGGAATTCAGTTGGTGCTGCTGAGGCTGATGGAAATGTAGTTCTTCTGATGAGCTTATTTAGTGCAGAACAGTTTCAACTCAACTTGTGAACCAAACACTTTTCTGAACATACAAATAAGAGTCTGTTTCTCAAAGTAAGTGATGCAATTCATCTGAAGAGCGTGTCTGACACTATATGTACCATTTTGCAGGGAAAATGGTGATGAAGATGTCACCATTAAAATCCTCTTCTGTGGGGTTTGTCATTCTGACCTTCACGTGGCCAAGAATGAATGGGGGTTCACAAATTACCCTGTTGTTCCTGGGTAGGTTCTGTTAATGTTCGAGAGATCTAAAATTATCTTCTTCTGGCTTTTCAATTTTACAGCCTAATAAAATCATTTAGATGGGGGCCAAGGACTGTACATTGTGTAGCACTCTTAAACAAATGAAGTTTATTTGAAGTCGTGTTCACAGTCTGATGCCAGTGTGAATTTCCGCATGGTCAATGGATTAAATTCAGACTTCAGACTTCTAAATGTACCTTTCAACTTTACTCTTTTACAATTTCTAAACATTGTTTCTATCAAGGTATGCTTTAGTGGGTCCATGCATATAAATGTAAAAAGCACCAGCTTGTGATGAGCAAATCCAAAGGTATTGTTTAAGATGTTACCTTAACGAATTAATGTGGATGTTGGAAATCATATCTCCAAATGCATAATGCGCATGCGCATACTTTTCCTGTAAATCCTGCATTTTTTGTCTATGATAAAGTTCTTTGTCTAGTTCTTGTGTGGCCTCCTCTTATCATTGCATGGGAGGAGATGTCAAGTATCTGCTCCTTTTGCATCATAACTGATACAAAAAAGGAAAAAAAACCTTGTTTCTGATCATGTAGTTTGGTTATACACTGGAAATTTTGAAAGAGAACATGTATTCCCTAACTAAATTCATTTGAATGCATGCTATTTATGTTTTCAGGCCCAAGGTGTTTCTGCATTTATTTTTGTTTGTAATTTTGTGATGTGAAATGAAATTGAGAGAGTGACTAGTTTTCACTAGTATGATATTGATGGTTGGATTAAAATGTTGATCTCAACAGTGTTAATTGAAGTATTGCAAGTTTGCGAGGAGCTTGTGCACTTAGTGTTCTGCTTATGTGTCTACAGGCATGAAATGGTTGGAACTGTGATGAAAGTGGGGAGCGATGTGAAGAAATTTAAAGTGGGTGAGCGAGTAGGTGTTGGGGTCATAGTGGGCTCCTGCAAGAAATGTGAGAGCTGCCAGCAGGATCTGGAAAACTACTGCCCCCAGACAATATTTACCTATAATTCCCATTACACAGATGGAACGAAAACTTATGGTGGTTACTCTGATATGATAGTTGTTGACGAGCGTTATGTGCTTCGTTTCCCCGACAACTTACCATCGGAGGGTGGCGCGCCACTATTATGTGCTGGAATCACGGTGTATAGCCCAATGAAATACTATGGCATGACAGAGCCTGGGAAGCATTTGGGTGTGGCTGGACTTGGTGGGCTTGGTCATGTGGCCGTGAAAATGGGCAAGGCATTTGGACTAAAAGTTACTGTCATTAGTTCCTCTCCCAAAAAGGAAACTGAGGCGATTGAAAGACTAGGTGCCGATTCCTTCCTTGTAACCAGTGACCCTGCAAAAATGAAGGTACATGGAAGTTTGGAAATAGTAACTGGTTCTTTTGTATTCATAGGAGTACTAGCATGTCAATCATTGCTTTATCCAGCCCTGCGATGCCCTTCAAGCCTACAAAATTTGAATTTTTTTATGTGCACATAGATATGCTTGAACTCACCAATGTTCCATCAAAAGCTGGAGATGACATAATGTAGACATACCTGAATAGAAGGGGATTACAGAGTCAGTTACAGAGAGAGTACCTTAAATTCTCCTAATGGAATTACTTGCTTCTTACAGGCAGCTCTGGGAACCATGGACTACATCATTGACACAGTTTCTGCTGTGCATCCTCTTCTTCCATTGCTTAGTCTGCTCAAGCTGAATGGCAAACTTGTTACTGTGGGATTGCCTGATAAGCCCCTAGAGCTGCCCATCTTTCCCTTGGTTCTGGGTAAGTGATAAACTAGTGCCACATTGAGGGGCAGTTAAATTGTTTAAATGGAATGACAAATTCAAGTTAATACTGGAACTCAATATAACTCAATATCTCCATTGCTTGATACACAACTTGAGCTCAATTGGTCAACTATGATTTCTCAAACTGAAGCTCAACTTGATTAAGTTTTGTATAAGCTTGAGCTCAAGCTCGATTCCACTTGTTTTACAGCTGAATTTTAGTCTATGATCGAGTTAAGCACGAACTTGATCTCTCATTCTGAGAATATGGTCAAAACAAATAATAATGTTTTATGCTTCTTTATAGTATCTACAGACATATAGCTACCGTTAAATACAGAGAAGTACAACCACTCGATTAATCTGAGTTATATGTCTCTAAACTCAAGCTTGACTGGATTGAGTACTCAAGATAGTCGAACTCGAGAATGATCTTGCTGAGTCTGAATGTTCTATGTTTGAAGCTTGAGTAGCTTACGAGAAGCTCGACTCGCTTATACGAACAAAAGATTCTTCCTTAACAAACTTTTATTTTCTTTTCTCTTGAGCTTCCTCTCAGTTGATTAATTTTGAATTTTGGCATCGTATGAGCTGAAAAGGTGCCATAGACTTATGTTTTAGTCAGTATAGAGTCGTATTTTGCACCACTGGAAATGGTAGAAGTTCCAGCTTATGGTCAATACTCGAGTTGTAAGGTGCTGAACCAAACTACAAAGATTTTGATTTCGTCGATTCTTTCAGGCCGCAAGCTTGTGGGGGGCAGTGATATAGGAGGCATGAAAGAGACTCAGGAGATGCTAGACTTCTGTGCGAAACATGGTATCGCTGCGGATGTTGAGGTAATCCGGATGGACTACATCAATACAGCTATGGAAAGGCTTGCGAAGTCGGATGTAAGGTACAGGTTTGTGATCGATGTGGCCAGCTCCTTGTCGCAGTAGATATATGGTGATGCGTCCTGAATATTTCATCTGCCATTATCGAGGACTTTTTATTAGAATAAAGGGGAACTTGCCGGTGCGAAGAATTTGCGCTCTTCCTTCTCCGCAGTTTGGCTTAGCTTGATTAAATGTACTAGTTCTGCTTTCTTGTGTGATTACTTTCGCTTGTTCAATCATCTTTGATATTCTGCTGGATTTGGGGAGGGCTGTATCAGTTGGTCAGGGACTTCTCCCAGGTCGGCCATCTTCCCCTAGATTCAGCAGAAGAACATATATTCGGTTTGGCATTTACATCAGCCAGAAAGTCTTGAATTTCCTGCTTAAACAAAGGATATTGTTGCCAAATTAAAATTTTAGAGGCAACATGTCACTAATTATGTTTTCAAAGGCTTGTGTGCTAGATCTTTGATAAAAAACCTGATTTCAAACTTTAAATTAAAAAAGAAGGATAAAAGCCAAATTCAAAAGTGAAAGACCCATTAAACACTCTTCTCCGTTTGAGTTGAATCCACTTGATCATCGAAATGAAGTTGCTAGCCAGCATGACACTGAACTTTTAGCTTTAGGCTCCTTTATTTTGCAAAAAAATATTTTTAATAAAATGATTGTTTATATGCTTACAAAAATGAATAAATAAAAAATAGTTCTGTTTATAAATTGTTGTCAATAATGAAAATATTTTTTATTAACTAATTATTTCAAATGATATTGTGAAATGAACACACCCTTAATTACGTTTTCAAGCCATACAAGTCTATGTTTGAAAGGAATTCTTATTACTTGAACTTGAATTGAACTGAGCCGTACTCAAATCAATTGCAAGTGTGAAGTAGGTTGCGTTACGAGCTATTGAATACAAGATTCAGCCGATTTCTTGTGTAGCTAAAGTCTCTTAACTTTTTACTTAATGTATGTTGGCAAACCGATTTGTTGCCATGATGGGAACTGCCTCTTACGCTCAATTTGGGAAAATGGAGTGAGGAAAATCAAGAGAGAAACTGTAGCAAATTTCAAATTTCCTCATTCTTTTCTTCTCACCAAATTATCAAAATCTTTTCCATCTCTCGTCCAAGCCTCCATCCTCAATTTCCTTGGTTTTTAAGCATCGTATTCGGGCAAATAGAGTAAATCACTTAAGGAGCGCATGGGTGGGGGAAAATGCGGCCCCTCCACCATTGGCCCATGATATTCGGCCCTAGAGTGTGGTTGACAACCGCTGACATAAACGTCGGCTAATCTACTTGATATGGTGGTCGCTCGCCTAGGAGATCGGCGGAGGAAGATAGGAAAATAATAAAGAAAATAAAGAAAAGGATAAAATAAGAAAAATTGAAAAAAATATAAGAATTTAGAAAAATTAAACAAAGCCAAAAAAATTATCTATATCAGCATTTAGAAAATTAAACAAAGCAAAAAAAATAAAAAATTATCTATATTAGCATTGGTTATGTCATATAGGATCTTTTGATTTGGGTGACAAAAACACCCTTTAGTCACTTATACTCAATAAGTATTATTTAAACTCACTTAAAAAATTTCACTTATTACCCATTTAAAATTGGGATTGAAATTATAGAATATCATTTTCTTTGATTTATCCATTGGCCATTATAGGCCCTGGACAAAAATTTGTGTTTCTACAAAACAACTCGTTTTATTGTTTAAATAAAAGAGTCTGAATTCATCCGTGTATTTCCATCATTCTACAAACCATTCTTGAAGTTGACTTTGCTTTTGAACTCACAAATGGGAAGAGTGTCACTGAAATTTTACTATCAACTTCTCAGTTCCAATCATACTATCCACCACAAACTTTCTGCACAAACTTTCTTCATGGGGTATTTTAGCTATCATTGACTATCTTCTCTCAAACCTCATCTTTGGGACTAAATAAGAGTAAAATATTTGACTGACAAGGCACTTGTTCAAACAATTAGATCGAAAAAGTATACAATTTCTAGTGCAGTATCTTTTCTTGCATTATTTGCAATCAATTATTAAAAAATTACAAATTTCTTGTTCAGAAAGTCTGAAGTTTAATATAAGACTATTGGAATTACGAAATGCTTAAACAATACTGTGATTTGATCTACGCAGCCATGTGCCCTTCTAAACTAGCGAACTTTAGGTTTTCATAATAAGATTATCACAAGAATCACGAATCCTTATTATGAAAGGATTACGTTCATAACCATACTTTCTCAAAAAGGGACAATCAATGTAACTTTAAAAAGGAGTCTGAGCCAAAGTCACTAGCCGTTGCACTTCACATAATCCAAACCTGATTGTTAAATGTTTGATGCTATGTATTATCTTGATAATTTTCGCCATTTATACTGTTGTGTTTGATCATCACGACATAATAATATCTTTGATGTAGAGAACCATAACTTCTTGTATAGACAAATAAGTCTCCGAGTCTGATGATTAAGGTCTGAACAAATTTCCTCCAAGATTAACACTTGGAAAAACTAATCATCAAAATCTTAAAACACAAAAGGAAAATTTTGTAAATCTTCAAGAAGTTTTCTCAACACTGCACTGCACCGGCAGCGTCCCTAGCAAATTTTTCGGCGTGCCGAAAAGCTCTGGCTCTCCCCTACAAACTTCACAGCACAATCCTCCCCTCAGTTGCTTCAAAATGTGCATTCTATGGCATCGGTATGTGTAAGGATATAAACTCATCCATCCACGCAACAAAATATATGGAGTGACACACGTCTTGCGGGCAATTAATACTCAAAATATTAATTTCAAATATACTTAAAAGTATCGAGACTTTTGTTAACAGGACCTGTATTTTAACAGGTATATCATGAATACTTTGTAAGCAATTCTATAAGTAAAATATCTCCATCATCTTTCTCCATGTAATATTCTGGCTATCTTTCCCGTCTTCTCTCAACCTAATATTTGGGACTAAATAAGTGTAAAAGATTTTATTGACAGGGCACTTGTTAAACAATTAGATTGAAAAAGTTTTTATTTTCTAGTGTACTAATTAAAATATCTCCATCATCTTTCTCCATGGAGTATTCTAGCTATCTTTCCCGTCTTCCCTCAAATCTCATATTTGGGACTAAATAAGTGTAAAAGATTTTATTGACAAGGCACTTGTCAAACAATTAGATTGAAAAATTTGACATTTTCGAGTGTACTAATTTTGCCAATTATGTGTAATTATTTGAAAATTACCATTAGAAAGTTTGTATTTCCATATAAGACTATTTTTATAACAAAAACTTCACAAATGTTATATTGACCTGAAGATTTTGTCTTGTCTAAGAAACTAAAAGAAAGAGATGAATAAATATCTAAATAACGAAGTACTTTTACTCAAATATAATGCAACGTGTTTTGGTATACAACTAAATAATTTTACAAGTAAAGAATGAGCATTCTCTCGTAAATTTGCTCAACTTGCAGCTTATAATAATTATATTGATAATTCCCTATAAGTCTATTGGAACTAGCTTTGTATAAATAGTTCGAAAAAATATTAAAAGATTATTAAAAATCATCCATGTTAATGCTGTTCATGCCACCTGAGACGGCTAACATTTGTGTTAGTGCTTTTTGGTTAAAATTGAATGGATAGACTCAATTGATAAAATGTGAAAACAATTATGATTGAATTGGTATAATTAAAATGTTTATGATTGAATTGGTAAAAGTAAAATAGATTTTACACTTTTTGAATAATTTTCTCAAGTTCGAATGGCACAAAAAGAAAACCATTTAAGAGATGAATATGGACAATGAAAACAACTAAGAGGGACGATAGTGCGCTTATATGTCACTGCTTTGAAAAGGGAAAAATAATCGTTTCACTCGTTTTCTATTTTTTCTTTGGGTCTATATCATTTCACATAGTAAATAGTGCGAGCATAATTCAAGAGTAGAACTTGTGGAACCTAGGACAAAGAAAACCCAGCACCACATACCGTTGATCTCCGATGTGTGGAAGTCCCTAACCTCATTTGGACCTTTTTGGGTCTATCACCCATGGATCTAGACTTAGAACCAAAGAAGACAGAGTCTGTTTCCTACAAGTACACCTTCCCGATAGGCAAACCTCTCGTTCAAGCCCTTCAGAGATAGCTTTTAACAGAAAATTATTTAGATTTTTAGTTCAAAGCCTAGAGACATTTAGAGATGCCCCGATGGTAGCATTTCTAACTATTTGAACTGCATTTATTAGAGGATCCTACCAAGTTTAGAAAGATATTGAGAATTATTTCATAAACACTTACTTTACTTCAAGGAATCTTTGCCTTTTATAGGCATTAATATGTCACAAGCAAATAAAAACTAGACTCATGGGTTCTAAAACAGACAAGGGCTTTGGAAAATCCGATCAGGAATTATTTTGGCAATATGAACAGTGACAATGAATAGTGACTTTCCTAGCCTATTGCTATAGTGACTTGCGACAGTGATTTACTACAGTCAGCGATCTCTTTTGTCATGGGCATTGTAGTTATAGTCTAAGTCATCAGAATTATGTATTTCTGCTAGAAGATGTTCTTCCTATTTCTGTTTAAGTTCTGCAAGTCAAATGTCAGAGGGGTTTCGAGTATTCCACATGGTTGCATCATTTGATGAAGATGCTTCTTCATGAGTCTTGGGGGATCTTGGAGTGTCGGCAGGTAGGTTTGGTTGAGGCCAATGATGGTTGGGCATAATAAGATGTGTTTATCTCTAGGGATAACGACAGAGGTCCTTGATCATAAGAGTCCTGAGAGAGCGCTCTCCATTGGGTATAGGGGTCTTGTGATGATTGTGCCGGATCATCCGTGTTTGTTATTTCTTGCTCATGTGATGGGGTTGTCTTTGCATGTCTGAATTCTTCGAGTGCTTTTTTGACTTTTGGTACAAGGCTATAATGATCCCATACAGTGAATACATCGTAGTTCCATACGTCTTTAGGGATGATCTTGTTCTCCTAGCATAAAACTTTTTGAAGCTCTCGGTTACTCAAAATTTTATTTTGTTAATGTTTTATATTCTTTGTGTGTCTATATATGAGTTGTGGTCAGTGGATTGTAACAACAAGTGATGGCAATTAAAGGTGATTATTCATTATAATCGTTCAATTAATAATATAGATGGAACTAGGAATCAACCCTGGAACCTATGACAATATGGGTTATAGGTTCCTAGATGCCAGGTTTTGGGGTATGTAGTGTAAGTAAAAAATGAAGGACTTGTTCCGACGCCAAGTTCTAGATTTGAGATGAAATTTAGAATTGCTTACCCCTAGTACACAGCTCAAGAGTTAGGCCCATAGGAAATATGTGGGGCTGCAAACTCATTTGTCCTCATCACGTGGGGAAGTCATTTTGAAAACGTTGCTTCAGATCAAGAATCGTTTAAAACCAAAACCTGGGCAAAGAAAACTCAGGACCACATACCGTCGCTCTCCGACGTGTGGAAGTCCCTAACCTTATTTGCACATTTTTGGGTCTATCACCCCCAACACTTAACCGATAGTAGTATCCCTTCATCTCGCGGAGCCCTCTCGTGATGCACTGATCACACCCCAATCTTGATTAAGGAAAAAAGGTATGCCCGGATGATGATGGGTGAAAACAACCAAGGGCATGGAGGGTTTCCCTCATTATGCATTTCCACATCTTATTTGTTTTCTAATTCAAAGCGTACTAAAACAAGGAATGACAAAGAATGGTCAAAGCGAAACAACCCAATTGTTTTAGATGGTGGTGCGATACCGAATCTGGAAAGTTTCGCATACAATGCAATGAACTCAGACCCGGTCGTTCTGCTGAGATAACTACTTTCTGATGCCGTACTGCAAATAAAGCACTTGCGCAATGATCATTCTAGAGTGATGGAACTCTCAGCTCATTAAGTTTCGGTTGAAACGTCAACTCTACGAAAAGGAGAGGTTGGGAAAGATAATTAGCAGGTCCAAGTCCAACTCTAGCCTTCATAATTCAGAAGTGAAACGGTCCCAGAAAAAAGCGAAGTTTGCAGTCGAAAATGGCACTTCTAAAACGTGAGAGTAGTTGTACGTTGTTGCTATTGATGGATCATATTACTTTGAAAAACAAGGAGAGGATGGATTGGGGGCATGTTAGTCGGCCTTAATTCATGTTCGGCATTTTGTGCTCATGGCTAATCTCAACAAAAATTACTGGCCCTCGCTCGTCCACCCGTTGCTGAGAGGCGATGGTGCTACTCCTGGATAATAGTCATGTTATGTGACCGGCAACGTTAAAATATATATCAGTCATTACAGAGTGGAACTTTCGAAATTTAACAATAATGTTAGTTGGGATACCTATCACGCTAATAAAATGATTTGGTTGGCTACACCATCTCAGCCTTCTGATTAGTTAAAAACTTCAGCTATTAAATGATAGTAACATGTTAATTTTGACGATTGATTTATGCATTCATTGCATAAATCACTAAGAGTCAATCCTAACCCCTAAACAATAATACATAGTCAAATTGCATATAAATATGAGTAGCTTAATTAAATCCATATAAATTCACATTGGATTAGAGCTAAGGGACTTAAGTGAATGAGGCTCTGAGCTTAATTAAATTAATTTAACTAAGCCCATAAGGTGAAAAATCTTCATGGTGGCCAAAAATTTTATTGATAAGGGGTGCCGAGTTGGAATTGAGTTATTAAAAGTAAACTTGGAGAGCAATTAAACTTGATATTATCACAATTTGATCATAAAAGATATTACGAGAGTTTCCTATTATTAAAGATAGGTTATACCTCTTGGAGTCCAACATTGGAAAGTTGTGAAAGATAGTATGAGCACCTAGAGGGGAGTGAATATGTGCAGAAACAATTTTGCGAGATATGTGCAGTGCTAATCAACAATAGATTATGAAAAGAAAATTCTCTCTTGTAAACAAAACGAGTTAGATTAAAGTAAAAGAGTGTAGAGAAGAGAATATGAAAACAGAGATTATAGTGGTTCGGCTTAATCTAAGCCTACGTTTACTCTTCCGCATTGACAGCCCACCGGCTGGATTTCACTATGAACAAAAGAGTTGTTACAGTTAGGCTTTTCATTGATTCCATAGTGTAGAGACTCTACTACACTTCCTCAAGGTCTCTCAATAATATAGACTCTCTTTTGTGTACAAGATTTCGCTCAGTTTAATTGACTAAGAAAAGGAGCTTCAGACTTTAGAATTCTTCTATCGTGTACACTCTCGAACAACTGGAACATCTTCCTTATATATTCCTTTATGTCATCATACCCGTTGGCACTTACCAAAGGAATTCTTCCAATCTACATGTTGGACAGAATCAATTATGAAGATCTTCGAGCTATTTAAGGAACATGACGATAGCCTATCAATCTTGCTCGCCCATACAATCAGGATCTTGGTTTCCATAAGTAGAACCTTCCAAGTATATTTCACCAATCAACGGATCCACAATTCCTGAATAATTCTTGATTAGAATAATGGATTCTGACATGCTATATCTAGCCAAGAGATCTTCTCTAGTCGATAAAGTCAAATCCTTGACGAAACATCCAGTTCTGGATAAGTCTTATTCGACGGATTAGAAACTGTCAATGATGATAGATTTTGAGTTTTGAATCTGGCAGTTCAAAGGTCTTTACACTTTGATGAAAGAGTCTGCAAGTCTTCAGACTAGACTGATGAAAACGTTTTGTCAGCTTCAAAACACTCAATGAAGTTTTCTCCAACAAAAGTAAGGGATTTTAATCTTTAAAAAAAAAACCTGAACTTGTATCAATATGTGCTTTGAGGGTTCACAAAGAAGGTTAGCCATTGAAGGAAAAATAAAATAAAATACACCAACTCTCTCTCTCGTGGCCCCACAGAAAAATTCCAGGGTGGTTTCACGATTGGTACTCATTCGTTATCCATTGGACCACCTTCAAATTTTGTGGAGAGTACGGATAGATATTTTTCTTGAAATTGTCCAGTGGGATTGATGAGAGACTGTCTAGAAGTATATCTTTAAAGGAGGAAGAGCGCGGTCTCACGAAAACTACGAGTATGTGTTCGTTTTAAGTTGGAATGCAACAGAATTTTGAGGAGATCTCCACGACACCTAGCTCCTCAACTTTACCAAAGGGATCGAGCATCAGAGATCCAGAGATTTCCTTGTGATGTTCGTAGTCCTTGACATTATTGTCTGTCACCTCTTGCCATTCCTTGCCGGTTACCCCGACGGTGAATCTTACTCATGACCTCTCGCTGTCTGTCGTCCTTTGAGTCGGCAATCCAATGCAGTTAATTTCCTAAGTTATGTTTGATTTAATTATTCAAATACCTAAACTATGATTAGTTGGTTCCAACACAATTTGATTTGAGATTATAGGCACATCTCGAATGAGAAATTTTATTATTTAATTGTGCATATAATCAGGAATTCGATTTTTAAGACTTAAGATTGGATTCCCCATTACCTTCGTTTCCTATACTGGGATAAGGTCAATTTGTGAATTATATGGGCCTATCATTTTTCATGTTGCTAATTTAGTTTATTTTCTTATTATGAAAAATATGAAAAAAAAGAAGAAGAATTCATTGCATCTAGTTTGGATCCATTCGTGCATGTTTCGTAATTTAAAAATGGCGTGTATATAAGATACATGTGGACTCATATAGTATTTGAATCTAGTATTAATCAAGAATATTATATCTACACCATAATTTAATAATTGAATATCTTTGATAGATATTGATGAATATTGAATGATATTGCATAATTCCATAAGCATTGATGCATAGATTATTTATTGTCTGATACTACAGTTTTATTAGATAGTTTGTGCTTTCATCAAATTCTACGCTTTTATCAAATATTCATGCATGTTGCATATTTTAGGTCATACTATAACATTTAAATAATTCAACCTCATTTCATTAGTCTAACGCTTCATCCATGTTAAATTAGAATTCACATAAACATTATTTAGATTAAAATTGCATTCAGTAAAAAGAAAAACCCAAAAAGTATTAGCTATGTCTTCTTTGTGCCTGCTTTTGGATGGGATTCAATCCTTTGCTAACCGGGTACGGCTTGAAACCAAACTTCAACAAAAGCGAAATTTTCTCTCAGGTGGATCTCAAGAGCTAAAAGAGTCCATGGTTAGTACCTCTGGCTTTCAATTGGGTTCGCTCCCTTTTAGGTACCTCGGGGTACCTATCATCTCATCTAGGCTAGGCAAGATGGATTGCATATCTCTGGTCAGTGCTATAACCTCGAGAGTCCAATCTTGGACGAATCGTTCCTCTCCTTGGCCAGATGGCTCGTGACTGATTAAATCGGTTTTGCACTCGATTCGGGTTTATTGGTCTAGTGTTTTCATCCTCCCTTCCTCGGTCACAAGACAAATTGAGAAAATATTTCGCCAATTCCTTTGGAAGGGACCGACCTTTGGATCAGGAGGGGCAAAGGTCAAATGGGATGAAGTTTGCCTACCCAAGGAGGAAGGTGGATTGGGTATCCGAACCATCCGGATTAGCAATATCGCTTCTATGATTAAGCACTTGTGGCTCCTCTTTAATGATAAAGAATCACTTTGGTGCAAATGGATCCATTCCAACTTCATCAAGAATAAGAATTTTTGGGTCATCCCTAGGCCTACAATATGCTCTTGGTCTTGGAAAAATTGCTAGGCCTTCGAGTCTTAATTCAGCATCAATTTATGTGGCGCATAGGCAATGGATTATCTACATCATTTTGGTTTGATAATTGGCATCACCGGGGCCGCCATAAGCTCTTCACAGTATCGAAACATATATTGCTCTGGCATCCCTCGGCTTGCTTCTGTTGCTGCTGGAATTAATGTCCTCTCCTTCCCTCTCAGTCTCGGCGGCCATTATGGGCTGGGAGGATCCTCCTCCCAATCCTCAATGACAATGATGATCGACTTCTATGGCTGGGCCATTCCTCGAGGTGTTTACGCTTCTGCTTGGACACTTCTAAGGACTAGGGGCCATCTTGTGCCTTGGTCGAGATTCATTTTAACATTGCATTATTGTTAGCTTCCTAGTTAATAACTTGCATTATTGTTAGCTTCACATAAACATTAATAACTTGCATTAGATGAAGATAAAGTTTCGCTTTTTCTTTGCTTAATGCATTAAGGGTTTTCCCCTTTTTCTAACAATCTATTTATCGCCTTGATTATTGAATGTTAAATAATTCCTTTCACATTCGCATGATCACCCATTGCATGTTAGTGGTTTGAGATTAAAATTCACCAGAATTGCTTGTAAAATATTTTTTAAATAAAGAGAAAAAAGTTATCGAAAAGGCATTAGATTATCTAACTTAACTAAGTTTCCAAAATTATGACAACTCTAATTCGTATAATTAAAGTGTTTTCCCACACTTTACCTAGTTCTGAATCATCCAAAAGTAAATTAGTGGCAATATATTAGTGGTGACTCCTAATTTAATTAAATTGTTTGTTGAGTTGATTGAATCAAACTTGAAAGTTGCGGTTGGCATGGGCTTAAGAGAGCTTGTGCTAAGTCTTTGAGTTTAATAATCCATTAACTTTTCTTTTAGTAGTTCACCTTTAGAAAGTCATGACAAATGAATGTATGGATTGATATCTAAATATTTTAATACTCCCAATCACGCCTAAGCTGGACTTTGGCATATCGTTAAAGTATAGAAATATGTAATTGGAGAGGCAAATAGATGCCTTAATAGATTTGAACTCAGGATCTTCTTCTCTCGTACCATGTGAGATATTTTGTAGAGTCAATACTAACTATTTAAAAAGCTTAAATTTTTAGATGAATGAGTGATTTATAATTTAAATTCTAACAATTTGTCGCACAAAATCTCACATCAATATACAAAATAATCCTAGTCGCACCTCTCTCTCATTCCGACATGCAGTGCCTTGTCAGCATCACGTGACAATTTTTGCCACGTAATCAAACCAAAGAAGTTGCTAATGTCGGGTCAGGGAAGAATTCGACCACGCAGGAGGAGCATGAGTTGATAGGGTTTGAAGGGCACAAAATAAACGTTTGAGAGATGAAATTGGACAAAAAATGCACTTATGTGCCAACGATCTGAAGATGAAAAAGAATCGTTTTCCACGTTAACCAATTCGAGAGACGAGATCATAGGACAAAAATGCTGAATCGAATGCAAAAAGCCAAAGTCTACATGGACCCGTAATAAGCGAGAGGATCAAACGATGGAGGGACGATTTTAGATCGGAATGTAACAATTTGCTGACGCCAGAAGAAGTTCGAGCCCAGGCCATGGTAAAGTCATATCCTTCTTGCTAGAGTGTTCGATCAAATAGGGAAAAAAAGCTGTACATTTTGATTAGCGTCCCCTATATGATAGGCCACGGACCCACAGTGGCCTAAATAGTTTAAATTCTGACAACAAATATGCACGACCCAATATGGAGGAGATTATGATTGGAGCGGTGGACAATCCGTCAAACGCAGTCTAATGGGCAACGGCGGAGATGATAAATCAGTCCGAACTCCTTAACAAAGCCACAGAAGAATTAGACAGAGTTGTGGGTAAGGAAATGTTAGTCCAAGAATCCGATATCCCCCGTCTCAACTACATCAAAGCATGTGCTCGGGAAGCCTTTAGGCTCCACCCGATCGCGCCCTTCAACGTTCCACTCGTAGCCATGTCGGACACCGTGGTGGCCAGCTATCGCATTCCCAAGGGCAGCCACATCCTTTTTAGCCGGGTCGGTCTCAGTAGAAGATAAGCGTAAAAGATTTTATTGACAGGGAACTTGTTAAACAATTAGATTGAAAAAGTTTTTATTTTCTAGTGTACTAATTAAAATATCTCCATCACCTTTCTCCATGGAATATTCTAGCTATCTTTCCCGTCTTCCCTCAAATCTCATATTTGGGATTAAATAAGTGTAAAAGATTTTATTGACAACGCACTTGTTAAACAATTAGATTAATTTTTTTTTTTACATTTTCTAGTGTACTGATTTTGCCAATTATGTGTAATTATTTGAAAATTACCATTAGAAAGTTTGTAATTCAATATAAGACTATTTTATAACAAGAACTTCACAAATGTTATATTGACCTAAAGATTTTGTCCTGTCTATGAAACTAAAGAAAGAGATGAATATCCTTACCAAAAAAAGAAAAAAAGAAAAGAAAAAAAAGAAAGAGATGAATAGATATCTAAATAACGAAGTACTTTTACTCATATATAATGCAACGTGTTTTGGTATACAACTAAATAATTTTACTAGTAAAGAACGAGCATTCTCTTGTAAATTTGCTCAGCTTGCAGCTTATAATAATTTTATCGATAATTCCCTATAAGTCTATTGGAACTAGCTCTGTATAAATAGTTCAAAAAAATATTAAAAGATTATTAAAAATTATCCATGTTAATGCCGTCCATGCCACCTGAGACGGTTGACATTTATGTCAGTGCTTTATGGTCAAAATTGACTGGATAGACTTAATTGATAAAATGTGAAAACTTTATAATTCAGTTGTTATAATTAAAATGTTTATGATTGAATTGTTAAAAGTACAATAGATTTTGCACTCTTTGAATAACTTTCCCAAGTTGGAATGGCACAAAAAGAAAACCATTTAAGAGATGAATATGGACAGTGAAAACAACTGAGAGGGATGATAGTGCACTTATATATCACTGCTTTGAAAAGGGAAAAATAATCGTTTCACTCGTTTTCTATTTTTTCTTTGGGTCTATATCATTTCACATAGTAAATAGTGTGAGCATAGTTCAAGAGTAGAACTTGGTACCTAGTAACGAAATTGGTGGGAACGTGATTGTGTCTAGATTCCAAAATATGCAGGTAAGTTCTATGTTCCAAAAATTGGAAAACCAGTTTCGACGGATAGGTTTCAGGTTTGAGGTGGAATCTATACAAAATCTCGAACTTCTTACCTTTAATAAATAGCTCGAGAGTCAAGACCATAAGAAAAAAGTGGGGTTGCAAACGAACATGTCCCCATCATGTACGTACAATCATTTAAAACCAAAACCTAGGATAGGACAAAGAAAACTGAGGACCACAGACATACTATCTCTCACCAACTTGTGCAACCTAGGACAAACCACATACCCTTGATCTCCAATGTGTGGAAGTCCTAACCTCATTTGGACCTTTTTGGGTCTATCACCCATGGATCTAGGCTTAGAACCAAAGAAGACAGAGTTTGTTTCCTACAAGTACGCCTTCCCGATAGGCAAACCTCTTGTTCAAGCCCTTCAAGGACAATTTTTTAACAAAAAATTATTTAGATTTTTAGTTCAGAGCCTAGAGACATTTAGAGATGCCACGATGGTAACATTTCTAATTATCTGAGCTGCATTTGTTAGAGGATCCTACCAAGTTTAGAAAGACATTGAGAATTATTTCATAAACATTTACTTTACTTCAAAGGACTCTTCTCAGCACATTACATCATCTTTGCCTTTTATAGGTGTTATTATGTCACAAGCAAACAAAAACCAGACTCATGGGTTCTAAAACAGATAAGGGCTATGGAAAATCTGATTGGGAATTATTCTTGGTGATATGAATAGTGACAATGAATAGCGACTTCCCTAGCCTATTGCTACAGTGACTTGCTAGAGTGATTTGCTATAGTCAGTGATCTCTTCTGTCATGGGCATTGTAGTTATAGTCTAAGTCATCAGAATTATGTATGTATATGCTAGAAGATGTTCTTTATATTTCTGTTCAAATTCTGCAAATTGAATGTTAGAGGGGCTTCGAGTATTCCACATGTTTGCATCATTTGATGAAGATGCTTCTTCATGATTCTTGGAGGATCCTGGAGTATCGGTAGGTAGGTTTGGCTGAGCCAATGATGGTTGAGCATAATAAGATGTGTCCATCTCTAGGGATAATGATAGAGGTCCTTGATCATAGGAGTCCTGAGAGAGGGCTCTCCATTGGGTATATGGGTCTTGTGATGATTGTGCAGGATCATCCGTGTTTGTTATTTCTTGCTCATGTGATGGGGTTGTCTTTGCATGTTTGAATTCTTCGAGTGCTTTTTTGACTTTTGGTGTAAGGCTATAATGATCCCATACAGTGGATACATCGTAGTTCCATCCGTCTTTAAGGATGATCTTGTTCTCTTGGCACAAAACTTTTTGAAGCTCTCGGTGACTCAAAATTTTATTTTATTAATGTTTCATATTCTTTGTGTGTCTATATATGAGTTGTGGTCAGTGGATTGTAGCAACAAGTGATGGCAATTAAAGGTGATTATTTATTATAATCGTTCAATTAATAATATAGATGGAATTAGGAACTAACCCTGGAATCTATGACAAGATGGGTTTTAGGTTCCTAGATGCCAGGTTTCAGGGTATGTAGTGTATGTAAAAAATGAAGGATCTGTTCCAACGGTAGGTTCTAGATTTGAGATTAAATTTAGAACTGCTTACCCCTAGTACACAGCTCAAGAGTTAGGCCCATAGGAAATATGTGGGGCTGCAAACTCATTTGTCCTCATCACGTATGTAGAATCGTTTAAAACCAAAACCTGGGCAAAGAAAACTTAGGACCACATACCGTCGCTCTCCGATGTGTGGAAGTCCCTAACCTTATTTGCACCTTTTTGGGTCTATCACCCCCAACACTTAACCGATAGTAGTATCCCTCCATCTCCTGGAGCCCTCTCGTGATGCACTGATCACACCGCAATCTTGATTAAGGGAAGAAGGTTTGCCGGGACGATGATGGGTGAAAACAACCGAAGACATGGAGGGGTTCCCTCATTATGCATTTCCACATCTTGTTTCTTTTCTAATTCAAAGCGTACCAAAACAAGGAATGGCAAAGAATGGTCAAAGTGAAACAACCCAATTGTTTTAGATGGTGGTGCGATATCGAATCTGGAAAGTTTTGCATACAATGCAATGAACTCAGACCCGATCGTTCTGCTGAGATAACTACTTTCTGATGCCATACTGCAAATAGAGCACTTGCGCAATGATCATCCTGGAGTGTTGGAACTCTCAGCCCGTTAAGTTTCGGTTGAAACGTCAACTCTACGAAAAGGAGAGGTTGGGAAAGATAATTAGTAGGTCCAAATCCAACTCTAGCCTTCATAATTCAGAAGCGAAGCGGTCCCAGAAAAAAGCGAAGTTTGCAGTCGAAAATGGCACTTCTAAAACGTGAGAGTAGCTGTACGTTGTCGCTACTGATGGATCATATTACTTTGAAAAACAAGGAGAGGATGGATGGGGGCATGATAGTCGGCCTCAATGCATGTTCGGCATTTTGTGGTCTTGGCTAATCTCAACAAAAATTACTGGCTCTCGCCCGTCCACCCGTTGCTGAGAGGCGATGGTGCTACTATTGGATAATAGTCATATTATGTGACCGGCAATGATAAAAAAAAATAAAAATAAAAAAAAAAAAAATTCAGTCATTACAGAGTGGAAGTTTCGAAATTTAACAATAATGTTAGTTGGGATACCTATCACGCTAATAAAGTGATTTGGTTGGCTACATTTTCTCAGCCTTTTGTTCAGTTAAAAACTTCAGCTATTAAATGATAGTAACATGTTAATTTTGACGATTGATTTATGCATTCGTTGCATAAATCACTGAGAGTCGATCCTGACACCTAAACAATAATACATAGTTAAATTGCATATAAATATGAGTAGCTTAATTAAGTCCATATAAATTCATATTGGACTAGAGCTAAGGGACTTAAGTGAATGAGGCTCTGAGCTTAATTAAATTAATTTAACTAAGCTGTGAAAAATCTTCATGGTGGCCAAAAAAATTGTGGATAAGGGGTGCCAAGTTGGAATTGAGTTATTAAAAGTAAACTTGGAGAGCAATTAAACTTGATATGATCACAATTTGAATTATAAAAGATAATACGAGAGTTTCCTATTATTAAAGATAGGTTATATCTCTTGGAGTCCAAGATAGGAAAGTGAGGGATTTTAATCTTAAAAAAAACCTGGACTTGTATCAATATGTGCTTTGAGGGTTCACAAAGAAGGTTAGCCATTGAAGGAAAAATAAAATAAAATACACGAACTCTCTCTCTCTCGTGGCCCCACAGAAAAATTCCAGGGCGGTTTCACGATTGGTACTCATTCGTTATCCATTGGACCACCTTCAAATTTTGTGGAGAGTACGGATAGATATTTTTCTTGAAATTGTCCAGTGGGATTGATGAGGGACTGTCTAGAAGTATATCTTTAAAGTAGGAAGAGCGCGGTCTCACGAAAACTACGAGTATGTGTTCGTTTTAAGTTGGAATGCAACAGAATTTTGAGGAGATCTCCACGACACCTAGCTCCTCAACTTTACCAAAGGGATCGAGCATCAAAGATCCAGAGATTTCCTTGTGATGTTCGTAGTCCTTGACATTGTTGTCTGTCACCTCTTGCCATTCCTTGCCGGTTACCCCGACGGTGAATCTTACTCATGACCTCTCGCTGTCTGTCGTCCTTTGAGTCGGCTATCCAATGCAGGTAATTTCCTAAGTTATGTTTGGTTTAATTATTCAAATACCTAAACTATGATTAGTTGGTTCCAACACGATTTGATTTGAGATTATAGGCACAGCTCGAATGGGAAATTTTCTTATCCAATTGTGCATATAATCAGGAATTCGATTTTTAAGACTTAAGATCGGATTCCCCATTACCTTCGTTTCCTATACTGGGATAAGGTCAATTTGTGAATTATATGGGCCTATCATTTTGCATGTTGCTAATTTAGTTTATTTTCTTATTATGAAAAATATGACAAAAAAGAAGAATTCATTGCATTTAGTTTGGATACCATTCGTGCATGTTTCGTAATTTAAAAATGTCGTTTATCTAAGATACATGAGGAGTAATTTGAACTTAGTATTAATCAAGAATATTATTCTACACCATAATTTGATAATTGAATATCTTTGATAGATATTGATGACTATTGAATGATATTGCATCATTTCCATAAGCATTGATGCATAGATTATTTATTATCTGATACTACAGTTTTATTAGATAGTTTTGGCTTTCACCATATTCTACGCTTTATCAGATATTCATGCATGTTGCATATTTTAGGTCATACTATAACATTTAAATAATTCAGCCTCATGTCATTATTCTAACGGTTCATCCATGTTAAATTAGAATTCACATAAACATTATTTAGATTAAAATTGCAATCAGTAAAGAGAAAAACCCAAAAAGTATTAGTTAACATTGCATTATTGTTAGCTTCCTAGTTTATAACTTGCAGAACCTTTGTCTCATTAGATGATGATCAAGTTATGCTTTTTCTTTGCTTAATGAATTAAGGTTTTTCCCCTTTTTCTAACAATCTATTTATCGCCTTGCTTATTGAATGTTAAATGGTTCCTTTCACATTCACATGATCACCCATAGCATGTTAGCAGTTTGAGATTAAAACTCACCAGAATTGCTTGTAATTTTTTTTTTTTGAAATAAAGAGAAAAATGACATTGAAAAGGCATTAGATTATCTAACTTAACTAAGTTTCCAAAATTATGACAACTCTAATTTGTAGAAATAAAGTGTTTTCCCACACTTTACCTAGTTCTGAATCGTCCAAAAGTAAATTAGTGGCAATATATTAGTGGTGACTCCTAATTTAATTAAATTGTTTGTTGAGTTGATTGAATCAAACCTGAAAGTTGTGGTTGGCATGGGCTTAAGAGAGCTTGTGCTAAGTCTTTGAGTTTAATAATCCATTAACTTTTCTTTTAGTAGTCCACCTTTAGAAAAGTCATGACAAATGAATGTATGGTTTGATATCTAAATATTTTAATACTCCCAATCACGCCTAAGCTGGACTTTGGCATATCGTTAAAGTATAGAAATATGTAATTGGAGAGGCAAATAGATGCCTTAATAGATTTGAACTCAGGATCTTCTTCTCTGTGAGATATTTTGTGAGATACTATTTAAAAAGCTTAAATTTTTAGATGAATGGGTGATTTATATTTAAATTCTAACAATTTGTCGCACAAAATCTCATCAATACACAAAATAATCCTAGTTGCACCTCTCTCTCATTCCGACATGCAGTGCCTTGTCAGCATCACGTGACAATTTTTGCCACGTGATCAAACCAAAGAAGTTGCTAATGTCGGTCAGGGAAGAATTCGACCACACAGGAGGAGCATGAGTTGATAGGGTTTGAAGGGCACGAAATAAACATTTGAGAGGTGAAATTGGATAAGATCTGAGAGGGTCGAAAATGCACTTATGTGCCAACGATCTGAAGATGGAAAAGAATCGTTTTCCACGTTAACCAATTCGAGAGACGAGATCATAGGACAAATACGTTGAATCGAATACAAAAAGCCAAAGTCTGCATGGACCAGGGCCAGAAACATACGTCGCTATCCGCACCACCCACGTTCGGGTCCCCGACACTGGTATCTCTGCATCGTACGGAGCTCTGTCGAGACGACGTGTCCGTCACACGTGAATCTTATGGTCGCAGAGTAAGAGATTGAGAAGTTCCCTCTCTTTGTACTGACGCCTTGACTGTACAATGGTCGAAGCGAAACAATCCTGTTGTTTATTTATTTGTTTGCAGTTATTTTGCTAATCTTTATTAGGCATCTCGCAACCTTTGAAATGCTATATTTGTTCAACCGGTATTTTTCAGAAGTTATGGAATTCAGAATTTTAAAATTTTATTTTTTTATTATTAATTTTTATTCTGAATTTTCAATATGTCTTTTCAACATGTCTTTTGGGAATGTAATTGTTTACTTTGCAACTTTCTTTCCCGAAAAGTTGTTCCTACTTAAAAGACCAAGATAAGTACATCGGTATTTGGTCTCAATGATCATCAAGTCTCGTTGAATTTTCTCTCCAAAAATACAGCCTTCTTTCCTATTGTTTCTATTTGAAAGTTTATTGAGATATAATAGATTTGCTATGTGATATTCTCATTTAAAACTTTATTGTATCTTGAAGGATTTAATAACCATTAGTGATGTTATGAGGCAAATAACTCTTTAAAGAGAGTGTTATCACATTTCAAAATCCGATTCCATTTCTTCCCGATTTGGAACTTTTTTCCCAACAACTAGCAATGCCTCAAGCACCACGGGCATGGCTCCAAAAATCAACCTTGTGTTCAAGTAAGCCTAATTATATCAGCATTCAAGCTCCACGCGATTCAGAACCCAAAAACAGTGGACACAAGCTCGAGCTTGATTACTAACCTGAGTAACCAGCTGAACAAACAATTGTATATTATAACTATAGATGTACGCTCATTAATATGAATTCACTATTAACTCTTCAATTATATGTATATTCAAAATGCAAGTTTGAATTTGAGTTTAATCTGTAAAATATTTTCCTCAATTAGAGAAATCATGATATTTTCGACATTAATTTTAACTTAGTATAGAGTCAGAATTTATTCTTTTACTAATAGTCAAAATTCTATGTGAGGGGGTGTTAAAATATTGTCTCATATAGCTTGACAAATGCTATTTATTTTATGTTAATTTCCTACGCCTATTGGTTTAAGCTTTAAGTAAAACTCTCATTTTGTTTTTCTATATCTCTCAAGATTGTGCGTGTATCTTCCTTGATTGTGCATGTATTGATTAATGTATTCAATTGTTTATACTAAAGCATATAAATAGGTTTATGTATTCTTCATTGATATACATCGAAATATATAAAAATTCTCAATTCTTAACATTGGTATCAGACTAAGAGATCTTAAGTTCAAATCTTTTTTAGGCCCATATTTATCTCTCCAGTGGTTCAAATCTTTTGAGACCCATATCTATCTCTCAAATTACATAATTTCATGCTTTAGACTGGTAGTAGTAGAATATATAAATATTAAACTAGGCCTTCATTTTACAAAATCTCATATGGTATCAAAGCCATTGCTATCCTTTTCGCGAATATGTATGGTCAAAATTCCACGTGAATGTGCATAGTCAGAATTCCACATGCTGCTCATAATCCAACTTGCGCGTGAGAGGGGCTATTGAAGAATTGTCACACATCACTTGACAATGGGTCCTAAATGTTTTTTTTTTTTTTTTTTTTCATGCGGTCTCTCCACCTATCAGTTGAAACTCTTGGATTAGGCTTTCTAACTCAGTATCGTTGCCTCCTTTCTTGAAGCAACCCTAGTATACCAAGTGCACTTCGCACCCTGTACATCCCATGCACCCGTAGCAAAATAAATATATCCTCACCGCTTAACAGTGTTCATGTAAGTGCTCATTCCTATCTAAATAAGCGCCACATTGGTCAGATTATGGAGCTCATCCTTTTCACGGAGGCATTTTTCGACACCATAAAAACGCATCTTCGCACAGTAATTTTCGCTTGGCAAAGCTTGGCATATTCGAATTGCTGTAGCCACGCCATCCGTATCAGCCACATTTATTTAGTTATTATTCCGACAACAAAGTTGACCTCAAAAGACGCATGCCATTTGGGTCCAATAGCGAAGTCGACCGCAAAGTCTTTGGCCTCCGGATATCAACTTTTCACTTCTCGTTTTGAGAAGCCAGGAGATTGGCAGCACACTATCTCTATCATCTCTATCTTCATCCGTGGAGACGTGAGTACCACGCGCCTTTGTCTCGAAACACGCAGTGTTGCACACATTGTCATTAGAATGAATTCGAACGCTTGTTGGGAACAGTCAGCGCATCAGTTGGCCTCCGACTCTATATATAGGCGTCATACGTGCATATTCACTTCACCACAAACTCTCCCTTTTCCTTCTTCATAGCAAAAGCCTAGTGGTCGAAAACCTCCACAGGCAAAGATATATGTAGCAATAGCCATCGACAAAAGCTCCAACTGCTGCCGCCACAATGAGCTCCGCCACCCTGGCCACCATTAACGCCCTACTTCTCTTGGCACTCGTCGCTTTATACAGCATTGTGAAACAGCAGCTTTGTCGCATAACCTTCAGAAAAGAAAAAAATCCACTCCCACTCCCTCCAGGCCCCACCCCATGGCCCGTGGTTGGTTGTGCCCCGGGTATGCTTCGTAACAAGCCCGTGTTCCGGTGGATCCATCGCCTGATGAAGGAAATGAACACCGACATAGCGTGCATACGTCTAGGGAGCACGCACGTCATTCCCGTGACCAGTCCAACAATCGCCCAAGAATTCCTCAGGAAACAGGACTCATCATTCGCCTCAAGGCCAGTTACGATGGCGTCCGGCACATTCAGCCGTGGCTACTTGACAGCAGTCCTCTCACCCTATGGGGAGCAATGGAAGAAGATGAGGCGGGTCTTGGTGTCGGAGGTAGTATGCCCGGCTCGGCACAAGTGGCTCCATGACAAGAGAGTGGGGGAAGCCGATAACCTAGTGAAGTATGTCTTTAACCTATGCAAAACCTCAGGTCATCAAGTGAACTTGAGAACCACTACGAGGCACTATTCTGGGAATGTGATAAGAAGGTTGATGTTCAGCAAGAGATACTTTGGCCAGGGAAGGCAAGATGGAGGACCAACCATTGATGAAGAACAACATGTGGACGCACTATTCAATGCACTAAACTATCTCTATGCATTTTGTGTTTCCGATTACTTTCCATTCTTGAAGGGGCTTGACCTTGATGGGCATGAGAAGGAAGTAGAAGAGAGTGCGAGGACTCTTAGGACATTGCATGAACCCATAATAAGCGAGAGGATCAAACGATGGAGGGACGATTTGAGCTCCGAGAGTAATGAAAAAGAGCCTCAAGACTTATTGGACGTTCTAATTATGCTTAAAGACTCAAAAGGGATGCCAGTGCTGGCGCCACAAGAAGTTCGAGCGCTGACCACGGTAAAATTATATCCTTCTTCCTAGAGGATTCGATCGAATATAAACTTTAAAAACTTGTCCATCTGAATCGGTGTCTCCATATATTTACGCCATCCGCAAAAGCAAGATCACTTTATAAACTCGATTGCTTCGGTAGCTATTAGATATCGTAAGAACATATAGTAGCATTTTTGGAATCAGTAGGATATTGATAATTCTAGTCTATTTGCCCATTCATTTGCAGTGTTTTGGTCTAAATAGTTTAAATTTTAACATAAAGTTGCACGACCTAATATGCAGGAGATTATGATGGCCGCGGTGGACAATCCGTCAAACGCTGTCGAATGGGCAATGGCGGAGATGATAAATCAGCCTGAGCTCATTCACAAAGCCACGGAAGAAATCGATAGGGTTGTGGGAAAGGAGAGATTAGTCCAAGAATCCGATATCGGAGATCTTAACTACATCAAAGCATGTGCTAGGGAAGCTTTTAGGCTCCACCCAGTGGCGCCCTTCAATGTTCCCCACGTAGCCATGTCGGACACCGTTGTGGCTGGCTACCGCATCCCCAAGGGCAGCCACATCCTTTTGAGCCGCGTCGGCCTCGGTAGAAACCCCGAGATTTGGGACGAACCCCTCAAGTTCAAGCCGGACCGACACATTATGAGGGACCAAGCGGAGGTCGTACTCACAGAACCTGACCTGCGCTTCATATCTTTCAGTACTGGCCGCCGTGGGTGCATTGCCGCCACGCTTGGTACGACAATGACCGTGATGCTCCTCGCCAGGCTAATCCAAGGGTTTAACTGGAGTAAACCCTCCAATTTGTCGAGCATCAACCTCGCCGAGTCAAGGGATGACCTATCCCTCGCCAAACCATTAGTAGCTCAAGCGGAGCCGCGTTTGCCAAGTCATCTCTACCTTGCTTAGATACAAGTACAAAGTCCTGGTGACGTACTTCGGTTGATATATTATATGAATAATCGATATTAACAAAATAAATCCGAATGTCCATCGGATAAAAGCTGGACATCCCAAATAAGAAATCTCGAGTGTGAATTACAGGCTCATAGCTAAAATATATTCTAATAGTGATGGAAAAATTCCCTGTCTTGAATATAATCTCTACCTCTTGAAATTGAGTAAGTCCAACATTTTTATGTGTGTTACCACCATTATTTATGAAGTTGTTTGGAGCAGTTGCTATCTCTACCTCTCTCTTCAAATTGTTTTTTTTTTTTATCAGGCCAGGGGAAAAAACTTTAATTATTTTTATCACATATTTTATTGGTATCACTGTACAAATGATTCATTACACCTGACAAGATATTATTTTGCCTCGCATCATGTTATCACTTTGCCTAGGGAAATTTATTAATTTTAATCATGGTCTCATATTTTTAATCACAAAAACTACTAAAAGATTAATATTTTTATTTATTTATTTATGATGGCTTAAGAACACAAAATTATTTGCCTATTTTTGTCTAATAGTTTGAGCGAAACTATATATCTAATTATCTAGCCGATCTTGAAAAAAAAAAAAACAAAATTTATCAAAATATGGAAAAGCTCAATTTGTTAGAAGCGTTATCAATTGTTAGACATATTATATATGGATCATATTTAAATATTAACAAAAGACCAAAACTTAAGAAAAAAAAAGGAACTTCCTAGTGTTCTACTTGGGAATTTACCAAAAAAGTCATAAACCTATTGCAATTATGCTGGTTGAGTCTTATTATTTTTTTTTTTTGGCCAATTGAATCATAAATCTTTTTTTAATTGTATCAATTTAGTCAATCCGACCAAATTTAGTTGACTAGCACTGACGTGACCGTTGACCGGTGTTGGAGAAAACTTTCCTTATTTGATTTGAAGCTGACATAACGTTTCCATCAATCTAGTTTGAAGACTTGTAGACTCTTTCGTCAAAGTCTGAAAGACTGCCGAATCTCTAGACTCAAGATTCAAAGTCTACCCTCTTTAACAGTTTCTAGACCGTCGAAGAAAACTTATCCAAAATTGAGTATTTCGTTAAGAATTTGATTCTATTGACTGAAGAAGATATCTCGGCTGGATATAGTATCTCTGAATCTATTATTCGTTTTGATTTCAATTCGGGTAATTTAAATCCATTGATTGACGAAGCATACTTGGAAGGTTTTACTTATGGAAACCTAGATCCTGATTGTATGGGCAAGCATGATTGGTGGGCTATCATCATATTCCTTAAATAACTCGAGATTTTCGGAATTGATTCTGTCCAACATGTAGATTGGAAGAGCTCATTTGGAAAGTGCTAACGGCTATGAAGGCATGGAGGAGTATATAAGGAAGATGTTATAGTTATTCGAGTATGTGTGCGATAGAAGAATTTCAAAGTCTGAAACTCCTTGTTCTTTGTCAATTCAATTGTTGAGCGTAAACTTGTACTCAAAAGAGAGTTTATACATTTGTGAGACCTTGAGGAAGTGTAGCAGAGTCTCTACACTGTGGAATCAAGGACGTGATACTATAACGACTCTTTTGATTCATAGTGAAATCTAGTTGGTGGGCTGTCAATGTGGGAGAGTGGATGTAGGCTTGGATTAAGCCGAACCACTATAAACCTTGTGTTCATATTCTCTTCCCTAAACTCTTTTACTTTACTCATAACTTTATTTAATTGTTAGAGTTTTGTTTCTATTTTAGAGTCTACTGTTAAACATACTCAGGTTAAAAGTAAAGTTTTACTTTGTCGTTCGCAAAAGTTTGTTTTCGCACCTATTTACCACCTCTAGGTGCTCATACTAGCATTCACAACTGGCGCTGACAATAATTTTTTAATTACTTTATTAACTTTTTATCTTTTTTTTTCATTTCTCTTTTTCTTCCCTTCTCCCTCCTTCTTTCTTTGGCTTCTACAATTGGCCAAAAAGGAGGGTTGGTCAGTCGCCGAACTAAGGTAATCGAGTGAGCTTGCCTCACGGTTGTTGGGCGAGGGAGAGCTCGCCCAGCCATTGGCAAGGCGAGCCCCACCAAATCCAACAAGGGCTCACATTACCAAACCTAGTGACGGCGAAGCCCTCTTTGCCAAATTTGGCGAGGGCTTGCTTGGCCAGTGGCTGGGTGAGCTCACCTTTGCCTAGTGACCGTAAGGCAAGCTCAACGATTCTTCTACTCCTACCATGAATGTCACGCCCTGATCCTCGAGTGCATGCCCATCCTGGCTTGGTCGATTATATAGCAACGTCCCAATACGCATCGCCGACCCTTTCATTTTAATACCCATGCGAAAGCATATAAATAATCCCCAGACAATAAACCAATGGGATAAGAAAGTAGGACTAAAAATCTCAAACCTGAAAAATCAACACACTTATATACATTGCAAACCAGTGCACATATATACAAGGCAAACTACTAAGTCAAGTTCAACTTAAACAAGCTTAGAAAACAAGTCTGTAGACCAGGGTGGGGTTTTAATCCTCTTTTGGATCGTCTTGAGGGTCTTCATCCTCCTCGATGATCTCTCCTTCCTCTTTGCTCCAATTGGCGCCCTTGACTGAGTACACCAGAGAGTTAGAATCATCATCAAGCTTAGGATCCTTTGCATCCATCACCGATCCACCCTTAGGATTTGTTGTCCCCTTCCCGAATGCTATCTCTAAAACATACAGAGGTATATCAGATTCCGGTACAGGGCTCACCCTTGGTCCATCATTGTAATGGTGATACCACAACCGGTATTTATGGGGCACCTTTTGGGATTCACCCACATCAACCCGGACAATGGATTTCACTAATACATATTCCAAGCCTTCAGGGTGATGGTGTATCAGAATATGATAACCTATCTTAGTGATTTCCTCAGGTATACCAAAATGCACGGGAGAATGGGGAGATACTGCTATCTAGGGACCTGAAATGTTGTCCCACAACAGGGTGAGATTACATCTCAGCAGGTTCTACCATACTAAGATTCGATTAGAAAGAAAATATGCCATAAGGGTTGCCTAAGCATAATCATAGGTTGGAGGACTTACTTTTGCCTCTGTTCCTTCTTGCAAGTCAGTATATATCAAATATACCCAAACCACATCAATTCACCCAATCAGATCGAACTATCAATCAATCGACTCAGTCGATTACATGTCATAATGACTTCCCCCTAGTTGGTACATTCAATACTATTTATAAAGTCCTATTAAATTAGGATTGTTAACCCAAAATTGATAAATAGATAATATATCGAGTAGGTTTTTAGCGTGACCTAGGCTATCGGGTAGGTTTCATAAATTTTCAGTGTAAATGACCCATTGTCGATTTTCTTTGAGTTACAATGAACCCACTTGACACATTGGTGACTTTCGGTTGTCGTGAAAATCTTGAGGATTCAAATACTGACACAGGGTACCAAAACGATAGAAAAATCAATCTAGTGCCGATCGACGAGAATTTTTCAATTTAATGGGGTCATCCACGATTAGCCACACATCTCAGTCGAACCGACCTATCTTTGATCTCAAATCGATTTTTAACTGTGCCGTAATGGCCTCTAAAGATGAGCACGGTTGAGTAGCCGATTCCTAGTCGAATTCTCAAGTCTATTATATTAAAATTCCTTAATGGCTTACCTAGATAGCTAGTTATCTCGAGAGTGATCAGTTTTGAGAACAACCCTATAGGCATGTCGATGAAATGTCCGATTTATTCAATAGAAAACAGGATTGAAAATCTGAGATGTCATAATGAAGAAAATAATTAATATCAGTTGTGAATATCTCATAGTTAGTGGATCAGAATTTTAAAATATGATGTAAATTTTCCTCTAAAATAATATGACTCGAGTTTGAAAGCAAAGAAGATGTAACATGATTATCAACTCCCATTTGCAATTCAAATTAAAGTGGGAAAAACATAAAACAAAGTTGTTAAAATTTATCCATCTTGCGATTCAACTTTGACATAAATTTTTGTAGAAACAATTTGATAAGAAAATAAGCAATTAATTGTGCGTTCATAAGCCGGCATAGCGATCATAAATATAAATTGTTAATTTTCTATATTTTTGTGATTAAATCTGTTAGACCATAAATTAAAATTAACAACCTTCTCTAAGCCAAGGGATAAAATGATGGAGGATAAGATGATATTTTGTTGGCTGTAATTAGGCATTTATGTGATGGAGAGATTATGGAAATAAAAGTAATTTTGTTGGTTAGCTTGTTAAAAAGAAAGAAACAATAAATTGAAGAGAGGAATGGGAGGATATTTCGATCAATGAATTTGTGACAAAAAAAAAAAGGAGTGTCTTAGCTAAAGTTGGGTGTAAAGTCCACCCAAAATATTTTTTGGTATGAAGATTTTAGAAGAGTGTTAAAATATTTGGCTAAAAGATTAGCCAAAAAAAAAAAAATTATCTAAAAAAATTCTCATCCTTTTATATGACGACCAATTTAGTCATAAAATTTTCAATTTGGCCAATTTAATCTTAAAATTTTTGACAATTTGTCAACATAGTCCTTTTGGCTTATTTTGGCTGGAAATTACTAACTTCAACGTTGGTTGTTCTACATGGCCTAGTCGACCTTAGTGAAGACAAATTTTGCAATTTTTTTTTAATAAATTTTCCAAACATTTTATCTTTTTCATTCCTTTCTTTTTTTTTTTTCCTTTTTTTTTTTCCATATTTCTCTCTGCCAATATTAATGATTGTCTATGTCAATATCAATTGTGCCATATAGAACGATCACTGATTGAATAACCATGTTATTGGTTTTTGGTTAAAATTGAGTGGAATGACTACATTTACATACTATTAAAAAGTTTATGACTAAACTAGCCAAATTAAAAAAAAGAAAAATTAGAGTTGAATTGGATGTTATAAAGTATCTTTAGGATTGTTGGCACCTAAATACGATGATCCATTTATTCTTCGAGTCAATACCATCAAAAGTCCAAAACTGATACATCTGTGACAAGTTTACTCAAAACTAATTTTTTTACTATCAAAGACCCCAAACTACTATACTTTTGACAAAATTATCTCATATTGATATATTTGTGACAAATTTATCTTCTGTTAGTTTCCATTAAATTTTGTTGTCAAATTTTTGAGTTGAATAACATGGTGTACCAACTTTGGGATTTAACTATTTGTTTGTCACATTTGTACTCATTTCGTATTTTTGTAATATTAATCCAATTTAACAGAGGATATATTTGTCACAAATATACCGGTTTAGGATTTTTATAGTTAAAAAAATTAGTTTTGAGTAAATTTATCACAAATATACCAATTTAAGGTTTTTTGTAATCATTTAGGGTAAATTTGTCACATGTGTATAAATTTAGAGTTTTTCATGATTGTAAAATTAGTTTTTGGATAATTTATCACATGTATATCAATTTGGGATTAATTATGGTATCAACCTGTCATGCCCCAAAACCTCAAGTGAATGAACATCCCTCAATGGTTGATTAGCTACGAACGTGTCACCTGTCCACTCGTTTTAACTTTCAATTAAATGCAAGCAAAGAATATTATAACACAATACTTGGTCAAGCAAGATAATAGGGATAGTATACACAACAAACATTTCTAAAAGCACAACATTTTTATTTATTTATTTAACCCTAAGAAATTTAACATTTACGAATCGATTTAAAACCTAAGTGATGCACATACAAAAAGAGTTGAAAAGGTTGAGATTATCCTAACTCCTCTATCAGGGGGGCTATCCAAAAAGTGATTCCCACACCAGCATGGTTCACTATGGTAGACTATCAATCCTTGGAAGAGGACTTATGAAATACCCATTGAACTTAATGAACCAAGCCACAAAGCGATGGGAAATCAAATGATCTACTCCCTTGTGAACCCACAAAGTGGTAGTGTGCTTTAGAAAGGTAGCCTCAATCCCCAACAAAGCATACTTGGTGATGGCCCTCTAAAAAGACACGAGGACCTCAAAACAAATAGGGTCCACATCCATAACTATGGGCTCAAAAATATTTAACACCAATAGAGTGAGATAAAATATCAGCAAGTCAACATCCTAAACTTCGATAGGATGCTAATTTGTCTCAAAGTCAGCCTAAACAATGTAGCATTACATTTCCTTACCTTGCCTTGGCATACCCCTGCATGTTAGTAATTCACATATGCCAATAGTAAAGCAACAAGCTCAATAAATAATTAGAACACATCTCAGAATATTATATGCATAAAGCATTCACACGTGTTCCAATTATTATGATCCTTAGGCCATGGCCAACACATGACTTTATGGTCATTTGGCATGATTGGATATTGTCCTGCCCCATCGGTGACATCGGAGAAAGTGTAGGGAAGTAGGAGATAACATAAGTGAGAACTAAATTGGATAGGTCACTTGCCACTCATATGAATCCATTTGAGAGATGAGAGCATGATAAGATATATTTCTTGTTTTTAAGCCAAATGCTGAATGAATTATCACTAAAAAAAGTCTGCATTTTATTCATCATTGCATGTTTTTATAAAATGAACTTGGAACAACCCTCCAAGTATGAACAATTACTGAGATTCTTTGGGAAGACAAATGACTCATAAATAAGGACTCTAAAAACTTTTAATGATATTTACTAAACCTTAAAAATATGAGAAATAAATGTTGTTGAGCGTAAATATCTAGAATTTGTGTGATTCAATGAATGTAGACATCTTTCAAACACGCACCTATTGAAGTATCAGTATGATTATTGAAGGCAGCTATCGAAGTATCGGTAATGTTACAAAAGTATCAATAACTACACGATAGGTAAGACTTGCACAAAAATCGATGTTGTTTTAGAATGCTCTGGCATTAGACACTTTTGTTGCGCATAAACTCGTCCTTGAGTTTTCATTATCTTCATCTTCATGGTCAAGAGAAAGATCTGCAACATTAAACGTCACCAAAACAACATGCTCACCAGCGAGTTGAATCTTGTAGGCATTATCTCCAATTCTTTGCAATACTTTGAAAGGACCATCTATAAGAACTCGGGCCCCACTATGTAAATATTGTCCACTTTGGATACTGAGTTCTCATGGCTTTAAAATGCGTCGTCTGGGGTAAAGGGCCTTGGCCCTCGGCCACCTTCCCCCAACCCAATATTGTCCGCTTTGGAGGCATACATGTAGCAACCTCCTCCTCACGGGTTTGTTTTTAGCGTAGCGGAAGCGTATGTGAAACGCGTCACATAAATTAGAGGAACATAAACCTTATAAACTAGCCCTAGTACTCCCCCTAAGCGATGTGGGACAAGAGACGCACCTTGCACTTGGGCCGTCACATTCTCCCCCCCTTGGTAGCACAACGTCCTCACTGTGGCCCTACATGCGGTTGGGAGTCGGCTCTGATACCATTTGCCTAACATGCATAGGTAAATCCCTAATTTAATTACTCTAATCTAATATATCCACCTAATTGTACTTAATTAAATCTAATTAACTCCTTAGCATAATTAACTAACTAATAAGGGATTAGTGAGCATTGTAATGACCCGGGCCCTATTGTGTAATATTGTCTGCTTTAGACAATGCGTCACACAGATTAAATGAACCTAAGCCTTATAAAATAGCCCTAGGACTCCCCCCTAAGTGATGTGGGACAGGAGACGTGCTCTCGCACTTGGGCCGTCACACTCTCCCCCCCCTTGGGCATACAACGTCCTCGCTGTGGCCCCACACGTGGTCGGGAGTCAGCTCTGATACCATTTATATGACCCAGGCCCCACTGTGTAATATTGTTCGCTTTGGACACTGAGTCCTCACAGCTTTAAAATGCGTCACATAGATTAGATGGACCTAAGCCTTATAAACTAGCCCCAAGACTTCCTCCTAAGCGATGTGGGACAGGAGACGCGCCCCCGCGCTTGGGTTGTCACACCATCAATTCTAGGTTTCAACTTCTCATGACGACCTCGAGGAAAGCTCTCCTTTCTAAGATGTGGCCAAACCAAATTGCCTTCCTTAAAAGCAGTGGGCTTGCGATGCTTGTTGGCTCTCCCTTTATACTTCACATTATGCTTTATGACCCTTTCCCATATTTGCTCATGAAGCTTCTTTGTATAGTGAGCATGATCCTTGGCATCTCCACTAAAATGTTGAGAGATGGGAAGTGGAGCTAAGTCCAAGGGACTACTAGGATTCTTCCCATACGCAATCTCAAAATGACTTTTTCCATTTATAACCAAATTCAACTTGAGCTAAAGTGGTGTCCCATTGATGCAAGTTACTTCCGATTAAGCTCCTTAAAAGATTTTCCACACTCCAATTAACAACTTATGTTTGCCCATCGGTTTGGGGATGATGAGAAGAGCTAAACTGAAGAGTTGCACCTAGCTTCTTCCAAAGTGTGAGCCAAAAATAACTGATAAATTTTGAATCTCGATCGGATGTCATTATTTTTGGAATACCATGAAGTTTCATGATCTCCTAGAAGTAAAGATTCACCATATGAGCAGCATCCAAGGTCTTGTTACATGGCACAAAATGCGTCATTTTGAAGAATCGATCAAAGACCACCATAATCGAGTCTTTGCCCCTTTGTGTCCAAGGAAAACCAACTATAAAATCTAGGCTCACATCTTCCCAAGGGGTGGTTGGTACTGGTAATGAAGTATACATGCTAGTGTTTTGAGTATGGCTTTTAGCAATTTAATAAGTTTGACATCGCTCCACATGTCTCACAACACTCTCTCCATGCAAGGCCAATAAAAATTTTCTTTGACAAGAGAGAGTGTCTTGTCTCTTCCAAAATGTCTGGCTAATCCTCTGCCATGGGCTTCATGGATAATGGCTTTCCTTAGAGAACTTCTCGATATGCACAAACAATTATTCTTGAAAAGAAACCCATCTTGCAACAAGAATTGTTGAATTGAACCCTTTGAACAATCTTTCCAAATTTGCCTAAAGTCGGGATGACCTTCATAAAGTTCCTTGATCATGTCGAAGCCTAAGATCTTCACTTGCATTGTGGATAGCAAGGAGTGCTTGCAGCTTAAAGCATCTGCCACTCAATTAAGAGTTTCATCTTTATGCTTGATAAGAAAAGTGAAGGCTTGAAGAAACTCTACCCACTTGCCATGCTGATTATTGAGCTTATGTTGAGTATTTACATACTTCAAAACTTTATGATCTAAAAAGAGAACAAATTTCTTGAACAATAGATAATGTCACCAATGATCTAAAACTCTAAAAATAGTATAAAATTATTTATCATAAGTAGAGTAATTCTTGCGGGAATTATTCAACTTCTCACTAAAGAATGGGATAGGCTTTCCTTCTTGACTAAGAACCGCACAAATTTCCACATTGGAAGCCTCATAATCAACTTCAAAGACTTTACTAAAATCTGAAAGTGTAAGAATAGGAGCCTCGGTTACCTTCCTTTTAAGGAATTTGAAGCTTCATTGTGCCTCTTTAGTCTACTTGAAACTTGCTCCCTTCGAGCATTCGTTGATAGGAGATATAATGGTACTAAAATGCTTGATAAAGTGGTGATAGAATGATGCCAAACAATGGAAACTCGAAAATCATGAATAGATGTTGAATGGGTCAACTTATGATTGCCCCCCGCCTTGCTAGAATCCATCTTGATGCCTTCTTTAGAAACAACATAACCTAGGAAGACAAGGCCATCAATAAAGAAGTGACTTTTTTAAGTTGGCATACAACTTTTGTCCCAAAGAACCCTGAAAACTTGGAAAAGATGCTCAAAGTGTTGCTCATGAGTAGAGCTATAAACAAGAATGTCATCAATATAAATAACAACAAAGTTGCCAATAAATGGTTTAGAGATATGATTCATATGGTGCATAAAAGTACTAGAGCATTAGAGGCCGAATGGCATGACCATCCATTCATAGAGGCCTTCTCTAGTTTGAATGTGGTTTTCCATTCTTCTCTAGCCCTCATTCGAATTTGATGATATCTACTAGGAAGATCCATTTTAGAAAAGATATTAATGCCATGGAGTTGGTCAAGAGGATCATCGAGCTGAGGAATAGGAAAGCAGTACGTGATGGTTATCTTGTTCACTGCTCGACTATCGATGCACATACACCACGACCTATCCTTCTTTGGCACAAGAAGAGCAGGGACAACATATGAATTCATGGTCTCTCACCATTCCTTTAGCCATGAGTTCATCCACTTGTCATTGAAGCTCCTCATGCTCTTTAGGGCTCATACGGTAGGCTGCCTTCTTTAGGATGCTGGCTCCCACAACAAAATCAATACAATGCTAAATTTCTCTTATGGGTAGAAGATCGAGCGGAATCTTTTCTGAAACAACATCCTTAAATTCTTTAAGAAGAGGTTCTACTTAAGAAGGGACATCATGGCAATCTTCATTCTCTTCTAACACCACAAGAGCATATGCCTCCGAGGATTCTTCAAAATTTTCATCAACTTTAGATTTAGAGAGTAAATTATTACCCTCCCCATTACATCATTTAGGAGTGCTCTCCATCTTGGAAGCATAAGTATTCTTGGACCCTTATGCTTAGTTTTTCCATCAAATTGCCATGGTCTCCCAAGAAGCAAATGACAAGCATCTATGGGAACAATATCACACCACACTTCATCAATGTATGTTTTTCCAATGGAAAAGTGAACAAGACATCGCTTATTAACCCTTACCTCATTCCCATTGTGAAGCCAAGAAAGTTTGTAAGGTTGTGGGTGCTTTTCCATCTTGAGTGCAACTTGTCCACCGTTATTGTTGCCACAACGTTCTCGCAACTTCCTCCATCAATAATAATATCACACACCTTTTCATGAGAAATGCATCTAGTATGAAAAATATTATTGTGAAGCCACATACCATCCTCACTAAGAATAACATTCAAGACCTGACAAAGAATTAGAGACTCTCCTTGGTCTCCATAGATAACTTCATCTTTCTCATCGAATGTTTCGTTTGTACTAAGGGAATCTTCACATTGCTCTTCCTTGAGCTCTTCTTTTGCTAGAGAGACGATATTGTGATTTGGACATTCGAATACAATATGTCCAAACCCTTGACATTTGAAACACTAGATAGAGTTAGGGCACTTGGAACTTAACACTCCACCACTCTTAGAGTTGATTTTGAAGTAGTTGCCCTAATCTTAGAAGTAGATGCCCTTTCACCCTTAGAAAAGTCTTCTTTACTTCAATACCAAGAGATATGACCACGAGCCTCTTTAAATTGCCGTTTCACCTTAAGTGCAAGTCGACAAACATCATTATAGGCAAAAGAACACCCCAAGTGCCAAAAATTAGCACAATGGGACCCTTAAGTGTCAAAACTTACAAAAGTGCACTTAAGTGCCACTTTTTTTTTTTAATGAAAAATGAGACACTTGAGTGCCACATCTGGTTAATCCCACCAGAAATGATACATGGCAATTTTTTTATTTATTAATTTTCTTACTTACGTGGCTCGTCGGATGGCCGACTTAGCCAAAATAAACAAAAACGGCGTCGTTTTGGTATAATTCGAATTTTAATATAAAAATTAATTAAATTAAATTAAAAAAAAAAAAAAAACAGGAAGAGGAGGAAGGTAGCCGCTGGCTAAGGGCTCAGTCCTCACCACCACCACCTCCCCACCGTCACCGGAAGGTTGGGGAGGGTTAGCTGGGGCCGCCAAGCCCTGGCCAGGGGCCAGTGACCCCAGCAAACCGGCGGCGAGGGCCTTCTGGGGTGGACTATCATGTCCCTCCATCCATCCATCCTTTCCTACTTGTTTTTCAAAGTACTATGCTCCATCAACGTGAATACTACTTAGTTGGCTTAGGAAGCCATGTCTTCTATGGTGCTCGTGGCACTGCCGGTTGGGGTAGGGACAACAGCGACAGTGTAACACTACTTTCACGTTTTCCAAGTGCCATTTCCAACCGCAAACTTCGCTTTCTTGCCATTTGAATTCTGAATTATGAAGGGTAGAGTTGGACTCGGACTGACCTGCCTCCTCTTCTTTTCGCAGAGTCGACGTTTCAACCGAAACTTAATGAGCTAAGAGTTCCATCGTGCCAGTTCTTTTCAGCACAGCATCGGAAAGTAGTCATCTCAGCTCAAGGACCGGGTCCGAGTTCATTTCATCGTTGGCAAAACTTTCCAGATTCGATGACTCCACCAACTAAAACAATTGGGTTGTTTTACTTTGACCATTCTACACCGTTCCTTGCTTTAGTGCACTTGAATTAGAAAAGAAACAAGATGTGGAAATGCGTAAAGAAAGAATCCCTACATCTCTTTGGTTGTTTTCACAAATCGTGCGGGCAAATGTTCTTCCCTTAATCAAGATAGGGGTGTGATCAGTGGATCACGATAGGGCCCCGTGAGATGGAGGGATCTGCCGTCTCTTTCGTGTTGGTGGTGGTATACCCAGAAAAGTGCAAACGAGGTTAGGGACTTCCACACGTCGGAGAGTGACGACGAAATGTTTGTAATCCTCGGTTAAAATTCTAAACGATTCTACGTACGTGATGGGGACAAATGCATTTGCAGCCACATGTTCTTCCCATGGTCTCAATCTCTCTCCAGCTATTTACTATGTGAAACGATACCGACCAAAGAAAGAAAAAAACGTGGGAAACGACTCTTTTACCATTTCCAAAGCAGTGACATATAAGCGCACTTTTGTCCCTGTCGGTTGTTTTCACTGTATGTTTTCATCTCTTAAACGTTTTTATGTGTCAAGCTTGAGTAGCTCACAAGTAGCTTGACTTGCTTATACCCTACTTGCAGCTATTCACGAGTGTTCTATGTGCTATATATAGATTTAGGACATTTTGAATAATTTTTCTGAGTTTGAATGACACATGATAAAAACGTTTAAGAGATGAAAACATACAGTGAAAACAACTGACAGGGACAAAAGTGCGCATATATGTCACTGCTTTGGAAATGGTAAAAGAGTCGTTTCCCACGTTTTTTTCTTTCTTTGGTCGGTATCGTTTCACATAGTAAATAGCTGGAGAGAGATTGAGACCGTGGGAAGAACATGTGGCTGCAAATGCATTTGTCCCCATCGCGTACGTAGAATCGTTTAGAACCTTAACCGAGGATTACAAAAATTCCGTCGTCGCTCTCCGACGTGTGGAAGTCCCTAACGTCGTTTGCACTTTTCTGGGTATACCACCGCCAACACGAAAGAGACAGCGGATCCCTCCATCTCGTGGGGCCCTATCGTGATCCACTGATCACACCCCTATCTTGATTAAGGGAAGAACATTTGCCCGGACGATTTGTGAAAACAACAAAAGAGATGTAGGGGTTCTCTCTTTACGCATTTCCACATCTTGTTTCTTTTCTAATTCAAGTGCACTAAAGCAAGGACCGGTTTAGAATGGTCAAAGCAAAACAACCCAATTGTTTTAGTTGATGGTGTCATCGAATCTGGAAAGTTTTGCCAACGATAAAATGAACTCGGACCCGGTCCTTGAGCTGAGATGACTACTTTCTGATGCTGTGCTGAAAAGAACTCGCACGATGGAACTCTTAGCTCATTAAGTTTCAGTTGAAATGTCGACTCTGCGAAAAGAAGAGGAGGGGAAAGATAATTAGCAGGTCAGTCCGAGTCCAACTCTAGCCTTCATAATTCAGAATTCAAATGGCAAGAAAGCGAAGTTTGCGGTTGGAAATGGCACTTGGAAAACGTGAAAGTAGTGTTACACTATCGCTGTTGTCCCTACCCGAACCGGCAGTGCCACGAGCACCATAGAAGACATGGCTTCCTAAGCCAACTAAGTAGTATTCACGTTGATGGAGCATAGTACTTTGAAAAACAAGTAGGTAAGTTGGATGGATGGATTGATGGATGGATGGATGGGGACATGACAGTGCTCATTTGCACGTTTTCTGTCTCTACCACCCACATTAGTCTCTCTCCATCTTACGGAGATCTCTCTCGTGATCGACCTGTCCATCACATGTGAATCTTATTGTTGCATAGTAAGGGATGGAGAAGAAACCTCTTCTTGTACGTACACGTCTTGACTGTACAATGGTCAAAGCGAAACAACCCTATTGTTTTAGATGGTGGTGTTTTAGATGGTGGTACGATATCGGATCTGGAGAGTTTTTGCATGAAATGAAATGAACTCTGACCTGCTCCTCGTTCTGAGAAAGCTGCTTTCGATGCTGCCGTGGAAATGAAGTAGATGCCCCGCGATTATCCTGGAAAAATGCTACTTTTAATTAGGTTTTATGTTTCAGAAGTCAAAAGGCCCAGAAAAAGAAAGGAGAAATAAAGTTTGCGTTTGAAAATGGGATTTCTAAAAAGGGAGATTGGCAGTACACCGTCACTATTATCCGTAACCTAGCTGGCAATGCCCCCAAGCATCACGGGCATGGCTCCACAAGTCAACTTGGTGTTCAAGTCGGCCCAATTATATCAGCATTCAAGTTCCACGTGATTCAGAACCTGAAAACAGTGGAGACGAGCTCGAGCTGGAATACTTAACCTGAGTAGCTCGTGCTGATCATACAATTGTATTTTCTAATTATATATGTACGCTCATTAATATGAAATCACTATGAACTCTTCAATTATATGTATTCCTAAAATGTAAGTTTAAGTTTGAGATTATTCAAAATTCAAGTAAGATCTATTGACTAATCAAGGCGAGTATAATTGAGCTCAAGCTTATTTGACAATTTATTCAAGTTAAGCTTAAGAAGAGTATTGGGTCTTGAATACTGGGGTGGAGTCGACTCGATTACACGAGCTTATTTGACAACTTATTCAATTTAAGCTCGAGAAGAGTATCGGGTCTTGAATATCGGGGTGGAGTCGACTACATTACCCCCCTACCTACTGCACCTCTCTATCTTGTGGAACTCGAGCTCGAGACCTCTAGTATGGAGAGAGAGAGAGAGAGAGAGAGAGAGAGAGAGTAGGTGGTCCTCTTGGTTGTTTAAGATTATTAGGATTTTTGTAAGATATTTTCCTATGTTACAAAAATGACAATATTTTTTATTTTTCTTAACTTGGTGTTTATCCCTTTTATGAATGTGTCGTCAAAATTTCATGTGAATATATGTAGTCGAAATTCCATGTGTCACTCCTAATGCAGCTTGCACATGAGAGGGAATGTTGTAGTATTGTCCCATATCGCTTAACAACAAGTCTTCAAAGCTCTTTATTTTATATTGTTCTCCTCCACTTATCAATTTAAGCTTTTGGATTGGACGTTCATGTTAATTGTCTATATCTCTCAAGATTACATATATATATATATATATCTCATTTGAATTGTACATATTAGAGATAATTGGTTCCCGATCCAATCCAATCTAACCTAGAATTGGGGAACTAAACCCAAAGGACCAGTTCCCAGTTTTCAAGACTGGGGACCAGTCGGCTGGTCTAGTCCTATGGAACCAGTCACTTAGTAATGATTGGATGACCAAGCAATGAGATAGGCATTGGTGCTCCTCTTCCTCAAGGATGCAAAATGAATAAGGAATACCTACAGCGAGAGGCTCTACTAAGGAAGGGACATGTGAATTGGAAGTCCAACACATGCTCTTCATATGTACAAAACAAACATATGGCCGCCTTCACACTTAAAGCTATGTGAGAGCAAAATAGCCTACTAGAAGAGCAAGAGCCAAGAGACTGAAGAGTGAAAAGTCAAATAGGAAACTCGGAACAAATAGAGATATCGGGCCTTTCTTAATAAAGAACTCTCCATTAGAGGGAGAAGCGATCTGAGATCGAAAAGTGGAGACCAAGCTATTAAAGAGTGAGATTTGGTTATCAAGTGAGATTTGAAAGTCGAGCGAGAGCCAAGAGACTAAAGAATGAAGAGCAAGGCACGAAGGAAAGACTAGAGTAAAGAGCGAGGCATTGCGAGAGGGGAAAGACTAAAGGCCAATTAGGGTCTATTTATTTTCTTTCAGAAATTAAAAAATTATATATAGGCGGTCTTGTCCAGTCAATCCAGTTCCCACCCTCAAACTGGGAACTAGACCAAAAATCACCGGTTCTATTTTTTATGGAACTAGGAACCAAACCAGTACCCCTCAGAACTACCCAAAATCAGCCGACTCAATCCTTTTCAAGCGGTTCCTAGATCGCCCATAGTGCATATCTTGATTAATATATTATCTCATAATAGTTATCTAATAAAGTATATAAATAGGCTTATGTGTTTTTGAATAATATAACATTGGAATATATTCCAGAATTCAAATCTTTTCCGACTTTTATTTCTATCCCTAATTACATATATACGCACTTAAGGTTTAGGCCAAAAACCAACCTACGCATGACAATGAGTGTTAGAATATGTAACTATTAAACCATACCTTCATCAAATAATTTAAATTTTTATAATAGTTGGTAGTGATATCATGAAATCTCAAATGATATCAAAATCAGTGTTATCTTTTTCATGAATGCACGTGGTCAAAATTCCACATGAATGTTCATAGTCAAAATTCCAAGTGCCACTTTTAAATGTGCTTACACATGAGAAGGGGTGTTGAAATAATGTCCCACATCACTTGACAACATGTCCTAATTGCTTTTTTATTTCATGTGGTCTGCCTCTACTCATTAGCTTAAGCTCCTGGTTTGAAGTTTCTAACTTGATATCAAAACCTTCTTTCTTGAGGCAACCTTAATGCAGGGAGTGTACTTCACACTCGGTGCATCCCATGCACTTGTGGCAAAATAAATCTATTCACTATGGTCGTGTCATGAAGCTTATCTTTTTGATGGAGATATTTTTCGACGCTATGAAGACGCATCTTTGCATAGTAACTTTTGCTTAGCGAAGCCTGGTGTATTCAGCTTGCTATAGCCACGTCATCTGTATTGGCTACATTTCGATGCCATGAAGACGTGTCTTTACATAGTAACTTTCGCTTGGCAAAGCCTGGTGTATTCAACTTGCTATAGCTATGCCATCCGTATTAGCTGCATCTGTTCAGTTACAATTTTGATAGTAAAGTCGATCGCAAAGGATGCATGCTGTTGAGCTCAAATAGCAAAGTCGACTGCAAAAGACGCAATTCTCGATTTTTCACTTCTCATTTCGAGAAGTCAACATCAGCACCAAACTCACCATTATTAGACAAGCAATATATTGAAATCTCGTTGTCAACAAAAGCTTGTAGCAATCACACACGACACCCCACCTCAATTTTTATATACATATATTCTCAATTTAACATCGAAATATACATATATTCTCAATTTTTATATTTCTTATTATTCTTGTGGCAAAGGATCATCTCAAATGAGAGCGACGGGGGAGATGGCTAACTGCAGAAGAGGGGCTACAAGGTGGAGAGGGAGAAAAGAGAATAAATGGGCTGAGATTTTGGTCGTTATATGTGTAAATTTTCACACAATGTAAAGGCATTATGGGGAAGTTAAGCTTTTTGGAGTGTTGTTAATTGTGAATTAACATGCACGCTCTATTTTGTTGTTCATTATTTACGCTCCTTTTACTCGACAAAAGAAATGTTATTTTTAGAAAATGCTTTACAGGAGAATGACAATATTTTTCGGTATTTAATTAAAACTTAAAAATGAACTGAAAAATATTTTCTGTAATTTGATACGGAAATTATTATTTGATTTTCTTAAATAGGCATATAATAATTTGTGCATGGGCAGCTGGGCAACCGGGTAGGGGCAACAATAAATTCATGTTTGTAACCGTGTTTTTCTATGCATCTTAGATTGAGATTTCTGTTACTACATGTGGGAATCCTCCCAGAATGTAAAGGTATTTTGATAAAGTTTAGCTTTTTTCTACGTGGCGGGGACTTTGATCTAACGTGTACGCTCTAATTGGTTGCTGTTCCATTGGCGTTTGAAAGTGGGATTCCCAGAACGGGGGAACAGGAACCTTGCACGTTTTTCTTGAAACAGAAAATGTTGCACACATTGTCATTAGAATGAATCCGAACACTTGTTGGGCACAGTCAGCGAATCCGAACAGTTGATGGCCTCCGCTTCTATGTAAAGGCGTCCTGCTTGCATGTTCACTTCACCATGCGAACTCTCCCCTTTCCTTCTTCATAGCAAAACCCCGGTGGTCGGAAACCTCCACAGCCATTGACGAACGCTTTGGCTGCCACCGCCACAATGAGCTCCGCCACCCTGGCCACCATTAATGCCCTACTTCTCTTGGCACTTATCGCTTTATGTAATATCGTGAAACGGCAGCTTCATAGCAAAACCCTTAGAAACAAACATAATCCACTCCCACTCCCTCCTGGCCCCGCCCCGTGGCCGGTGGTCGGTTGTGCCCTGGGCATGCTTTGCAACAAGCCCGTGTTCCGGTGGATTCATCGCCTGATGAAGGAGAAGAAAACTGAGATAGCTTGCATCCGTCTATGGAGCACACACATCATTCCCGTGACCTGTCCAACAATCGCTCAAGAATTCCTCAGGAAACAGGATTCGCTGTTCGCCTCAAGGCCGGTTACGATGGCGTCTGGCACATTAACCAGCAGCTACTTGACGACAGCCCTCTCACCCTACGGGGAGCAATGGAAGAAGATGAGGCGGGTCTTGGTGTCGGAGGTATTATGCCCGGCACGGCACAAGTGGCTCCACGACAAGAGAGCGAAGGAAGCCGATAACCTAGTGAAGTATGTCTTTAACCTATGCAAAACCTCAGGTCATCAAGTGAACTTGAGAACCACTACGAGGCACTACTGTGGTAATGTGACAAGAAGGCTGATGTTCAACAAGAGATACTTTGGCAAGGGAAGGCAAGATGGAGGACCAACCGTTGATGAAGAAGAACATGTAGAGGCGATCTTCAATGCGCTGTATTATCTCTATGCATTTTGTGTTTCTGATTACTTTCCATTCTTGGTGGGACTTGACCTTGATGGGCACGAGAAGAAAGTAAAAGAGAGTGTGAGGACCCTTAGGAGGTTGCATGAACCCATAATAAGCGAGAGGATCAAACGACGGAGGGACGATTTGAGTTGGGAGAGTAATGAAAAAGAGCCTCAAGACTTGTTGGATGTTCTGATTATGCTTAAAGACTCACAAGGGAAGCCATTGCTGACGCCAGAAGAAGTTCGAGCCCAGACCATGGTGAAGTTATATCCTTCTCGCTAGAGTGTTCGATCAGAGAGAAACCATAAAAACTGTACATCCTGATTGGTTTCTCCATATGTATAGGCCGCGGATCCACAGTGGTCTTTTTTTTTTTTTTTTTGGGTCGAAGACCCACAGTGGTCTAAATAGTTTAAATTCTAACATTATCATGCACGGCCTAATATGCAGGAGATTATGATTGAAGCGGTGGACAATCCATCAAACGCAGTCGAATGGGCAATGGCGGAGATGATAAATCACCCCGAACTCCTTAACAAAGCCACAGAAGAATTAGATAGAGTTGTTGGAAAGGGGAGGTTCGTCCAAGAATCCGATATCCCCCGGCTCAACTACATCAAAGCATGTGCTCGGGAAGCTTTTAGGCTCCACCCGATCGCGCCCTTCAACGTTCCACACGTAGCCATGTCAGACACCATGGTGGCCGGCTATCGCATCCCCAAGGGCAGCCACATCCTTTTGAGCCGGGTCGGCCTCGGTAGAAACCCCAAGGTTTGGGACGAACCCCTCAAGTTTAACCCGGACCGGCACATCACGAGTGACCAAGCAGAAGTCGTGCTGACAGAACCCGACCTGCGCTTCATTTCTTTCAGCACTGGCCGACGCGGTTGCATGGCCGCCGCACTTGGGACAACAATGACTGTGATGCTTCTCGCTAGGCTAATCCAAGGGTTTAGTTGGAGTAAACCGTCCAATTTGTCGAGAATCAATCTCGCCGAGTCGAGGGATGACCTATTCCTCGCTGAACCATTAGTAGCTCAAGCGGAGCTGCGCTTGCCAAGTCATCTCTATCTTGCTTAGATACCAGTACAAAGACATAGTGACGTACTTTTGTTGATATATTATATGAATAATCAATGTTAATAAAATAAATCCAGATGTCCATTGGATAAAAGCTGGACATCCCAAATAAGAAATCTCGAGTGTGAACTAGGGGCTTCTACCCAAAACACATTCTAATGTATTGATGTAAACATTCCCTGTCTTGAATATAATCTCTACCTCTTGAAATTGAGTAAGTCCAACATTTTCATGTATATGTTACCACCGTTATTAATGAAGTTGTCTGGAGCAGATGCTATCTCTACCACTCTCTTCAATTTGTTGTTTTTTCATCAGGCTAAGGGAAAAAATGTATTTATTTTTATCACATATTTTTATTGGTATCACTGTACAAATGATTCATTGCACCTAACAAGATATCATTTTACCTTGCATCATATTATCACTTTGCCTAGAGAAATTTATTAATTTTAATCTATGGTCTCATATTTTTAATCACAAAAGCTACCTAGAAGATTAAAAAAATTATATTTATGATGGCCTAAGAGCACAAAATTAATTGCTTATGTTTGTCTAATAGTTTGTGCGAAACTATATGTCTGATTATCTAGCTGATCATGATAAAAAAAAATGGAAAATATAATTTATCAAAATATGGAAAATCTCAATTTGTTAAAAGTGTTATCAAATGTTAAACATATTATATTTAGATTATATTTAACTATTAACAAAAGACCAGAACAATAAATAAATAAATAAATAAATAAATAAAGGAACTACTTGGTGTTCTCCTTCTACCATGAAGAAAGCAATTAATATCAATTGTAAATTTAAGGTAAATTCCAAATAAAGTGCTAAAGTGTTCTCATTTTCTCAAATAAGAATTTGAAGTGCATTATTTTAAATAAAGGTTTGAAGTAGCCAAATCGTCTCAAATAAAGACCCAAAATGAAACTTGTTTTAAATAAAGGCTTGAAATGGTTATATCAACATTAAAAAAAGGATCTACCCTCTTAGACAAAAGGGCATTTTCATCTTTTAATTTAACTTATTTATTTATTTGTTCCCCTTTCCCTTTGCCGACCATGGTGGTGGTGGCTAGACTTAGGCAAGTGTAGCCCTCATCGGCAAGTGCAGCCCTCGACTCTAACGGGGGCTGCCCTTGCCTAAGTTTGGCAACCTCTGCGGTGGTCAGTGGAGCAAAGGGGGAAAAGAAAAAAGAAAGAAAAGGAAATAAATAAATTAAATTAAATTAAAAGATGAAAATGCCCTTTAGTCTAAGAGGGTAGACCCTTTTTTAACACTAATATGTCCACTTCATAACCTTATTTGAATAAATCTACTTCGGATCCTTATTAGATAAAATGAGAGTATTTCAAGCCCTTATTTGGAATTTTCCCTTGAATTTACAAGCTTTCTTCATAGTAAGAGTAGAACACCAAGGAGTTCATTTTTTTTTTTTTTTGGTCTTTGTTAATATTTAAATATGATCTCCGTCATGTTAGGCAAGGGTGGCCCTCACTAGCGTCAAGCAAGGGCCATCCTCACCTAACGCCAGGAAGGGCCACCCTCACTCGCCTAGGTGAGGGCAACCCTCACCTAATGCCAGCAAGCGTGGCCTCGCCTAAAGCGACTGACCTCCACCAGCCATCAACAACGATGGCCGAAGGAGGGAAGGGGGAAAAGGGGGAAAAAAGAAAAGGAAAAGGAAAAGGAAAAAGAGAATTTTTTTAAAAAAAATTACAAAATATATTTAGACCAAAATACCCTTTCTCCGATAGCTAGAATAGTCTCCAGCTAGCCAAAAGCCCTTATTTGTGACGATTTGGCAACTTCATATCTTTTTTTGAAACAATGTTCACTTTAGGTTCTTATTTGAAAAAATAAAGATACTTCAAGTCTTTATTTAGAATTTTCCCTAAATTCAATTTCATAGCTAGTGGATCAAAACTTTAAAATATGCTTGAAACTTTCCTCTAGAATAATCTGATGTGAATATCTAAGTAAATAAGATGTAACTTGATTATCAACTCCCATTTGCAATTCAGATTAAGTGAGAAAAACTCAAAACAAATTTTTCAAAATTAATCTATCTTGCAATTCAACTTTTTCAGAATTAAACCCGCAAGAGCATAGAAATTTGGCCAAAGCCAAATGATAAAATAACATGGACGAAACTTGGTGGCAAAAGTCCAAGAATTGGGCACGCGCACGATATGTTCAACTGGTTTAAAGAAAGAAGAAATAAAAAAAAGAACAGGAAAGTAAAGAGATTCGGGAAATTTGTGGATCTCTTTTAATTATTTTCGAACCCATTACATATATTCACGTTTGTACTTCTCCAATACAAGGAAAGCAAAATACACAGAGAACAGGAAAGTAAGAGGAGGCTGATTCTTTCTGCCGTTGCTCCGACGAAGAACTGCTGGCAAAACTTCCGGCAGCGTCCCCTAGCAAAATTTCTGGCGTCCCGACAAGTTCTGGCTCTCTCTCCCCCACGAACTTCTAGTAAAATCCTCACCTCAGTCGCTTCAAAATGTGCATTCTATGGCATCGGCATGCGTAACAAAACATACGGAGTGACCCGCGTATTGTGGGCAATTAATAGTAAAAAATAATCTTTTTAAATATAATTATAAGTTATCGAGATTTTTGTAAACAAGACCTGTATCTTAATGGGTATTTCATGAATGCTTTGTAAGTAATATACGGTAATTGAAATATCTCCACCAACTTTCTCCGTGGAATATTTAGCCATCTTTCACGATCTTCTCGCAATCCTCATCTTTGGAACTAAGTAAGTGTAGAAGATTTTACTGACAAGGTACCTGTTAGACAATTTGATTGAAGAAGTTTACATTTTCTAGTGTACTAATTTTTCTAATTACGTGTACTTATTTGAAAATTATAATTAGAAAGTTTGTGTTTCAATATAAGACTATTATATCACAAAATACTTTACAAATATTATATTGACCTAGTGATTTTGTCCAGTCTAAGAAACTAAAAAAAGAAGAAGAGATGAACAAATATCTAAATAACGAAGTACTTTTACTCAAATTTAATGTCGCATGTTTTAATATATAGCTAAATAGTTTTACTAGTAATGAATGAACATTCTCTCGTAAATATGCTTAACTTGCAGCTTATAATAATTTTATCGATAATTCCTAGTATTTCTTTTCAAATTGGTTCTAGACCATTGAAACCTCATCATCCATATGTGATGAATTGATTCAATATACATGAACTTGGCGATGGATTAATTTGATGCTCATATATTGTTATTCACGATATTGATCCGTCAAATTCATCAAGTTGTAAATCATCTCTGAAAGATTTATCACCTGTATGGAAACAAATCTCAAGTTATTGCCATATGGAAATAAAGAGTTATTGCCAAATAAAAAGAAAAACACAATAAGATTAGGCATGTAATTATTCTCGCATTTATTGCTGGTGCACTGTCCATTCTAATTCCAACTGCTTTTTAGTAATGGTATACATAAAAAACAGTCGGTAAAAAAAAGTTGCACGAGTATTTTAGAGGCAAGTGATGGCGGAATCACCGGCTCAAGAGCATCCTCACAAGGCCATCGGTTGAGCCGCCCAAGATAAGTCTGGCCTTCTCTTGCCCTTCCATTTCTCTCGAAGGTATCTGTAAAGAATTGAGATGATGGAAAGCCGAACAGAGGAATATGATAATGGAAATTATACATTGCTTTCTCATATCAAATATACAAGTGTACAAGCCTATTTATGATTCATAGAGTCTAAATAATTTAGGGAATAATTGTACAAAAAAGTAAATAAAATATTCCCTAATATACAATATCAATTAAGGAGCATCGCATCAGCCATATAATATCAATCAACCAAATCATATCAAATCTCGAGGCAACGGTATCTCCAAAACTCCCCCTCAAGTTGGTGGTTTGTACACAAACACCCAGCTTGCTTAGAAGATATGCATGTTGCCTGTGACACAAAGGTTTGGTGAATATATCTGTAGGTTGCTCTATCGTCCTTATTCTTTTTGTTTTGATCACTCCATCCTATATCTTGTCCTTGATAAAATGGCAATCGGCCTCTATATGATTCGCTCTCTCATGAAAAACTAGGTTCATTGCAAGCTTAAGGGATGCATCATTATCACAAAATAAGATTGTTGGTTCCTTGATTCATACTCCAAGATCATGAAGCAATCCTCTTATCCACACGATTTCACAACTGGTCTTTGCCATTGCTCGATACTCAGCTTCAGCAGATGATAGAGAAACAATTGATTATTTCTTCATTTTCCATGAGAGTAGTGAATCTCCCAGTTTGATATAGAAGCTTGTGACAGATTTTCTACTCATAGGACAAGTGGCATAATCTGTATCACAACATGCCATCATCTTCCTGTCATTCTTCCGAGATAGTAGTATTCCCAGACTAGGGCATCCTTTCAAGTACTTCACCACCTTCAATGCTGCATTCATGTGAGACTGCTTTGGATCATGCATGAATTGACTGAGAATTTGTACTGCATAGCATATATATCTGGTTTGGTCATGGTGAGATAAATGAGTTTCCCGACAAGTCTCTGATATGTAGAGGGATCCTTGAGTTGATGGTCCTCATTCAGTGGTAATAATCACTTGTCATATTCAAATGTTATTAACTTGATATTTTGCTCAATTGGGATGACTGCTGGTTTGGAACCTGACAATCCTACTTCTGATATGATCACCAAGATGAATTTTCGTTGACTAAGGAAAATTCCTTTGTCTTGTCATCCAATTTATCCCGAGAAAATATTTTGGGGGTCCCAAATCTTTTATGTGAAATGTCGAACGCGGGTACTTCTTGAATGCTTTGAAGGCAGATGCATCATTTCCCATGATGAGTATATCATCAACATATATTAATAAATAAAAGGATGATGTACCTCGGTTCCATGTGAATAAGGCATAATCATGTCTTGATTGTTTGAATCCTACAGCAGTGAGTGCATTGGTGAATTTGGCATACCACTGCCGAGATGCTTGTTTGAGCCCATATAGGGATTTGCAGAGATGCCATACTATATTCTCCCCCTATCTCCATAATCTCGGTGGAAGGTCCATATATATCTCATCTTCTAAATCCCCATGAAGAAAAGCATTATGAACATCCATTTGATGTAGGGGGCAACTTGGAATGCTACAACAGACAAAAAAGATCGAATAGTAACCTCTTTTGCAACTAGAGAAAATGTCTCATGATAATCAAATCCCTCCCACTATGTGAAGCCTTTAGCCATTAGCCGTGCTTTGTAAAGTTCAATAGAACCATCAGCTCTATATTTGATTTTGTACACCTACTTACATCCAATCGGCTGTTCATGAGCTGGGAGAGGAACTATATCCCATGTGTTGTTGTTCATCAAGGCTTGTAGTTCATCTGCCATGGCTTGTTGCCAGCAGGAATCTTTAACAGCTTCAGCATATGACGATGGTTCTTGTTCTTCGGATATTCTACTAATGCAACACATATGTTCTGGCGATAAATGAGCAAAGCTAACATATGAGGAGATAGGATAGTGTGTACCCGAAGAGCTTGACGTAGAACAAACATAGTCCTTTCTCCAACACATAGTGTGTACATCAAGGAGGGGTCGAATTAGATTTCTCCATAGAAATATTAGCTGGAGAAGTTGGAGAAACAACCACATGATTTTTCAACTGATAAGTGGGAGAATTCTCTAACGTATGCATGTCTTCATTCCTTTCTAGTGATGAGCTGGGATCTTCTTTAGACACGTGAGGTGCCATCTGTGAGGTTCCCACTTGAGGAACCAAAATTAGTTGCGAAGGGGACATGTCTTCTTACTCAAAAATGGAGGACGCTGACCAATCTCCTTTTTTAGCTCCTCCAAGGATGCGTTACTTTGAAAAGGAAAAGCATCCTTGTGAAAAACAATGTCCCTACTAATGAGAAACCACCTAGTTGATTGATCAAGAACCAAATATCCTTTTTGAAGAGACGGGTATCCCATAAATTTGCATTTCAAGGCACGGGGACCCAATTTGTCCCGAAGGCCCATAGTAGATGCATAACATAAACATCCAAAAACACGAAGATGTCGAATGTCAGGTCTCTTACCAAATAACATCTCGAAAGGTGTTCGTCCATTCAAGGTTCAAGTCGGCATCCGATTGATTAAGTAAGCTGTCGTGACCACACAGTCTCCCTAGAATGTTTCCAGAATTTAGGCTTGGTATTTGAGGGCAAGAGCAACTTCTAGGAGATGACGATGCTTCCTTTCGACAATCTCGTTTTGTTGAGGTGTATAGATACAGGAAGTTTCATGCAGAATGCCATTGGAGGTAAAGAACAAGGAACAATCATGATTAAAGAAATCACGGGCATTGTCAGTATAAACTCGTTGAACGAAGTTTTCAAACTGATTGTTTTATCAGAGTAATGAAAACTTTTAAATGGGAAAGGACTTGGGTTTTGGACTGCATGAGGAAGACCCAAGTTGCATGTGTGTAATCATCCACAATAGTGAGAAAGAACCGAGACCCATCATGATGTGGGGTGTGATATGGTCCCGAAGTGTCTATGAGCAATAGAGCAAAGGCTTTAGTAGCACATGATGTACATTGTGGAAAAGGAAGACGCTATTGTTTTGTTAGTGGGCAAATAGGATACTTAGGATGAGGGAAGGAAGCACTATGACCCAATCGTCGATGAGACAAAATATTATTATTGATATTGGCATTACACATGGTGACTTTATTTAAGGAAAAACAAGAAAAATCAATGTTCTTGGGTAATGTAGCCCAAAAATAAAGTCCACCATGATTTTTACTCTAACCCATCAATTTCCCAGTCAAAAGGACTCGAAAGAAACAGACATCGGAATCAAAGAAAATTTGACAAGAATTGTCTTCACAGAGTTTGGACACAAAAGTCAGATTGAATTGAAAGTCGGGAATGAAGAGGACATTTTTCAATGTAATGATTTGATTGAGGCAAACATTTCTAATTTTAGTGATATGAGTGTTGTTGACACCTAAATTTTACAATTTTATTTAGGACTTAATCATGTAATTAGGAATTAGTTGCTAAAAAAAAAAGAGAAAAAGAAAAGAAAACAAACAACAACAACAAAAGAAAACAAAAAAGAAAAAGAAAAAAAAAAAGGAGACAAAAGACACAAGAGGAGCTGGGTTGGGCCGAATCTGGCCTTGGCCCAACCCGGCTCTCCTCCTTTCCTCTCTCCCCTCAGCTCGGCTTGTGCTGAGTTTCTTCCTCCTGGGCCAATCTTCAAGCAAAAAGAAAAACCCTAGAGAGAAGCAGACACAATAGGGAGAGGGGAATTGAAAAAAAAAAAAAAAAAAAAAAGAGGAGAAGAAGACAAAGAGAGAACAGAGACCGGCGAGAGGAGAGAGCTCGAGAAAAACGGTGGGGGGGGCGGGGGGGGGGAAGAAGAACCTATTCTTTTTCCCCAATGGGCTCGACTACCGCTTGCCATGCTTTGCTTTCCACCTGCCGAAAGCCGTACTCGTCCCTCTCGCCTGCTTTTCACACACCCAACACCGATAGCTGCCCCGTCGGACCTGCAGCACCTTCGACCCGCGACCCAACATTGCCATAGCCACGCTGACCCGCTGCTGCCCTATTCGGCCTCCATGTTGCTACTCCGGTAAGCCACACCCCATTGTCCCCTGTTTTTGGTCATTGCCGAGCCAGAGTTTGTAGCCGTCCGGTTCACGTGAATTTGGGCTCTCGCTGACTTGTTTCTGCGTCGCTGTCTGTGTTGAGGTTCGTGTTTTGAGACCATCGATATCGACTCCGACCCTGCTCTGGTCGGACACCCTCACCATCATTAGAGCTCAGCCGGTCAAGGGACACCGAGTTGACGTTGGTGCCTATCCATGTCACACTTGCCGCCGTCGTCCCCGCTATTGGCGCCACCCGCCTCCCCCGGTGGGCGGCGTCCCTTGCTGGCGCCGTTGCCCTCGCGGTATGCAAGTGGCCGCGAAGGAGGGATGAATCAGGTTAGCCTGTGGATCGAGCTGACCCGGTTCGTTTGTTTCCCGGGTAGGGTTTTGACTCATCTGAGCTGGGCTTGCGCAAATGGGTTGACATATCCCTGGGCCACGCTCATCCTTTTTAAGGAAATAGGGCTAATTTGATTTGGGCAGGGCTTTTTTTTTTTTAAAAAAAAAGGAAAAATGAAAAGAGGATCTTGAGCCAGGCTTAACTATGGGCCCATGCCACAAACTCGGGCCTGCCGGACCGAACTCGAGTCCGATCTCCGATGGGACCCGGCCCGCACTGATCGGGAAGAAGAACCCTATTCTTTTTCCCCAATGGGCTCGACTACTGCTTGCCATGCTTCGATTTCCACCTATCGGAAGCCGTACTCGTTGCTCGCGCCTGCTTTTCGCATGCCCAACACCGATAGCTGCCCCGTTGGACCCTGCAGCACCTTCGACCCGCGACCCAACATTGCCATAGCCACTGCTGACCCGCTGCTGCCCTATTCGGCCTCCACCGTTGCTACTCCGGTAAGCCACACCCCATTGTCCCTTGTTTTTGGTCATTGCCGGGCCGGAGTTTGTGGCTGTCCGGTTCATGCGAATTTTGGCCCTCGCTGATGTGTTGATGCGTTGTTGTTTGTATTGAGATTCGTGTTTTGAGACCATCGGTATCGACTCCGACCCTGCTCTGGTCGAACGCCCTCGCCATCATTAGAGCTTAACCGGTCAGGGGACGCCAGAGTTGATGTTAGTGCCTATCCGTGTCACACTTGCCACCGTCGTCCCTGCTATTGGCACCACCTGCCTCCCCCGGTGGGTGGTGTCCCTTGCCGGCGCTGCTGCCCTCGCAGTATGCAAGTGGCCACGAAGGAGGGATGAATCGAGTCAACCTTTGGATCGAGCTGACCTAGTTCGTTTGTTTCCCGGGTAGGGTTTTGACTCGTCTGGGTTGGGCTTACGCAAATGGGTTGACATATCCTTGGGCCGGGCTCATCCTTTTTAAGGAAATTGGGCTAATTCGATTTAGGCTAGGCTTTTTTTTTTTTAAAGGGAAAAAGGAAAAGAGGATCTTGAGCCAGGCTTAACTATGGGCCCATGCCACAAACTTGGCCGGACTGAACTCGAGTCCGATCTCCGATGGGACCCGGCCGCGTTGATCGGGCCGAGCTCGAGTGGGGTTAAACCCAGACTCGACCTAGTCGGCCCCGAATTTATTTTATTTTATTATTTAAAAAAAAAAAAAAAAATTAAAAAATTTTAAATATTTAAAAATATTTAAAAAGTAAAAATTAAAAATTAATTAAAATTTTCGAAAATCCAAAAATAATGGGGTTTGATTAGGAATTGTTATGTATTGTTTTTTTTAGTGTAATTAGTCCTTTATTTGCTCGTCTTTTAATTATATCATATGTTTAATTTGAATATCTAATTATATTTAATTGCACGTGTTTAATTTTAGTGCAATTAGGATCTTGGTAGCTATGGTTGTTACTTTAATGATTATGCACTTACGTAATGATCACCTCACATGTTAGTGGATAGATATAAAATCAATCCAAACTACTTGGAAAAAATTCTCTTTTAAAATGAACAAGAATAGGTATGGAAAGGGCACTAATTGGCTAATTAGTGTAATCAAGTCATCGACCTTAGATTCTCTGGTTGCGTAGGAAGTGAGGTATACTCCCATACCTCACTTGATTTCTAGTTGACCCCAATAGGCTAGTGGCAACTCATTTTGTGCAAAAATTCATAGGAAATATCCAAATGTCATTAGGGGTATGGGCTTGGGAGAGCTCACGCCTAATCATGGACCTTAGGTCCATCCTTAGGCAATACCCCTAAACCTACTCCCTCCCCCCGAGGGGTAAGTTGCGACAGCTTGGTGACTCCACTAGGGAATTGGTTTTAAACCTTAGAGGACTTATGCCAAAATTAATCTTGTTCAAAAATATTTTTTTTGGCAGCGAGGATTCCAGGTACGTCTTTAATATTAAAGGTGTTAAATGTTTTTGCAGAATGGGAGGTATAAGGGGAAGTGTTTGCTCACATTTGTCTTGCATGGAGATGTAGGAATGAATGGTTTATTTTTTATATACGGAGTGTTGTTTGCTTATAAATTGTCATGCATGCATTTCCTGCATTGGATTACACCATAGCACACACAACCTGCCACCGGACCCGGGCCGCATAAGATCACTTAGGATGGTGTTGAGGTAGATACCACTCCGACTACAACCGCGTAGTACAAGTCGCCCACCTCTACCCCGAAATTTCTTTCTTCACGTCGAAGGTACCCACCCCTGTCTGCAAGCATGCGACACGGGTCAGTTCTTTGACGAAGTCGGAGTCATGGGTCACCTGACCCAGCCACAACCTTGTTGATTCAGTCCGGTGATCCTATGGCTTCATTTTGAGCCGTATTGAATAGAAATCGAACCACATTCCATGTGTATGTCTATGTAATTGGAAAAAAACAAAAAAAAAACAAAGGTTGGCACCCATTGTAAGTATCATTTCCTTTTTATATGCCCACTTTGTATTGCATTTTCATTTTGAAATTCATAGAAATCAATCGAATGCCCTCGGCGATGTAGGCTTGTGATTGAAAAAAAGTTGGCAGTCACTTTTGATAAGTGAACATTGAAAGCAAGTTCTAAATACTTTGATTTGGCCCTATTGAACACGTGGTTTTGTTTAAATTTCTAGTTATGGACTTGAAATCATTTTGAAAAAAAAAAACTTTCAAGTTGTGATTTTATATTGGGGCACAAAAATTGAAATTGCATTTTTTTCTTTGGATCAAATTCTCTCATTCTCACATTTTGGGGCTAAAGTGCAAATCATTTTGTGTACAAATTTCTCAAAATAGAAGTCAATTCATTTTTTTGAGGAGTAAAATTACAAATCAATCTTTCAAAAATCAATGACACTTTTGCATACAAAGCTTTTTGGAAAAAAGCTGGACATTTGATTGATGGCCGTGGATTAATTATTTTAATGATGTCTTCTCTTATGATAAAATCTTTGCAAAATACTAAAACCCCGTAATAATGATTATGGGGCATGTACCGTCATCTCGATTCTATTGTAAGAAGTGACCCCATTGTCATCTTCTTGTAGGTTATGCATGGTGCTCCTTGACATTAGGACAAGAGTTAATTTTTACTCTTATCTATACAAGAGTTTCTTTTATTTTATCAATGTTCTTATTCTTGTTAAGAATTATGTTTTTCATTTTGAGTTTTGATTGTGAATCCAATTGTTGCTTTTGTAAATCGCGTGACTCACATTTTTTATGATGAAATTTAGTTTCATGAAAATCATCATTTTTTTTTTAAAAAACAAAAAATAAAAAAAAAATAAAACAAAACAAAACAAAGCAGAAAAAAAAATTCATAAGTATTTAGGCAAACTTTTACGTCTACCTTCCAAAATGAATTTCAAGAAAACTTTGCCTAAGGCCCTCTCTTCATTTAGTCATTTTCTCAAGCTCATCGAACTCGAGGAGCAAGTATGCGTTGAGGTTTCATCGGTGCCAATTTTCCATGGAAGCGGAACGAAGTCGAATTCCACTTTGAGAAGTTTTGTTATTCGCAAATGCCTTATGTGCCAAAATAACCCGTCAATCTTGTTCACTTTGCATGATGAGACAAATGAAGGGAGTTGCCAAGTATCCAAAAGGGTTGTTGACACCCAAATTTTGCTTTCAAGTACAAAAAATTCTTAGAGAAAAAAAAAAAAAAAAGAGCAAAAAACAACAAAAGAAAAAAGAAAACAGAAAATAGAAAAAAAAATGAAACATTACTTAGAGGGCAGATTGGGCCGGATCCAGCCTCAAATCGGCCCACCGCCCCCTATTCCTTTTTTTTTTTCTCTCGCGCAGGGCCGGCCCACTTTTCTTTCTAGTTGAGCCCAGCCCGTGCCCAGGGTCTTCTTCTCTCGGTAGCTAGGGTTTTCGAAAGGGGGTTGAGAACTAGGAAAAGAGAAGGGAGAGCTGGGCAGAGGGAGAGTGAGCTCGGCAGAGAGAGAGAGAATTCGAAGGAGGAACAGAGAGAGAGCGGAGAGAGAGCTCGAAAGAGGGAGCTACGCCGAGCCGCCCAATCGATGTCGTCCCTCGCCGTCTTCTTCGGAACCCAAATCTGAGGAAACGGAGGGGAGGAGGGCAACGGCGGCGCTACCCAACGCCATCCTCGCCGCCTCAACCCGACGCCGCTCGACCAACCGAGACCGCCATTGTCTTCCCCAGAACCCAGATTTGGAGAAGCCGAGGGAGCAGCTCGCCGCCAAAGCTACCTGCCAGTCTGCCCTTTCTCCTCGACGCCGAGCCGCCGTTCTCTGCCCCTCGAGTGACGCCCACACCTTCGCGCTGTTGCTGCCGAAGCGCCGAATGTCTACCAGCACCGTCGGTAGCAGCTCGAGCCACCGCCGTGCCCCGCCTCGACTCTTGAAGTCGCACGCATCTCAGCCCGTCGTCGACACCACAGCAGCTTGCCACCGTGCCTAAGTGCTGCCTGCCTCCGCCCGCGACGACCCGCCGTGCTCTACCTGCAACCACGAGGACCGCTGCGTCTCGCCCGCTTCCGCCGCATCTCCGCCCTGGCTTTGCCGCGCCTCCACTCCGAGTAACCCGCGAGCCTCGCAGCGAGCTTGCCACCGCCCCATTGCGCCGCTGCCGTCGTTAAGTCCGTCGCCGCCATCATCGGTGTCGCCAAGGAGCCCTAGGGCTTCGGTCATGAACCGGGTCGCGCGAGTCGGGCGCGGGTCGCGAAACGGGTAGGGTTTTTGAACGATTTGGGTTGAGTTTGGGCTTAGGGACTTATGGACTAGTGGGCTTAGGAACTTAGGGAATTGTGGGCTTCTTTTTTTAAAAAAATAAAAGAGATTGGACTAGATTGGGCCTGCTAGTTGGGCCCAATCCGAACCGAAGAAAGGCCCGACCAAGGCTGGTCGGGCCGGTTCAGCCGGCCCCCCCACTTGGACCGAACCCAGATCCGATTTGACCGGGTCGGGTCGAACCGAACCCGACTCCGGTTCACATTTTTAAATCAAAAATTAATTTTAAAAATTAAAAATATTAAAAATATTAAAAATATTTTCTTTTAAAAATTAAAAATTTTAAAGTAAAATTTTTAAAAAAACTTAATTTAAAAAAATAATTAATTAAAAAATTAAAAATTTCGAAAATCCAAAAATGATGGGATTTGATTAGGATTTTCCATGTTTTGCCATTTAAGTGTAATTAGACTTTTATGTGCGTGTATATTAATTATGTTGCATGTTTAATTTGCATGTCTAATTATGTTTGACGGCATGTGCTTAATTTTATGGCAATTAGGATCTTGGTAGTTATGATTATTACTTTAATGATTGTGTGCTTGCATGATCACCTCACATGTTAGTGGATAAATATAAAAATCAATCCAAATTGCCTGTCAAAAATCATTTTGTTAAAATGAACAAGATTAGGACAAAAGGGCACTAATTGGTTAATTAGTGTATTCAAGTCCCCAAACCTAAATTTCTGGTTACGTAGGAAGTGAGGCATGCTCCCATGCCTCACTTGGTTTCTAGCCGACCCCAATAGGCTAGTGGCGACTCCTTTTATGCAAAATTTCTTAAGAATATCCCAACGTCACGCGGGGTATGGGCTTAGGAGAGCCCGCACCTAATCAGGGGCCTTAGGCCCGTCCTTTGGGTAATACCCCTAAACCTGCTCCCTCACCCCGAGGGTAGGTCGCGACAAGGGTGAATTCAAAGGAAGAGTAAAACGTATCGATTCCGGTTATTCATTTCTAATACCGTTTCTGACATGATTTTCTTTTCATTGTCAAGGAGATATCAAGAGTGCCAAGTTTTGTAACGTTCCCAACAAACGCGATGGAGCACTTTTAAGTCCCGTTCATCTTAAACAAAAAAAGATTCAAATGAAACAAAGGGGCAATATTGTCTATTCCTCCATGAGAGATACCTTGGGATGTTGATCACCCAACTTTGAAAATGATGTATCTTGTTCTTAAGCTTGATTCTCTTCAGTATAAAAAATGACATGTCTTTTTCTTTGATACAGGACGGATTCGAATAAAACAAAGGTTTGTCAAATAAAGAGTGGGAGAGCAACGTTTGATTTAGAAAAAAAATCTCTCATCTCCCACCAATGAAGTGTACTAGAACAATATTGTCAAATTCATCAAGAATGATGTATCGTTCCTTAGTTGAACTTAATTAAGTATAGAGATAACCCATTTCATCTCCTCTTCTTATAGGGCAATAAATAAATAAAAAGGAGTCGTACCTTTGACCGTAAAAGCATCGCCTTCCACCAAGGAATCAGGAAAATGTCAAACATTTAAAGGTGAATGCAAGGGAAGGGTATTGTCAAGTTACCAAATATCCATGAAGGTGAATCCATGAGGTGTTAGTGTCCAAAGGATAAAAGCGAGTAAGTAAGGGTAACATATTGATTTTTTACATTCTTTTACATTTTTACAGGGTTATTGGGTCGCCATGTCGCAAGTAAGTACCCTTCTTCTAAAAAAAATAAAAAATAAAAAATAATAAAGGAGAATTTCCATTAAAAAAATTTAAAAAAAAAAAAAACCTTTGGTGCTTTCAAGTGACAAGCACAAAAGTGAATAATAAAAAATTTCTACAAACTTTTCGAGCATCATTTTTATCTCAAAATTGTTTCCTCGTTTTGTGGATTATTCATATTGAATCAAAATTCCCTATGAAGATTAATCTACTCAGATGATCTCAACAAAATGAAATTGAGATGTTAATCATGCCAAGTAGAGTATACCTAGGATGAGAAAAGGTAAGCCATTTCCAATCGCATCCTTCAAACACTTTCAAGAGTTGAGTGAAAGGTGACATTCTCTTAGGACAAATGATTCATTTGCATTGAGCACAAAGATTGAAATGATAAAGGCGTTTCCTTCATCAATCTCAAGCATTGCACTAATCTCTTGCTACCCCTTTGGGCCAAAAAAAAGAAAAAAGGATGTCTTTCAAAGTACCCATGTCGAGAATGACCCCACATTGGGGCAGCATAAGAGTTACAATCGTGTTATAGAGCGAAAGATTGAGAAAGATTATATTACTTTCACTTGCATCAATCTTCTAGTGATAACTTCAGAGGAATTCTTATCAAAGCTTAATTCATTCCAATGTGAAGAAGAGCATTGCCTTCTCTATCCAAACACTGATACCCGTTGCTTTAACCAATTTGGGCATGATTGTTCATTTCTGAATCCCCGAGCGGTGATCATCTCCCTTCACTAGAGCAAAGCATAAGAATTGATCGAATACAATTGACATTTACGAGAAAATGGGAAAATCATCTCAAAAGTTCTAAGAGCTCCAAAAGTTCAAAGAAAAAAAATTGACAAATTAGGGGTATGAAAAAGCAGTGTGCTTAGTAAAAGCAAGGCTAATGCCCGTCAAGAAAAAGAGCCAAAAGGCTACATCTTATGTGAAAGAAAAAATTATTAAAGTTCAAGTGCCTGCACAAAAAAAAAAATCATCGCAAGAGCAAAGGACATTAGAGAAAAGAGCAAAGCTCCCATGCATAAATGATTAGTCAAGGGACTTTCGAGATGTGTTGTGTTTCAAAAGCCAAATGCTTTTGAATGGTCGCAATGCCATGATGATCACCGACTCTTAAAACCCCTCTTGAAAATTTTAAGCCTTCAAGCCTCTCCCAAGCCAACATTACAACCCCCTTCCAAAGTCTCTTTTGATTGTGATGGTTTGAGTGAAAATGAGAATGCCACAAAGAAAGCTATCACTTGAAGGAGTAGAGGTAATTCTATCTTGTCTTATCTTCAAAGTTCTCAACTTGTAAACCGGATGAAGATAACGGCAAATGTTCCTTTATTGGCTTCAAACCAATAATTCCTTTGCGTAAGCCCTAACTGAGTCTACATCGCGGTCTCTCAAAAGGCCTTTTTGGTTGATCAAATTGTGCTCATCATTAATTTTTCTAAAAGCCTTTGAGATGGGTTATGTGAGATACCCTTAGCAATCATTACTTCACACGCAAATGGATGGGATCAAACAGCCATTTTATTGAGAGTGTGAGAAACTATTTCTGACTAAGAAGCTTTAGCTTGGCATGTTTAATGAGCCTTTTTCATGAGTTGTAGCCATTATGATAAGAATTTAACTCTCGGAGAATTTGATGATTAATGATACATTCCCAAACAAAATGACAGTGTTGTGCCACATGATGCTGATTGACATCAAATGTTTTTTAAAAGCAATTGAACTTAGCTTGATTAGCTTGTTCAATTAATGCTGCAATATTGCCAATGCGTCTCTTGATGACATCTCTAATAACATTTGCTCAAGTTGAGTTTGACAAGATTCCCTAGTGAAGCCACGCATTTTTCAAGGGGTTAACAAGTGCTTCCCTAAAAACTAAAGGTTGTGGGTCTATCTTAAACCACAAGACTCGTGGGTCTATCCTTAAACCACACGGCTTGTGATTTCATCCATAAACCATGTTTGTCCACTCCCAGTCGAAACCAGTTTGTACACGGTGAGACTATCACACCCGATCAAAACCCGTTCGTATATAGTGAGACCTTCCTCCCGGTCGAAACCCATTCATACACGGTGAGATCTCCCAATCGAAACCCTTTCGTACACGATGAGACTATCATACCCGGTCGAAACCTGTTCGTACACAGTGAGACTATCATACCCGGTCGAAACCCATTCGTACACGGTGAGACCTTTCTCCTAGTCGAGACCCATTCGTACATGGTGAAACTATCATACCTAGTCGAAACCCGTTCGTACATGGTGAGACCTACCTCCTAGTCGAGACCCGTTAGTACACGGTGAGACTATCATACTCGGTTGAAACCCATTCGTACTCGTTGTTATACGGTGAGACCTCATTCCTTCCATCTTATGACCCAGAGAGCTTTGTATCTCGGAGTCTTCCTCCTTTCTTATGACTTGGAGAGCTTTGTATCCCGGAGTCTTCCTCCCTTCTTATGACCTAGAGAGATTTGTATCCTGGAGTCTTCTTCCCTTCTTATGACTCGGAGAGCTTTGTATCCTGGAGTCTTCCTCCCTTGTTATGACCTGGAGAGGTTTGTATCCTAGAGTCTTCCACCCTTCTTATCACCCGGAGAGTTTTGTATCCTGAAGTCTTCCTCACTTCTTATGGCCAGGAGAGCTTTGTATCCCGGAGTCTTCCTCCCTTCTTATGGCTCGAAGAGCTTTGTATCCCGGAGTCTTCCTCCTTTCTTATGGCCCGGAGAGCGTTGTATCCCGGAGTCTTCTTCCTCCCTTCTTATGGCTCGGAGAGCTTTGTATCCCGGAGTCTTCCTCCCTTCTTATGACCTGGAAAGCTTTGTATCATGGAGTCTTCCTCCCTTCTTATGACCCGGAGAGGTTTGTATCCTAGAGTCTTCCACCATTCTTATGACCCAAAGAGCTTTATATCCGGGAGTCTTCCGCACTTCTTTTGACACGAAGAGCTTTGTATCTTGGAGTCTTCCTCCCTTCTTATGACTCGGAGAGGTTTGTATTCTGGAGTCTTCCACCCTTCTTATGACTCGGAGAGGTTTGTATCCTGGAGTCTTCCTCACTTCTTATGACCCGGAGAGCTTTGTATCCGGGAGTCTCCCAGAGTCTTCCTCCCTTCTTAGTTTTGTATCCCGGAGTCTTCCTCCCTTCTTTTCATGGCTTAAAGAGTCTTCCTTTCTTATGGCCCGGAGAGCTTTGTATCCCGGAGTCTTCCACCATTCTCATGACCCGAAGAGCTTTGTATCCTGGAGTCTTCCTCCCTTCTTATGGCCCATAGAGTTTTGTATCTTGGAGTCTTCCACCCTTCTTATGACCCGAAGAGCTTTATATCCTGAGTCTTCCTCTCTTATTATGACCCTGAGAGCTTTGTATCCTAGAGTTTTTCACCCTTCTTATGACCCGGAGAGGTTTGTATCATGGAGTATTCCACCCTTCTTATGACCTAGAGAGGTTTGTATCCTAGAGTCTTCCTCACTTCTTATGACTCGAAGAGCTTTGTATCCGGGAGTCTCCCGGAGTCTTCCTCCCTTCTTATGGCCCGGAGAACTTTGTATCCCGGAGTCTTCCTCCCTTCTTATGGCCCGGAGAGCTTTGTATCCCCAAGTCTCCTCCCTTCTTATGGCTCAGAGAGCTTTGTATCCTAGAGTCTTCTTATGATCCAGAGAGCTTTGTATCCTAGAGTATTCTTTTCTTTTATGACCCGATGCATTTTTGTAGCCTAGAGTCTTTCTTCTTCTTATTGACAAGATGCACTTCCATAGTTATCAGTACTTACCATTGACCTAATACGTGACTATGTACCTAGGGTGTCTCTATTGCCAAAATAAATTTAGGTATCTTTTATCTTTGAATAGAACCTTTTCGAGCTCTCATTCAAAGAAGGGCAACTGTTGACACCTAAATTTTAAAATTTTATTTATGACTTAATCATGTAATTAGGAATTAGTCATTAAAAAAAGAGAAAAAGAAAAGAAAACAAAAACAAAACAATGAAAAAAAAAAAAAAAAAAAAAAAAGAGACAAAAGACACAAGAGGAGTTCGGTTAGGCCGAATTTGGCCTTGGCCCAACTCGGCTCTCCTCCTTTCTTCTCTCCCCTCGACTCGGTCCGCGTTGAGTTTCTTCCTCCTGGGCTAATCTTCAGGGAAAAAAGAAAAACCCTAAAGAGAACCGAACATAGGAGGGAGAAGGGAACAAAAAAAAAAAAAAAAAAAAGGAGAAGAAGACGGAGAGAGAACAAAGACCAGCAAGAGGAGAGAGCTCGAGATAAAAAGGGGGGAAGAAGAGCCCTGTTCTTCTTCCCCGGTGGGCTCGACTATCACTTGCCATGCTTCGCTTTCCGTCCGCCAAAAGCTGCACTCGCGCTCATGCCTTCTTTTCGCACGCCCAACATTGGTAGCTGCGCCCCGTCGGACCCTGCAGCACCTCCGACCCGCGACCCAACACTGCCACAACCGCTGCTGCCCTATTTGGCCTCCGCCATCGCTACTCCGGTAAGCCACACCCCATTGTCCCCTATTTTTTGTGATTGCCGTGCCCGAGTTCATGGCCGTCCGGTTCACGCGAATTTTGGCCCTTGCTAACCTGTTGCCACATCGTTGTCTATGTTGAGGTTCATGTTTTGAGACCGTTAGTATCGACTCCGACCCTGCTTTGGTCGGATGCCCCCACCATCAATAGAGCTCAGCCGTCAGGGGACGCCGGAGTTGCGTTGGTGCCTATCCGCGTCACACTTGCTGCCATGTCCGCCTTCATCCACCATTGTCCCCGCTATCGGCGCCACCCACCTCCCCTGGTGGGCGACATCCCTTGTCGATGCCGCTACCCTCGCGGTATGCAAGTAGTCGCGAAGGAGGGATGAATCGGGTTAGCTTGTGGATCGGGCTAACCCGGTTCGTTTGTTTCCCAGGTAGGGTTTTGACTTGTCTGGGATGGGCTTGTGCAAATGGGTTGACATATCTCTGGGCCGGGCTCATCCTTTTTAAGGAAATATGGCTAATTCGATTTGGGTTGGGCTTCTTTTAAAAAAAAAAAAAAGGAAAAGAGGATCTCGGGCCGGGCCTGTACTTTGGGCCTGCACCATAGACCCGGGCTTGCCAGACCAAACCCCGGTCTAGTCTCCAATTGGAGCTGGCTTGCGCTGACCGAGCTGAACCCGGGTCAGGTTAGACCGAACCCGACCCGATCCGGCCTCGAATTTTTTATTTTATTATTTTTCAAAAATTAAAATTATTTAAAAAAATCGAAAATTTAAAAAAATTAAATATTTAACAATATTTAAAATTTTAAAAAAAATTAATTAAAAATTTCGAAAATCCAAAAATAATGGGGTTTGATTAAAAATTGTTATGTATTGTTTTTTTTTTAATTGTAATTATTCCTTTATTTGCTCGTCTTTTAATTATATCATATGTTTCATTTGCATATCTGATTATATTTAATTGCTCGTGTTTAATTTTAGTGCAATTAAAATCTTGGTAGCTATGGTTTTTACTTTAATGACTGCGCACCTACAATGATCACCTCATATGTTAGTGGATAGTTATAAAATCAATCTAAATTGCTTGGCAAAAATTCTCTTTTAAAATGAATAAGATTAGGTACCGAAAGAGCACTAATTGGCTAATTAGTGTAATCAAGTCCCAACCCTAGATTCTTTGGTTGCGTAGGAAGTGAGGTATACTCACATACCTCACTTGGTTTCTAGCCAACCCCAGTAGGCTAGTGGCGACTCCTTTTGTGCAAAAATTCATAGGAAATATCCAAATGTCACGCAGGGTATGGGCTTGGGAGAGCTCATGCACAATCATGAGCCTTAGGTCCATCCTTAGGCAATACCCTAAACCTACTCCCTCCCCCTGAGGGATAGGTTGTGACAAGTGTCATTTCCATTGAGAAGATGAGCTGAAGTATTGTGGGGAGACTTACGAATTTGAGATAGGAAACATTCATTACAAACTATGTGGTCACAAGCACTTATCTAAAATAGAATTTTCAAGGCAATAAGATGTACATGCATAGCTGCCCCCTTTGTCATTGGTTTCTAACTGATTGAGTGCCCTCATAATTTGCTGGAATTGATCTTGATTAATAGGCTGGTTGACCCTAGCATTTGCTGCAATGGAAGTGTTATGTTCTTTTCTCCCCCATCCATTGGCTTGCCACCCAATTTCCAACAATCCTCCTTAGTATGATAAGGACGTTTACAAAATTCACAAAATTTACCTTTTTTGCTTGAATTTTGACCAATTAATCTGGATGACGTGGTAGAATCTCGGCCACCGGAGGTTTTCCACGTGGTGATGTGGCCAAATCTCCTCCATCTCAATTTAGGCGCTACCAAGATGAGACCCTAGCTGCTAGATCACACTTTGCATCCTAGGCCATCCGATCTAGGGATTAGATCATGTTTGCCCATATACATTAAGGCTTTGGTATGTCCTAAGCCGTCGGATCGAAAGGCCCCCATCAAATCCCATCCGTCCGTTTGAAAAGATGGGTTTTCTTCTTCATGAGCCAACCCTAGCGCCGCAGATCCCATTCGAGAGAAGCTTCCATGGGTGTTCCGTCCACTACTCCGGTGCAGCTCCGTCGTTGCTTTTGCTGCCAAGACGATGCAAGACATTGGGATTCTTCTTGGACGGCAAGTTGGTAAATGTGTCCAAGAGGCGGAACCAAATCCATCGTAAGGATTTGGCTTCGGAACGGCAAGTACATCTCATTGAGAATAAGTAAAAAATGTGTTCCCTTTTCTCGCTCTTTAATTGCTCAGTATTGAGCTAGAGTAGCTTCGAGACCCTCGGGCTTTTCCTCAACCATCTCCTGCTCGTTCCAGAGAGCAGACAATTTGTTAAAAATGGTGGTAATTGAGAGATTACCCTGTTTTAGTTCTAACAAAGCTTTGGTCAAGCTGAAAATTTTAGCCTTATCAAGTTTCCGTACATCTCCCTGAATGTTATCCCAAATTTTCTTCTTGTCTTCAGTTGGTGGGAGTCCCGCGGCTACCTCCGGGCTGAGAGAATTTTCTATTCACGTTCGCACGAGTTGGTTGCACTTCCTCTAGTGTCATGCAAGCCGCTCGTCGGACGGCACCGACATAGTGCCGTTAATAAATCCATCTTTATCCTTTGTTATTAGGGCACACCGGAGTTCTCAAGACCAAACGGAGTAATTCTCCAATCCCGTGAGTTTTAGGGTAATTAGGCGTAGTTCCGGACCGCCGTCGATTGTCATGTAGAGGGCGTCGCCTGGTTTCGACTATCCATTGATGGTTCCAGCAAGTGGAATGAAGTTGGGGCTAAAAACAAAGCTAGGTTTGCCCTAAAACCTAGTGGACCCAAACTAGTTTGATTTGGGAATTGCCAACCCGACCTAGACTCGAGATTCGGACCTTCTTTTGGCCCACTATTTTCAACGGAGCCGATTTGGCCCGGTTGAACTTGAACGGGGACCCATTGAAGGTATGGCCCTGGAAAAATTTGTCCCGAACGATCGGACTGATTGATTTGGATCTGGTTGTCTTTATCTCGTCTCCTCAATCTAGTTCTCTTCAATAATGTTGGGCTCTGAAGAAGGGTCATTGGAGGAGTTGTTGGATGAACCAGAATTCGGATTCTGATTTTTGGGCATTTTTGCTTTGCAAGTTGAAATTTGCTGTGTGGAAGCTTATTGCAAAAGCTTTGATACCATGTAAGGAATTGAGATGATGGAAAGCCAAAAAAATGAATAGGATAATGGAAATTGTATATTGCTTTCTCATATCAAATATACAAGTGTACATGCCTATTTGTGATACATAGAGTCTAAATAATTTACGGAATAATTGTACAGAAAAGTAAAGAAAATATTCCCTAATATACAGTATCAATCAAGGAGCATCGCATCAGTCATATGATATCAATCAACCAAGTCATATCAAATCTCGAGGCAATGGTATCTCCAATAGTATCTACCTAGCTAGCGATAATGCTTCGACTACGAGCACATGTGAACATTCGAGAATGGATATTCTAATAACAGCATGCTTGGAGTTCTACTTTTGGCCATGTATTGATTGAGTAATACGCTAGGTCTCCAAGTCAAGGGGGTTCCAGAGTTTCTTGTCGTTTTCATCAGATCTCTACAGTGCAACATAGTAGATTAGATTGTTTCTTCTTGAATAAACTGAGAAGGACATATGCTTTCTTATGCTTGGGCTTACAGCCAATGATTAGTCATGGACATGTGGTGAAAGTTCTGTTTCAACGATTGAGCATGAGGTTTCACAGGTTCCATTTAGAATATGGAACCTACCCATCAAAACAAATTTCTTATTTTTTGGAACCTAAAACCTACCCTGCATACCCTAAAACTTGAAACCTACTTTATCGTAGATTTCAAGGTCAATTCCAAGATCTACATAAGTTCTACCTATATTATTAATCGAATGATTGCAGTGAATTAAAACCTCTAATGACCATCACTTGCTGCTGTAATTCACCAACCATAGAGACATATAGAAAATATGAACATAAATGAGGTAAAAGTCTCAGCCATAAAACGGAATCTCAAATTAGAGCTTTCAAATTATATATTCATCATCGAATCGTATGGAATATCGCAAGATCACATGAAGACATAAATCAAGAAAAAACATTAAAACTTGTTCTAGGTTTTAGGTCACAAATTACATGTTTTAATTTCAAGTTCCTCCAACTAAACTCCCAAAACCTACCTATCAAAACAAAATCTTCATATTTTGGAACCTGAAATCTATTCTGTATACCTTGGAACTGGGAACCTACAAGTTCCTAATAGTCCGATTCTTAAGTTTCACGTTCTTCCTTGAAATCATGCTCACCACTAATCTCTAATGGATCACTAGAGGATGGCAAAATAACACATGGGTTGAGGTGATGGTTTTGTCTAGAAAAGGAAAAGGTCATTGGGATGAAAAAAGAGGAAGAGGAAAGTCGAAAGGTATACAATTGATCTCAGGGAAACAACAAAGAAATTTGAGTTGATTTCCTTTTTCAAAAATCTTAATTTTGAGATCATGTTCTCCGTAGTGAGATGACAGCTATAGCTTTCACAGGGTTGGTTTTCTATCGTTATGGAAACCTCTTTGACTTCTCTCTCATACCTGGATCAGTGTTTTTTCTTTACCATCTCATTTTGGAATTCAGTTGGGGCCGCTGATATTTATGCGGATGTAGTTCTTCTGATGAGCTAATGTGGTGGAGAACAATTTCAACTAAACTTCAGAACAAAACAACGTTTTTGAACGTACAAATAGAGAGTCTGCCTCTCAAAGTGAGCGATGCAATGCATTTGACGTGCATGTCTGACACTGTATGTACTGTTTTGCAGGGAAAATGGTGATGAAGATGTCACCATTAAAACCCTCTTCTGTGGGTTTTGTCAGTCTGACCTCACGAGGCCAGGAATGAATGGAGGTTCACCACTTACCCTGTTGTTCCTGGATACGTTCGTTAATGCTTAAGATGGGAAATTTTCTTCTCCTGTTTTTTCAAGTTAAAGCCTCATCAAATCATTTAAACTAGGGGACAAGGAACTGTACATTGCGTACCATTCTTAAACAAATGGAGTTTATTTGAAATTGTGTTCACAGTCTAATGCCAGTGTGGCCAATGGATTAAATTCAGCTTTCGGACTTCTAACCGTAACTTTCGACTTTACTCTTTTACATCTTCCAAACATGATTCTATCAAGGTATCCTTTCGTGGGTCCATGCATGGAGTTATTTCTTACTGTTTGACAATTGCATCAAACACTAGTTTGTAAAGAGCAAAAGTTTCCAGCACTTTGTTTCCAAGGGAATTGTGTAAAATTTATTTTAATGCATTGATGTGAGTGCTAGCAATCATGTCTCCAAGTCCTTTTGTCCAGTCGCATACTTTTCCTGTAAGGCCTGCACTTTTCGTCCATGATGAAGTTCTTCGCTTAGTTCCCGCGTGGCCTTCTCCTATCATTGCAATAAAGGAAGTATTAGCAGTGTGAATGATAACTATTCTAATGAAAAATTAATTTTAAAATAAAAATAAAATTTTATTTTTTTCTTGTATTAATTTCTATATAAAAATGCATGTTTGATAATGACACAAAATTTCTATTTTCGAAATGGAAATTCATTTAATAACGACATAAAATTTATCCCTCTCAATTGACGACAATAGCGACATCAAACCGGCAAGGGCAACCGACGACAGGGCAACGGTAGCTGGTGACCAACAACCAATGGTGGCTACCAATGGGGGTTGGTTAGCGAGTCACAGTCCATCTATGGCAGCGGCAAATGGTAGGTGGTGGCATTGAGTGGACACCCGATTAGTAGTGATAACAAATGATAAGAAGAGTTTTTATATCTCAACAAAAATAGAGAAATAAAAAATTTGTACTTCTCATTTCTACTCTAAACTTATTTCTAGACTAATAATTTATTTTAGAAATAGAAAAATGCAATTGCGTTACCAAATGGATTTTTAATTCTCAAAAAAAAAAATTGAATAAAAAAATAGTTCTGAAACAAAACTAGAATAATTATCATGCTCGCCCTAAGTATATGCTCCTTTTGCATAGTAACCAAGACAAAAAAAAACTTGTTTCTCATTATATATTTTGGTTATACACACTTTCAATATTCAAAGCAAACATGTATTACTTAACTTATTTCATTTCAATGCATGCTATTCACTTTTAAGGCCCAATGTGTTTTTGCAACTTTTTTTTGTCTCTATTTGTTGAGATGTAAAATGAAATTGAGAGACTGACTAGCATTCGTTATATCAATATCGACAGTTAGTTAAAAAGTTGATCTCAATTGAAGTATTGCAAGCGTGCAATGAGCTTGTACACTCAGTTAACTGTTCTACTTGTCTGTCTACAGGCATGATATCGTTGGAACTGTGTTTAAAGTGGGGAGCCATGTGAAGTAATCCAAAGTGGGTGAGCAAGTAGGTGTCGGGGTCGTAGTGGGCTCCTGCAAAAAATGTGAGATCTGCAAGCAAGATCGGGAAAACTACTGCCCCCAGACTATATTTACCTATAATTCCCATTAGACAGATGGAACAAAAACATATGGTGGTTACTCTGATATGATGGTCATTGATGAGCATTATGTGCTTTGTTTCCCTGACAAAGTAACCGTCGGAGATGGTGCGCCACTATTATGGGCTGGAATCACGGTGTATAGCCCGATGAAATACCATGGCACCACAGAGCAAGCATTTGAATGTGGCTGGACTTGGTGGGCTTGGTCATGTGGCCGTGAAAATGGGCAAGGCATTTGGCCTAAAAGTCACTGTTATTGGTTCCTCTTCCAAAAAGGAAGCTAAGGCGATTGAAAGACTCGGTGCTGTAAACAGTGACCTTACAGTAATGAAGGTGAGTGAAGTTTGGAAACAGTAACTAGTACCTTTCTACTGGCAGGAGGACTAGCATATCAATCATTGCTATATTCAGTCCTGTGATTCTCTTCTAGCGGACGCAATTCAAAATTTTTGTGATGCAATAGAGATGCACGGTCTCACCAATATTCCATCAAAAGCTGGAGATGACATAGTGTAGATATACCCGAATAGAAGGGGATTACTAAGTCAGTTATGCAGAGACTAGAGTACCTTAAATTATCCTAATGGAATTACTTGCTTCTTGCAGCCAGCTTTGGGAACCATAGACGACATTATTGACACAGTTTCTGCTGTGCACCCTCTTCTTCCATTGCTTAGTCTGCTCAAGCTTAATGGCAAACTTGTTACTGTGGGATTGCCTGATAAGCCCCTAGAGCTGCCCATCTTTCCCTTGGTTGTAGGTAAGGGATAAACTAGTGCTGCATTGAGTGGGTGGTCGAATTGTTTAAATGGAATTGCAAAATTGAGTCAAGTCAAAATAATTTAATTTTGGAGCTCGACTCGACATTGTCCAAACTCAAATTCACTTGTTAAGGCTGAATTTTAGTCTCTGCTCGAGTTAAGCACAAACTTGATCTCTAATTCTGAGAATATGATAAAACCATATGGAAAAAATGTCACAATGGTCCCTATACTATTGATAAATGTCCGATTTGGTCCCTCAACTTTCAATCGGCTCAATTTGGTCCCTCAACTATTTAATAAATGTCTGATTTTGTCCCTGAACTTTCGATCGGCTCAATTTGGTCCTTAAACTATTGATAAATGTTCGATTTAGTCCTTAGTTACTGTTTTTCCTTTCTTTTTTTTTCTTTTTTTTTTGCTTCTTCTCTCTTCCCTCCACCGGCTTCGGCGGAGGGAAGCTGGCTCTGGCAAGGGTCGCCCTCGCCGGCCGGCCTCGTCGGCGTCAGCGAGGGGCTCCCTCGCAGATCGGCGGGGAGCCCCTCCCGGCGTGCTCCCTCGCCCAACGCCGGCAAGGGGCTCCCACAGCCTAGCGTCGGGCGAGGGGCTCCCTCGCCTGGGCCCGTGAGGGAGCCCCTCGCCCGACGGGCTACGAGGAGACCCCTCGAGTCGCCGCGCGAGAGCACCCCGGCGCCGGCGAGGGGCTCCCTCGCTAGATCTATGAGGGAGCCCCTTGCCCGACGCCGGCGAGGGCTAGCGGCGGGCGACCCTCCCGAGCCGGCGGAGGGAAGAGAGAAGAAGCAAAAAAAATTAAAAATTAAAAAATTAAAAATTAAAATTAAAATAATAAAAATTAAAAAAGGAAAACAGTAACTAAGGACTAAATCGAACATTTATTAATAGTTTAGGGACCAAATTGAGCCGACCGAAAGTTCATGGATCAAATCAGACATTTATTAAATAGTTCAAGGACCAAATCGGACATTTATCAATAGTTCAAGGACCAAATTGAGCCGATCGAAAGTTCAAGGACGAAATTGCACATTAAGTAATAGTATATGGACCATTTGTGACATTTTCCCAAACCAGATAAATATATTACATGCTTCTTTACAGTATCTACAGATGCATAACTATCCTTAAAAACATAGAAGTTCAATTACTTGATTAGTTCAAGTTGAGTGTCTCTAAACTCAAGCTTGACTGGTTAAGCACTCGAGCTACTCGAACTCAAGAATGATCTAGCTGAGTCCGAGTGTTCCATGTGTCAAGCTTGAGTAGCTCACGAGTAACTTGACTTGCTTACACCCTACTTGCAGCTATCCAAACAAAACATTCTTCTGTAACAAACTTCTATTTTCTTTTCTCTTTGGCTTCCTTTCGATAGATTAATTTTGAGTTTTACCAACAAATGCGTATGAGCTGAAAAGGTGCTATAGACTTATGTTTTAATCAGTGTAGACTTATATTTTTCACTGCCGGAGATATTAGAAGTTCCAGCTTATGGTCAAGCTCGAATTGCAAGTTGCTGAACCAAACTACAATGATTCCGACTTTGTTAATTCTTTGAGGCGGCAAGCTTGTGGGCGGCAGTGATATAGGAGGAATGAAAGAGACTCAGCAGTTGCTAGACTTCCGTGCGGAACATGGTATCACTGCGGACGTTGAGGTAATCCGGATGGACTACATCAATACAGCCATGGAAAGGCTTGCAAAGTCTGATGTTAGGTACAGGTTTGTGATCGATGCGGCCAGCTCCTCGTCACAGTAGATATATGGTGACACGTTCTGGATATTTCATTTGCCATTTTTGAGGACTTTTCATTAGATTAAAAAGGATGAATAAATAAATAAATAATTCAAAAATAAAAGTCAACACTCGCTGTGCCACGTGGGGGATGGCGGACATCCACATTGGCGCTGTTCGGCCAAAATTGATCAGATGAACTCAATTGACAAAATGTGAAAATGTTTATGATCGAATTGGCAAATGTACAATAAATTTAGGTTTTTTGAATAATTTTTCCAAGTTTGAATGACACATGATAAAAACGTTTAAGAGATGAAAACAGACAGTGAAAACAACTGGCCGGATGGAAGTGCGTATACGTCACTGTTTTGGAAAGGGTAAAAGGGTCGTTTCCCACCTTTTTTTTTTCTTTCTTTCTTTGGTCTGTATCGTTTCACATAGTAAATAGCTCGAGAGAGACTGAGACCATAGGAAGAACATGTGGCTGCAAATGCATTTGTCCCCATCACGTACGTAGAGTCGTTTAAAACCTTAACCGAGGACCACAAACATACCGTCGTCGATCTCCGACGTGTGGAAGTCCCTAACCTCGTTAGCACTTTTCTGGTTACACCTCCGCCAACACGAAACAGACAGCAGATCCCTCCATCTCGGGGCTCTATCGTGATCCACTGATCACACCCCTATCTTGATTAAGGGAAGAAGATTTGCCCGGACGATCTGTGAAAACAACCAAAGAGATGTAAGGGTTCTCTCTTTATGTGATGAATCGACTCAGTATATACGAGCATGGCGATGAATTGATTTGATGGCTCATATATTGTTATTCATGATATTGATCCGTTAATATCATCAGGGTGTTAATCATCTCCGAAAGATTTATCACCTGTATGGAAACAAATCTCGAGTTATTGCCATATGGAAATAAAGAGTTATCGCCAAATAAAAAGAAAAACACAATAAGATTAACACGATAAGATTAGGCATGTAATTATTCTCGCATTTATTGCTGGTGCACTCTTCATTCTAATTCCAACTGCTTTTTAGTAATGGTATACATAAAAAACAGTCTGTCAAAAAAAGTTGCACGAGTATTTTAGAGGCAAGTGATGGCGGAATCACCGGTTCAAGAGCATCCTCACAAGGCCAACGAGGCCGTCGTTGGGCTGCCCAAGATAAGTCTGGCCTTCTCTTGCCCTTCCATTTCTCTCGGAGGCACCTACCTAGCTAGCGATAACGCTTCGACTACGAGCATGGGAACATTCGAGAATGAATATTCGGATAACAGCATGCTCGGAGTTCTACTTTTTGCCGTGTATTGATTAATTAATACAATAGGTCTCCAAGTCAGGGGGGTACCACAGCTTCCTGTCGTTTTCATCTTATCTCTATAGTGCAATAAAGTAGATTAGGTTTTGTTGACCAAATAGATTAGGTTGTTTCTTTCTGAATAAACTGAGAAGGACGTATGCTTTATTATGCTTGGGCTTATAGCCAATGATTAGTCATGGACATGGGGATGAAATTTTTATTTCAATAATTGAACACAAGGTTTCACTCTGTTTCTAGTTTTAGACTAGTCTTCAATGGAGGTGAACGCTTCAGGTTTCATTTAGAACTTGGAACCTACCCGTTAAAATAGATTTTTCATTTTTTAGAACCTAAAACTTGGAACCTTTCCAATGTCAGTTTCAAGATCTACCTAAGTTCCACCTATATTATTAATTGAATGATTGATGTGAATTAAAACCTTTAATGACCATCACTTGCTACTATAATTCACCAACCATAAAGATACAGAAAATATGAACATTAATGAAATAAAAGTCTCAGTCATAAAATTGAATCTCAAATTAGAGCTTTTAGATTATATATTCATTATCAAACCGTATGAAATATCGCAAGATCACATGAAGACATAAACCAAGAAAAACATTAAAACTTGTTCTAGGTTTTAGGTCACAAATTACATGTTTTAATTTCAAGTTCCTCCAACTAAACACCTAAAACTTAGCCATCAAAACAGAATCTTCATATTTTGGAATCTGAAATCTACTATGTATACCTTGGAACTGGGAACCTACAAGTTCCTAACAATCCGATTCTCAGGTTTCACGTTCTTCCTTGAAACCATGCTCACCGCTAGTCTCTAATGGATCACCAAAGGATGGCAAAATAACACATGCGTTGAGGTAATGGTTTTGTCCAGAAAAGGAAAAGGTTATAGGGATGAAAAAAGAGGAAGAGGAAAGTTGAAAGGTACACAATTGATCTCAGGGAAACAACAAAGAAATTTGAGTTGATTTCCTTTTTCAAAAATCTTAATTTTGAGATGATGTTCTCCGTAGTGAGATGACAGCTATAACGTTTACAGGGTGGGTTTTCTATCGTTATGGAAACCTCTTTGACTTCTCTCTCAAACCTGGATCAGTGTTTTTTCTTTACTATCTCATGTTGAATTCAGTTGGGGGCCGCTGATATTTATGCGGATGTAGTTCTTCTGATGAGCTAATGTGGTGGAGAACAGTTTCAACTAAACTTCAGAACAAAACAACGTTTTTGAACGTACAAATAGAGTCTGCCTCTCGAAGTGAGCGATGCAATGCATTTGACGTGCATGTCTGACACTGTATTTACTGTTTTGCAGGGAAAATGGTGATGAAGATGTCACCATTAAAACCCTCTTCTGTGGGTTTTGTCAGTCTGACCTTCACGAGGCCAAGAATGAATGGAGGTTCACAACTTAACCTGTTGTTCCTGGGTACGTTCGTTAATGCTTAAGATCTGAAATTTTCTTCTCCTGTTTTTCAAGTTAAAGCCTCATCAAATCATTTAAACTAGGAGGCAAGGAGCTGTACTATGGGATACCTTAAATTCTCCTAATGGAATTACTTGCTTATTGCTGGCAGCTTTGGGAACCGTGGACCACATTATTGACACGGTTTCTGCTGTGCACCCTCTTCTTCCATTGCTTAGTCTGCCCAAGCTTGATGGCAAACTTATTACTATGGGATTGCCCGATAAGCCCATAGAGCTGCCTATCTTTCCCTTGCTTGTAGGTAAGGGATAAACTAGTGCTGCACTAAGTGGGTGGTTGGACTGTTTAAATGGAATTGCAAATTTGAGTCGAGTTAAAATATTTTAATTCTGGAGCTCAACTCAACTCGATTGTCCATTGCTTGATACTCAATTTTGTTGGAGATGTGTCTCAATGTTGCTGATGTTCTGTCGTTTTTCTTTTTTTTTTTTTTTTATTCAGTCAAGTTTATTTATTATGCAGTTGGTTTGTTAGCTATTTTCTAAGAAGTAGAACAAGACGTTTGTGTGCGGTTATGTTTTGCACATTTGTGTGCGGTTATGTTTTGCACATTTCTGTGCGGTTTCAAAACAGGTTCTTATTTAGCTTGTACTAGATAGTTTTTTTTTATTTTATTAACGATGTATGAAGTTCAATGTTCTGCTTCCTTCCTTCTCTCTTAGTGTAATAGAGATATTTCTGTTTTTTAGTTGATTATATCTGCAATAACAATGGTATCAGAGCTTTTGTGGGATCTTAAGGGACTATGAAGTGAGGGTAAGTGAGTGAAGACTACTTCCAATTTGCAAAGAAAAAGGCTGATGGAGGCAGGATCGAGTGGATTCTTTGCAAAGGCTGCTCTAGTCTTTACTGGGGAAAATTATCAAGCTTGGGCTGTCAAGATGACATCATTCTTGGAGGGTCATGATCTATGAGAGGCTGTGGAGAATGATTATGAGGTTGCTTTACTTCCAAACAATTCAACCTTGAATAAGATAAAGTACCATAAAGAGAGAATCACAAGGAAGGCCAAGGCAAAGTCTTGCATGTATGCTGCTGTCTCACCCCCTATTTTCACAAGGATCATGAGATGTGATTCTGCAAAGGCAATATGGGATTTCTTGAAGGATGAATACGAGGGAGATGAGAAGATAAGGAGCATGAAGGTGCTGAATCTCTTGAGGGAAATTGAGAGACAGGAGATGAAGGATTGAGAGTCAGTGAAGGAGTATTCTGATAGGCTGATTGAGATAGCTGAAAAAATCATAATCTTAGGGACTGACTTGAAGGATGAAAGGCTAGTTCAAAAGATCCCGGTGTCTCTTCCAAAGAAGTTTGAAGCCACCATAGCTTCTCTAGAAAATATAAGAGACTTAGCTGACATAAAACTTGCAGAATTGTTAAATGCCCTTTAGGCACATGAGCATAGAAGACTAATGAGAAGAGAAGAGCCTGTAGAGGGTGCGCTGCAAGCTAGAGTGAAGTCCAATGATGGAGGTAAAGGGAAGAAATGGAATCTGTCCAAAGGAAAAGCTGGTGACTCAAAGTTTATAGCAAAAGAAGGAAATTCTAGTGGGTCTAGCAAATGGAAGAAGAACAAGAAGCCTTGTCAATACTGTGGTGGAATTAATCATCAGTTCTTTAGATGTTGGAGGAAGCCTGATGCTAAGTGCAGAAGATGTCACAAGTTTGGTCACATGGAAGCGATCTGCAAAGAAAAAAATTACCAGCAAACAGGAGAAGCACAAGTAGCAGTGAATGAGACTGAGGAAAAACACTTGTTTGTAGCTTCCTATTCTGGCTCTTCTATTGAGATTGATGCATGGCTAGTGGATAGTGGTTGTACCAATCATATGACTGGCAATTTGAAGCTGTTTAGGAGTTTAGACAGGTCAATCAGGTCAGAGTCAGAATTGGCAATTGACAGTATATTGAAGTGCAAGGGAATGGTACAGTGGCTATTGAAGGAAATCATGAGGTGAAGCTGATCAAGTGATGTTCTCTTTATGCCAAAAGTTGATCAGAATCCGTTAAGTGTTGGTCAATTAGTTGAAAAGGGCTATAAAGTGAAGTTTGAAGGAAAGGAATGTCCTATTGATAATGCAGATAGCAATGAAGTGCTAAGAAGGCCAATAAGGGACAAGAGCTTCATGTTTAAGCCACAAGAGATGCAACAAATGGCTTTAAAGTGCAAAGAAGAAAATGCATAACTATGGCATAAAAGGTTTGGGCATGTTCACAGAAAGAATATGTTGTTTATGCAGAGGAATAGCTTGGCAGATAACTTGCCAAGTTTGGAGAAGGAATTTCCAAAGTGCAGAACTTGTCTTCTTGGCAAGCAAGCAAGATTTCCTTTCAAAGGAGGAGGCTAGAGAGCATGTGAGAAGCTACAATTAGTCCACACAGATTTATGTGGACCTATGTCTGAGTCATCTCTCAATGGTAATAGGTATTTCATTACTTTCACTGATGACATGACTAGGATGAGTTGGATTTATTTTCTGCAAGCCAAATCTGAAGTTGCTGATGTGTTTATGAAGTTCAAAGCCTTAGTTGAGAATCAAAGTGGAAAAATTAAAATGCTCAGGTCTGACAATGGTTCTGAGTATACTGCTCACAAGTTTAAGTTAAACTGTGAGCAAGCAGAAATTGTGTAGTAGTTCACCTCAACAGAATGGGGTCAATGAGAGGAAAAACATAAGCATTATGGAGATGGCTAGATGTATGATGCAGGAGAAGATGTTACCTAAGAGGTTCTAGGCTGAGGTGGCTAATACTGCAATGTTCATGTTGAACAGATTGCCCACAAAGGCCTTAGAGAGGTCAACACCTTTTAAAGTATGATAAAGTGTTAAACCTTTTGTGAAGAATTTGAAGGTTTTTGGGTGTTTGTGTTATACTCACGTTCCTCAGGTCAAGAGGGACAAGTTGGATAAAAGAGCTGAGCTTGGAATCTTCATTGGGTATAGTCTTCAATCAAAGGCTTACAAGATTTTTCACCCTATGACAGGGAAGGTGTCTGTGAGCAGGGATGTTGTTTTTCTAGAGAAAGATGAGTGGAATTGGATGGAAGAAAAGAATGCAAGACAATAGCAATCTGCAAAACAACAACTTGCAACAATTGTAGAGGTTGATGAAGTTGTGGATGGATTTGGAAGATAGTATGGATGATCTGCCAATAAGAGGCACAAGGTTACTTGTTGAAATCTATGAAAGAAGCAATGTGGCAGTGCTTAAACCATCTAACTTTGTGGAAGCTAGGGAGGATCAGAGGTGGATTGCAACAATGCAAGAGGAGTTTGCAATGATTCAGAAAAACCACTCATGAGAGCTTGTTGACAGACCATCTGATAAGAATGTGATTGGGGTTAAGTGGGTGTTCAAAACAAAACTTAATCCTGATGGTTCTGTCAATAAACACAAAGCCAGACTGGTTGTGAAAGGCTATGCGCAAATATGGGGAGTAGACTATTCTGAAACATTTGCTTTTGTTGCAAGACTTGATACAATCAGACTACTATTAGCTGTTGCAGCTAGAGAAGGGATGGCTTATATTTCAATTAGATGTTAACTCTGCATTTCTAAATGGAGAGCTTGAGGGGAAGATTTTTGTTGAACAACCTGAAGGCTTTAGTATCAAAGGGCAAGAAGAGAAGGTATACAGATTGAGGAAAGCTCTATATGGGAAGATAGATCAATATTTGCAGGATTTTGGTTTTGTAAGAAGCTTGAGTGAGTTCACTCATTATGTCAAGAGGGTGAATCACAGTGTTGTAATTATGTCACTCTATATAGATGATTTATTGGTGACAGGGAGTGATGTGGAACTGATAGAGAGGGTGAAGCAAGGTTTGTTTACAGGTTTTGAGATGTCAAACTTGGGAAATATGGCTTACTTTTTGGGTCTAGAAATCAAACAAGCTTCACATGAGATCTTTATCTGCCAGAAAAAAAAAATACATGAAGGAAATTCTGAAAAAGTTTCAAATTGAAGATTTTCGAAGTGTAAGCACTCCTATGGCTACTAAGGAGAAGTTGCAGAAGAATGATGGAACGGATACAGTAGATGCTTCTATGTATAAAAGTTTGATTGAATGTTTCATGTATCTTACAACAACCAAACCAGATATTCTATTTGCTATAAGTGTTCTATCCATGTTCATGAGTAGTCACAGTTAGTTACATTTGGTTGCTGCAAAAAGGGTCTTAAGATACCTCAAAGGAACATTGTTCTTTGGTATGAAATTTAGGAAATGTCAGAAGTTTAAGTTGCAGGGCTTTTCTGATAGTAATTGGGCTAGCTCAATGAATGACATGAAAAGTACACCTGGGTACTACTTCACTCTTGGTTTCGCTTGTTTCTCCTAGTGTTCCAAGAAGCAGGAGATTGTAGCTCAATCCACTACAAAGGCTGAATTTATAGCAGCTACTGCACCTGCAAATTAAGCTTTGTGGCTGAAGAAGATAATGAAGGATTTGTGGTTGAATTCTAGTGATTGCATTGAAGTTAATGTGGACAATCAAGTTGCTTTAGCAATATCACATAATCCAGTTTTCCATGGCAAAACCAAGCATTTCAAAGTCAAATTTTTCTTTCTGCGTGAGGTGCAACAAAGTGGTGAAGTTAAGTTGGTCTATTGCAAATTTGAAGATCAACTTGCAAACATGTTCACAAAGCCACTTTAGGCTAGAAGATTTGAGCTGTTAAGAGAGAAAATAGGAGTTTGCAGCAACAACTGATCCAATGAGGAGTTTGTTGGAGATGTGTCTCAGTGCTGCTGATGTTCTGTCGTTTTTCTTTGTTTTTTTTTTTTTTTTTTCAGTCAAGTTTATTTATTATGCAGTTGGTTTGTTAGCTATTTTTTAGGAAGTGGAACAAGTGGTTATGTTTTGCACATTTGTATGCAGTTATGTTTTGCACGTTTGTGTGCGGTTTCAAAACAGGTCCTTATTTAGCTTGTTCTAGATAGTTTTTTTTTTTTTAATTATTATTAACGATGTATGAAGTTCAATGTTCTGCTTCATTCCTTCTCTCTCAGTGTAACAGAGAAGTTTCTGTTTTTTAGTTGGTTATATCTGCAATAACAAATTTGAGCACAATTGGTCAAGTATGATTTCTCAAAGTGGAAATCAACTTGATTAAGCTTTATTTAAGCTCGAGCTCGAGCTCAAATTCACTTGTTGCTAAATTTTAGTCTATGCTCGAGTTAAGCATGAACTTGATCTTTAATTCTGAGAATATGATGAAAACAGATAAAACGTGCTTCTTTATAGTATCTACAGATGTATAACTATCCCTAAATATATAGAAGTTCAATCACTTGATTAGTCTGAGTTGAGTCTCTCTAAACTCAAGCTTGACTGGTTAAGTACTCGAGCTACTTGAACTCGAGAATGATCTAGCTGAGTTCGAGTGTTCTATGTGTTAAGCTTGAGTAACTCACGAGCAGCTTGACTTGCTTACCCTACTTGCAGCTATCCAAACGAAACATCTTCCGTAACAAACTTCTATTTTCTTCTCTTTGGCTTCCTTTCGACAGATTAATTTTGAGTTTTACCAGCGAATGCACATGAGCTGAAAAGGTGCTATAGACTTACGTTTCAATCACTATAGACTTGTATTCTTCACCACCGGAGATGTTAGAAGTTCCAGCTTATGGTCATGCTCGACCTGCAAGGCGCTGAATCAAACTACAATGATTCCGACTTTGTTAATTCTTTCAGGCCGCAAGCTTGTGGGTGGCAGTGATATAGGAGGAATGGAAGAGACTCAAGAGATGCTACACTTCTGTGCGGAACGTGGCATCACTGCGGACGTTGAGGTAATCTGGATGGACTACATCAATACAGCCATGGAAAGGCTTGTGAAGTCGGATGTGAGGTACAGGTTTGTGATCGATGTGACCAGCTCCTTGTCACAGTAGATATATGGTGACGCGTTCTGAATATTTCATTTGCCACTTTCGAGGACTTTTCATTAGAATAAAAAGGATAAATATATAAATATATAAATAATTCAAATACTTTTCATTAGAATAAAAGGGATAAATATATAGAAATATATATAAATAATTCAAATATTAATGTCAACACTGGCTGGCTGTGCAATGCAAGAGATATTCATGTCAATGTTTTTCGACCAAAATTAACCGGATGGAGTCAATTGATAAAATATGAAAAGGTTTATGATTGAATTAGCAAAAATACTATGGTTTTGGACTTTTTGAATAATTTTTCCAAGTTTAGATGACACGTAATAAAAACGTTTAAGAAATGAAAACGGATAGTGAAAACAGTTGACTGGGACGAAAGTGCACTTCTATGTCACTGCTTTGAAAAGGGTAAAAGAATCGTTTCCCACATTTGTTCTCTTTTTTCGGCCTGTATCGTTTCACATAGTAAATAACTCGAGAGAGACTGAGACCATGGGAAGAACATGTGGCTGCAAATGCATTTGTCCCCATCACGTACGTGGAATCGTTGAAAACCATAACCGAGGACCACAAACATACCGTCGTAGCTCTCCGACGTGTGGAAGTCTCTAACCTCGTTTGCACTTTTCTGGGTATACCACCGCCAACACGTAACAGACAGCAGTAGCCCTCCATCTCGCGGGGCTCTGTCGTGATCCACTGATCACACCCCTATCTTGAGTAAGGGAAGAAGAATTGCCCGGACTATATGGGAAAACAACCAAAGAGATGTAGGGGTTCTCTATTTATGTATTTCCACATCTTGTTTCTTTTCTTATTCAAGGGCACTAAAACAAGGAACGGCGTAGAATGCTCGAAGCGAAACAACCCAATTGTTCTAGTTGGTGGTCCGACATCGAACGTAGAAAGTTTTGCCTACAATGAAATGAACTCGGACCCGGTCCTTGAGCTGAGACAACTACTTTCCGATGCTGCCCTGTAAATGAAGCGCCATGATCATCCCCAAGTAATGCGACTCTTAGCTCGTTAAGTTTCAGTTGAAACGTCAACTTTGCGAAAAATAAGAGAAGGGGAAAGATAATTAGCAGCTCGGTCCATTTCCAACTCTAGCCTTCATAATTCATAAGTGAAATGTACCAGAAGAAAGCGAAGTTTGCGGTTGGAAATGGCACTTGGAAAACATGAGAGTAGTTGTACACTGGCGCCGTTGTCCCTGCCTAACCAGCAGTACAACGAGCACCACAGAAGACATGGCTTCACAAGCCAACCAAGTAGCATTCGCGTTGATGGATCATATAACTTTGATAGTCTGCCCCAACACATGTTCAGCGTTTTGTGGTCACAGCTAATCCCGACAAGAATTGCAGGCTCTCGCCCATCCACCTGATGGTGAGGGGGCGGTGGTCATGGCCCCAATGCACGTGAGAGATTTTGTGAAGCCACTACTCATTGTTTAAAAGCTTAAATTTTTAAATGAAGCAGAACTTCTTTTGTCGCACAAAATGTCACATCAATTTACAAAATAATCTATGTCACGCCTCTTTCTCATTCCCACATGGAGTCCCATGTGATCATCACGTGCCAATTTTTGCCACATGAACGAACCACTGAAGTTGCTAATCCTGAGTCAAGGAAGAATTTGATCATACATAATAAGAGCATGAGTTGAAAGGGTTTGAAGGCAACAAAACAAACGATGATATTGTCCTAACCCTATTGTAATTATACCAATTCAATCTTAAATAGTTTAATTGTACAAATTGAATTTTAAACATTTTCACATTTTGTCAATTGAGTTTATCTGGTTAACTTTAGCTAGAAATCACTAACATGGATGACGGTTGGTGCTAACTTTGGCATTTTTTAAATAATATTTTAATAAAAACTTAAAGTTTTAGATGAAACGGAAATTCTTTTGTCGCACAAAATGTCACATCAATTTACAAAATAATCTATGTCACGGCTCTTTCTCATTCCCACGTGGAGTCCCATGTGAGCATCACGTGCCAATTTTTGCCACATGAGCGAACCACTGAAGTTGCTAATGCCGAGTCAAGGAAGAATTTAATCATACATAAGAGCATGAGTTGAAAGGGTTTGAAGGCAACAAAACAAATGATGATATTGTCCTAACCCTATTGTAATTATACCAATTCAATCTTAAATAGTTTAATTGTACAAATTGAATTTTAAACATTTTCACGTTTAGTCAATTGAGTTTATCGGGTTAACTTTGGCTAGAAATTACTAACATGGATGACGGTCGGTGCTAACTTTGACATTTTTTTTAATAATGTTTTAATAATTTTTAAATTTTTTTAATAATTTTTTGATTTTTTTTTTTTCTTTTTTTTTCTTTTTTTTCTTTACTTTTTTTTTTTTCTCAAGACTTACCGCCGGTGATGGCCAACACGCTTTCACTAGATCTGGCTTGGCAAAGGTGTTGCGGCGAAGTCAACTTGGGGCAAGGGCATCCCCTAGGAAATAGAAAAGAAAAATAAAATAAAAGAAAATTGAAAAAGATCCATATCAATACCAATCATGCCACTTAGTACAAGCAGTATCTACGTCAACGATTTTCCGGCCAAAATTGGCCGAATTGACTCAACTGACATACTTAGAATAGATTAAGGACTTTTTTGCTAATTTTCCCCAAATGAAATTGGACTAACAACATATCGAGAGGAAACTTTTGTGCCAATAATCTGAAAATGGAAAAGAATCATTTTCGACGCTAAACAGTTCGAGAAATGAGACCGTAAGGAAAATGTGGGGCTGTGAACACATTCACGTACGTTGAATCGAATGCAAAAACCAAAGTCTACAGAGACCAGGACCAAAAACAAACCAAATTGAAAAAGACTAGCTCGTTTGCTCGTTTTGTCTCTACCACGCGTCTTTCTCCATCTTACATGTGAATCTCTGAATCTCATTGTCGCAAATTAAGAGATGGAGAAGAAACCTCTTCTTGTAGATGCACGTCTTGACTGTACAATGGTCGAAGCGAAACAACCCTATTGTTTTAGATGGTGGTGCGATATCGAATCTGGAAAGTTTTTGCATGAAATGAAATGAACTCTGACCTGCTCCTTGATCTGAGACAACTGCTTTAGATGCTGCCGTGAAAATGAAGTAGATGCCCAGCGATTATCCTGGAAAAATGCTACTTTTAACTTAGGTTTTATGTCTCAGAGTCAAAACTTAGGTTTTATGTTTCAGAAGTCAGAAGGCCCAGAAAGAGAAAGGACAAATAGAGTTTGTGCTTGAAATGGGATTTCTGGAACGGGAGATTAGCTGTACACCGTGGCTATCATCCCTAACCTACTGGCAATGCCCCGAGAATCACGGGCATGGGTCCACAAGTCAACTTGGTGTTCAAGTAGGCCCAATTATATCAGCATTCAAGCTCCGCGTGATTCAGAACCTGAATCAAGTGGAGACGAGCGCAAGCTTGAATACTTAACCTGTCTAGCTCGTGCTGATCATACAATTGTATTTTTTAATTATACATGTACGCTCATTATTATGAATACACTATGAACTCTTCAATTACTTTGAGTTCGAGATTATTCAAAATTCAAGTAATATTAATTGACTAATCAAGGTGAGTAAAATCGAGCTCGAGCTTATTTGACAACTTATTCAAGTTAAGCTCAAGAAGAGTACCGGATCTTGAATATTAGGGTGGAGTCGACTCGATTACGCGAGCTTATTTGACAACTTATTCTAGTTAAGCTAGAGAAGGGAAGAGAGAGAGAGAGAGAGAGAGAGTAGGTGGTCCTCTTGGTGTTTAAGATAATAAGGAATTTTTATAAGATATTTTCCTATGTTACAGAAATGATGACATTTTTCAATCTTTCTTAACTTGGTGTCAAAGGTAGTGTTAGCCCTTTCGCAAATGTGTGTCATCAAAATTCTATGTGTTGTCGTAATGCAGCTTGCACTTAAAAGAGGGTGCTAAAGTATTGTCTCATATCGCTTGACAACAAGTCTTAAAACCTCTTGATTTTATGTTGTCTCACTTCACCTATCATTTTAAGTTCTTGGATTAGACCTTCATGTTAATTATCCATATCTTTCAAGATTGCACATATATCTCCTTTTTATTGTGCATATTAGGAGTGATCGGTTTCTGGTTTGGTCTAATTTAGCCTAGGAATGGGGAACCAAGCTGGGAGGACCAATTCCTAGTTTTCAAGACCAAGGACCAGTTGATCGGTCCGTTTCCATGGAACCAGTCACTTAACAACGATCAGATGACCAAACAATGATATAGGCATTGGTGCTCCTCTTCCTCAAGGGTGCATTCTTGGCCAAGGATCATCTCAAAGGAGAGCGACGGGGGAGATGGCTAGCTGCTGAAGAGGGGCTACAAGGTGGAGAGGGAGAAAAGAGAATAGTTGGGTTGGGATTTTGGTTAATGTATGTGTAAATTTTCACATCATGTAAGGGCAATACGGAGAAGTTAAGCTTTTCGGGGTGGTGTTAATTATGAATTAATATACACTATTTTGTTGTTGATCAGCTAGGCTCCATTTAATTAGCAAAAAAAAATGTCATATGTTATAAAAATGCTTTACAAGAGAATGATAATATTTTCTGGTATTTAATTAAAACCTTAAATGAACTAAAAATATTTTTCGTAATTTGATATAAAAAAATTTATTTGATATTCTTAAATAAACATATACTATATGGGTGGTATTAATTTGCGCATGGGCAGCTGAGGAATTGGATAAGGGCACCAACAAATTCATGTTTGTAATCATGTTTTTATATACATCTTAGATTGAGATTGCGATTGCTACGTGGGAATTTTCCCAGAATTCAAAAGCATTTTTATGAAGTTTAGCTTTTTCTAGGTGGCGAGGACTTTGACCTAACCTGTATGCTCTAATCGGTTGCTGATCCTTCGGCGTTTGAAAGTGGGATTCCTAGAACAGGAGATCCGCACCATGCACGTTTTTTCTCGAACACACAAATGTTGCACCACTGTCAGTAGAATGAATCCAAACACTCGTTCCGAACACTTGTTGGCCTCCGCTTTTATTTAAAGGCGTCCTGCGTGCATGTTCACTTCACCACGACCTCTCCCTTTTACTTCTTCATAGCAAAACCCTGGTGATCGAAAACCTCCACAGCCAAAGATATATATAGCAATAGCCATAGACAAACGCTCCGGCTGCTGCCGCCACAATGAGCTCCACCACCCCCTCCACCATTAATGCCCTACTTCTCTTGGCACTCGTTGCTTTATGTAATATCGTGAAACAGCAGCTTTGTCGGAAAACTATCAGAAACAAACATAATCGACTCCCACTCCCTCCGGGGCCCACCCCATGGCCAGTGGTCGGTTGCGCCCCGGCCATGCTTCGCAACAAACCCGTGTTCCGGTGGATCCATCGGCTGATGAAGGAGATGAACACCGAGATAGCGTGCATCCGCCTAGGGAGCACGCACGTCATTCCCGTGACCTGTCCAACAATCGCCCAAGAATTCCTCAGGAAGCAGGACTCCTTGTTCGCCTCAAGGCCAGTTACGATGGCGTCCGGCACATTCAGCAGCAGCTACTTGACGACAGCCCTCTCGCCCTATGGGGAGCAATGGAAGAAGATGAGGCGGGTCTTGGTGTCGGAGGTAGTATGCCCGGCTCGGCACAAGTGGCTCCACGACAAGAGAGCAGAGGAAGCCGATAACCTAATGAAGTATGTCTTTAACCTATGCAAAACATCAGGTCATCAAGTGAACTTGAGAAACACTACGAGGCACTATACAGGGAATGTGACAAGAAGGCTGATGTTCAACAAGAGATACTTTGGCAAGGGAAGGCAAGATGGAGGACCAACCATTGATGAAGAACAACATGTCGATGCAATCTTCCATGCACTGCACTATCTCTATGCATTTTGTGTTTCTGATTACTTTCCATTCTCAGTGGGGCTTGACCTTGATGGGCATGAGAAGGAAGTAAAAGAGAGTGAGAGGACTCTTAGGAGGTTGCATGAACCCATAATAAGTGAGAGGATCAAACGATGGAGGGACGATTTGAGTTCGAGTGTAATGAAAAAGAGCCTCAAGACTTGTTAGATGTTCTGATTATGCTTAAAGACCCACAAGGGATGCCATTGCTGACGCCAGAAGAAGTTCGAGCGCAGACCATGGTAAAGTTATATCCCTCTTCCTAGAGTGTTCGATCAAATATAAACTAAAAAAACTATACAACCTGATTGGTGTCTCCATATGTGCAGGCCACGGACCTACAGTGGTCTAAATAGTTTAAATTCTAACATAAACATGCATGACCTAATATGCAGGAGATTATGATTGAAGCGGTGGACAATCCAGCAAACGCAGTCGAGTGGGCAATGGCAGAGATGATAAATCAGCCTGAACTCCTTAACAAAGCCACAGAAGAATTAGATAGAGTTGTGGGCAAGGAGAGGTTAGTCCAAGAATCCGATATCCCCCGGCTCAATTACATCAAAGCATGTGCACGGGAAGCCTTTAGGCTCCACCCAATCGCGCCCTTCAACGTTCCACACGTAGCCATGTCAGACACTGTGGTCGCTGGCTATCGCATTCCCAAGGGCAGCCACATCCTTTTGAGCCGGGTCGGCCTCGGTAGAAACCCCAAGGTTTGGGAGGAACCCCTCAAGTTTAAGCCGGACCGGCACATCACGAGTGACCAAGCGGAAGTCGTGCTGACTGAACCCAACTTGCGCTTCATTTCTTTCAGCACTGGCCGGCGCGGGTGCATGGGTGCCACACTTGGGACAACAATGACCGTGATGCTCCTCGCCAGGCTAATCCAAGGGTTTAGTTGGAGTAAACCCTCCAATTTGTCGAGCATCAGCCTTGCCGAGTCGAGAAATGACCTATTCCTCGCCGAACCACTAGTAGCTCAAGCGGAGCTGCGATTGCCAAGTCATCTCTATCTTGCATAGATGCAAGTACAAAGTCATGGTGATGTACTTCCATATATATTTTATGAATAATCGATATTAATGTAATAGAAACGGATGTCCAATGGATAGAAACTGGACATCCAAATAAGAAATCTCGAGTGTGAATTACAGGCTCATGCTCAAGAAAATTCTAATGTAGTGATGTAAAATTCCTCTATCTTCAATATAATCTCCACCTCTTGAAATTGAGTAAGTCCTACAGTCATTCTTTATTAAGCTGTCTCCAGTTGTTGCTAGTATAGGATTTCTGTGTGCACTTCGTTCACATTGAACATGGGAAAGGAAAGGTAGGGACACTCAATAATTCGCAAGTTTTGTCGTTTCAAGTTAAACATGAAAAACATGGTTTTGGATCATCTCTGCAATTGCCCCTTTCGACTGCGTTTGATGGATTGTTCCACCGCTTCAATCATAATCTCCTGCATATTAGGTCGTGCATGTTCATGTTGGAGACACCAATCAGAATGGACAGTTTTCTTTTTCTTTTTCTTTTTCAAAGGGAAAATGTCACCGAAAATCCTAAACTTTACTCAATATGGCAAATTTACCCCAAAATGACACAAAAAAAAAAACCTCAAACTTTGCTAACCGTGACACATTTACCCTAAATCTCAAACTTATATTCGGCCGATACATTTATCCCAAATTATAGAGCATTTGTGTTGGGTCGGGCAAGGACAGCCCTCCCCAGATTCGGCAAGGCAACCCTTGCCCGACGCAAGTGAAGCAACCCTCACCTGGGCCAAATCTGGCGAGGAATGCCCTCGCCGGATCTAGCAAAGGCTATCCTCACCCGACCTAGGGGAGGCTCACCCTCGCTTACGTCCAACTTCCCTTTGCCATAAGAAGAAAAAATAAAAAAAAAATGAAAGGAAAAATAGAAAAATAAAAGAAAAATAAAAGAAAAAAAAAAAGATAAAGATGCTCTTCAACCATAGAGTTTGGGTAAATGTATCACAGTTGGCAAAGTTTGGGGGTTTTTTATGTCACAAAAAAAGTTCGAGGCACCACCGGCCTTTGCAGCGTGGATGGTAGATCATTTGCCCTCCACTGAGGAGGCCAAGGTTCGAAGCCCTGCGAAGCAGGAGGCTGAAGCGTTGTGTGGTGAGTTAAGCATGGCGTCGGGGTGGTGGTTTCCGTGCTAGCGACACCTGGGGGTTTACGTGGCGGCTATCGGCCAAAGCGATTCCTCCAGCAACCAAAAAAAAAAAGTTCGAGGCAAATTTATTACATTGGGTAAAGTTTAGGGTTTTTGATGGCTTCCCCCTTATTTTTTATGAAAACTCTAGAAAGAAGGAAAACCCATTGTCATTTCCATTTACTATGCATGGGAAGCTTATATTATATAAAAATTGAATAATACAAGCACGGTTACATGTTAATTTGTTCATGCATTTATTTCGCATTCAACCACGGTATTCATTCTCGTTCGGCTCATCACGTCCAACAATGGTTGGAACAGTTTGCAAAACCCATCCGATCATTTTCATGTGTGGATGGGTCAGTGAATATGTGTGAAATTTTCGTTTCCAAATTCAAAGACCAAAGGTACAGTAAATACCTCATTTAGTAAATTTGAACTTTTTCTATGATTAAGGAAATGCTAAAAATTGAATTGAACAAAATCAGTCCAAAATCAAATAAAATAAAAATTGGAAAAGAGAGAAAACTAATGGACAAGTCTATAAAGATCAGCATGGCTAAAAACACTATTCAAAACTCTATTGATTACCTAGATTGGAAGACAAAAAAATAAAAAAGAAGAGGAAATATCATCGCAAAAGAAAATGGGCAGGGCAGCGATCTAAACTGGACCGAGGCCCCAAAACGGCCTATATCCTACTAATCTTTCTATGCAAGTTAATTGCCAAAATTCATTTGTATTTAAACTAGAATCGACCTATTGCATTAAACCACTTGTAATTTTAACGAGTTAATTTTTAAAGGTTCCTTTTGATGAACACATCACATTCACAAATTAAATAAGAATCGACATTATGTTAACAAATTAAAGTCGTAATAAAATGAAAAGAAACTAAGAATCTTTTTTTCGAGTTCAATAGGTGCTTTTAGTAGTTTGCGTAAAATCACCAACATTTGCCTCAGCCAAGAAACAAGGGGGTATTTGTTATCCAAAGAAGTGATCAAAGAATGAGAGTTCTTGGGAAGGGATTAATAGGGTTGGAACTGTCACCAACAAGGCTTTCATGCTTGCAGAAACAATTTAGAGTAAGTCTTTTGTTAAAATATGTCTCGAGTTTAAGCTCATTAAACAGAAACTTGGACCTCAAATTAGTTAACTTGCGGATAAGGAAATATTACTATCATTCAAGCGGAGATTGGCAAGGGAAAATCAAAAAGGGAAAGTCATAACTTTGACTTGGATAAAAGATGCACTCGTCAACTTCCTCAGCCAAGAGAGGAAATAAATAAATAAAACGGAAAATGAAATATAAACTTGATTAAAGGAAGTTGGACTTCCTAATTTGACTTGGCTTGGGACTCTCTTCTTTGACCGAGGCGGTGCACATACAAGCATATATATGTGGCACCCCAAAACACCTAATGTCACCACAGATTACCAAAGAAGAACCTTAGTTCCTAGGCATTTTTTTTTTTTATAACGGTCCCAATGCATCTTGTTTTGCAGAAGCATAATCAAGTCTTACCAATTCTCCCTCCAACGATCATGATACAATACACACCACTAAACACCATAAGAAAAGATAAAGCCAAGACACTTTTATTTACATATTTTTATGATGGATTTTCTCGGGTCGGTACAAAAGAAAAGGCCAAGACTTTTAACTACCCTCGGCCATAATCCCAAAAAGAGACAACTCGACCCTCTGGTCAATCGTGCAAAATCCTCCATCTACTAGTGTCGGCTATTGTCCAAAAAGTAGCAGCTCCTACTCCTCACGTGCGGGCTGTCACACCCATCCCAGTAAGTTAGGCGATGGCGGCGGCAACATCCCCCGCATCACTCCGTCTCGATGAACGTGAATAGATATGAACTCCTGAATGACCGGGCTCCTAGCCAAGCCCACGTCATACATAACTAATGCACAAATCCGAATGAATGTCAGATTGGGGATGGTGGGATAGTCGATCTCCACACACTCGACCGGCCTTCCATCGTTCCTTCCTTTGCTATCCTCCTCCTCACGGTCATATCCAACCACTTGATCCATCTACTGGTAGCAGTGGCAGCAGAGGTATATTATCTAGTCTAAAATGTTATTCTCCAAAAGGGGTGAGTACAACTACTCAACAAGTAAAAGATCTAATAAACTACTCAATGCATCACACAATACAATCATAACAATCATAGCATAGTACATGTCATTCATGCATCCAAACATACTTACCTTGAAGCCATGCATATGTTATCATACCGCATGTACATACATCCTCATGTAATCGTCACCATCATGTCATACATTTACCATCATGCCATAGGTGTACATACATCCATGCACTCACCATTATCATGTCATACATGTACCATCATGCCATAGGTGCACATTCATCCATGCACTCACCATCATCATGTCACATATACCATCATGCCATAGGTGCACATACATCCATGCACTCATCATCATATTCATGCATACATGTTACCATACCATGCATAATTCAATTTCAATTTCCCAATTTTATTCTTTCATTTTGGGCCGCCACATTTCTCTTTCCCAGGACCAGTATTTGCATCCCACATTTATCGCTTACACCCAACTTGGCATCGTGAGGAACCTCCAGCACACACCTCCGGGCATCCGGCACACACACTCCGGGCATCTCGTACCCCAACTTGCATCACAAGGTATCCCCCGGCTCACACCTCCGGGCTTCCGGCACCCCCACACCCCGGGCATCTCGAAACTCCCGAGGACATCCGACACACACCCTCCAGGCATCCGGCATTTACACTCCCTGGCCGAGCATTCCGACACTCCCGGGGCATCGTCGACTCACACCTCCGACGGCCTTCTCATTTATCATAGTTCACATTCACAATTACGGCTCAATTTCAACATGGCATATGATATGATGGCAACAAGATCATTTTCAACATTTGATTCTTATATGTAGTTCCAATCATCATCATATATGTAGCAAGATCCAATCACTTATGACAACACAATCCATGGGGTCCATACCACTTAAAATAATCCATACATCATGAGTTTTTGAAATTTACCAAATTCCAGCTTGCACAATTTCAGAAAACATATAAATTAAATATCCAAATGATCTTCAAAAATTATAAAATCTGAACATGTGATAGTCAAGACATAAAGACAGAAACTCCATGAAGAACACATGCCCAAAAAAACTTCACACAAGAAGATATAGTTCACACATTACAGCATACAATATTCGGACATATCAGATTGCGCGGTTCTTGAAATATTTTAACTTAAATACCCGAATGGCCTCCAAAAATTATGAAATTTTACCAGGTGATATTCAAGACCCTAAGGTATATTTTTCATGAAGACGTAAATTCCATATTCGTCCTAGATAATTAACTATGGACGGTCGAAGCCCCTGTTCCTAGTACCGAACAGTCCAGGTTTAGCTGTCTCCGAAAAATCAAGGTTTTACCTACTTATCTTCCTTCATTTCCTCTGAATTTTTTATATGTTTTGACTCAAGAGGTCCATTACAACTTTCATTAAGGAATATAGGTGATATTCTCAAAGGATAGTCACTTTATAGTTCACGAAGTCGCTAGAGTCCAGTACAACACTTCCAGATCTATCGTCTTCAAAGGAAAAATCGTTTTACTAAGCTACACTTGTTCGTTTTACCTCAAATTTGAGTAAGTTATTATTCAGGATGTTCTATACAACTTTCATGAAGAAGTCAAAGTGAAATTATCAGTAAAAAGTGACATGCAACACACAAGACCACCAAGAGGTCAACAAAACAGTTTCAGATCTAGCATTTTCGTAGAGGGAGGGTTTCACCCCTCAAAACTTGTCCATTTTGTGTCAAATTTTAGTATGTTATACTTCAAGATGTTCTCTACAACTTTTATGAATAGTTAGAAGTTAAATTCCAAATAAAAAGTCACATGCAACACACAAACTCGCGGACAGTCGGACTGGTCTTTCCGAAATCAGCATGCATGACCAACGAATCTCTCTTCAAAGCTACGAAATCTCAACCCATCTACCACAACCAAGACTTACCATCTACTACACATACACACAGCAATGCAAAGAGTAGGTTTTAGGACTTCACTTGCCTCAAATCAAAGGAAAACATGGCAAGAACGACGGCGGGACTAGGTAGGCTCGACGGTGTCTCCTCTTCCTCTCTTCCTCTCTTCCTCTCTTTCTCTGGTTTGGTTTCCTCTCAAACTCTCTCTCGGTCTCTCCTGCCTTCATACGAAACCCCCTCCCCCTTTTCTTTGTTTTTTGATTAACCAATAAGTTTAAAATGGACAAATGGCAAAAGAGAAAGGACAAGTGTTTGCTTTGCATGCTCCTCATTTTGCATGGGGGACACTTGTTCCCAAGAAGGAGACAAGTGTCTCCCTTGCCGAAGACACTTGGAGGTGGCCATTCGGCTCCTCCCCCCCTTCCATGTGTCGACTACCCCATGGGCTCCATGGGCCGGGCCTCTTGGCCCACTTTAGGCCCAACACACTTGGGCTTAAGGTCCAAACTTAAATGGCCCATATTTATTTTTGGTAATCCATCTTAATCCCACTTATAGAAGGTACCAAATTACAAATTTAAATGGCCATAATACTTTGTAACATAGTTTAATAAAATCCAACTTATAAAATTCATGGCCAAAAACATAATTTCCTCATCAAATAAAATCCTTGGTCTCACATGGACATAGGACGCATTTCCAACAAAAATAATTATCCATTTATATAAATACCAGGTCATTCTTATTCACTTGGCCATAAATCTTGAAATCATAATTCAATAAACTCCTACTTATAAAACACATGGCCATGAGTTTGTTTGTTTTTTTTGGATGCCACAATATATGTGTGGCTTGCTTGCATGAATATTGCAGTTAGCACCGTTGTTGATACGAGCAACTGAAGCGATGTTAATCTAGCAAGTACTTGGCGGATTTTCGTTTGTACAATTACATCCGAGAAGAATTAATGTTTGTAGCCAATTTAATCTTGAGGCAAGATTTGCATGTAATTCCTTCGTGAGATTGAGAGATTATTTCTCGAGGAATTTTGGGACTAAACACTGTGTGTGTTATTGGGTGTAATTGGGGCTTGGGAAACACTGAGAATGATTCGAGTGTGTAATCTCTGTGTATCGCTTAATCTATAATGAAATTCGTCGCTGCTATCCTCATGGACATAGGCTTTTATGACCCAACCACGTAAATCCAATGTCCAATTTATTTCCTTCTTCTATCTACTTTATTGTTCAATCGACCGCTTTTCGCAACATCTTCAGTTTTATATCTACTCTACAAGATTTAATTTCCCCAATAATAAGTTCAACTTTTATCCAGTAGTGATTCCTATTTTCTCTTCTCCCATAACTTGAACAACTATTGTATGACAAATACCTAGGTTGGAACCAGATCAATTATGATGATCAATAGAAGTCTTTGAAAAAAAAATCTTCGAATGTTGCAAAGACAAACATGTGTTTCACATATCAATCTTTGTGAGAAGAAATCACGATGCAAAGAGAGTTTCAAGGTAACCAAATGTTTATAGCATTAGAAAAGAGTAATGACCGAGAGAACGATTGTCAAGATTTGGTATTAATTAGCATCGATAAAGTACATGTTAGAGCATTCCCATGGACCCTTTCAAATTTGGTATCCACCTCATTAATTTCTAATACACCATCACCTGCAATATTTTCTAATATAATCAAAATCCAAATCCAACATAAATAAAAACGTAAAAAATGAAACACTTCATCACTTTCTTTAGTAACTACTCAAGTATCGCTTCATCCACTTCATCCATCAAATAGAATGGACCTAGTTGGTTACACATCTCCTTTAAGATGTGGAGGTAGGGTTTTGGACCCAATTTTTGGGACAACAAAAATAATAATTGTAAAACATAATCAGACTCCATCCACTTCTTTGATAATTACAATTATTTTAATTATACATAACAATGTGCCTTTTATCTAGTTTAAATAATCACATATCTAAGCCAAAATGCCCAATTGTCTCACTTTTTTAGGGTCACATTTAGCCCATGTATTCGTATTACCCTAATTATAAAGTAGTTAGAGAATCTCTCCACAAATCGCTTATGATAGCCAGCTAACTCAAGAAAACTTATCATTTATGTTTACCTTAATAGGGTGTTTCCACCGTTTCAACTTTTTTTTTGGATCAACCGAAATGCCATTTTTGGAGATCACGTGACCCTAAAATTCTATATGATTAAGTTAGAAGTTGCACTTTAGTATTTCAGCTTCTTTTCACGCAAACTGTTGCCATAAAGCGAGCGATCGAACAATAATATAAACAAGAGAAGAAAATAAATCGGACATCAGATTTACATGATTCAATCGTAAAGACTTACATCCACGGGGAGAGCAGCAGCAAATTTTACTATAGATCAAGCGATACAAGGAAATTACACACTTGAGTCAGTCAAATACTCTCTCGGTGTTTCTCAAACCCCAATTACACCCAATACACCAATCTTTCTTGGATGTAAATCATGAATAAGCTTTGTCGCACGAGAAACACGAAGACCCGCTATCAAGCACCCAATACCTATGGACGTCTCTCACAAACAGAGAAACCACAACACTCAAAGTAAAAACGGTACTTCGATCAACAACAATGCTTCGGTAAAGAGAGTCCATCGAGCAAGTCTTCAAAATAATACTATAATCCACCACCAGAGAATTGCGTGCATGAAGAAACCAAATAATCCAAGATTTGGTCAACAAAAAAATAAAAGATTGACTTTCCCTTTTTTTCGTCCAACTCCATTAAAAACAGATTGCCTCGATCAATACTTCCAAGGTTTGTTGACCAGCTTTAGTTTTAAGACTAACGTCCACCAAAAGACTAATTTGTGTACCCATCTCCCTTTGTTTCAATCTAATTTATTTTCAAAATTCAGCAATTCACTTCGGGCTTAAACTCAAGACATATTTTAACAATCTCCACATTGGCTCAATGTTTAAGCCAAGTTGCAATCGTTTCACGAAAATTCAAACTCTACCTCTACTTTCCCATAGCTCGCGATAGCTCAACCGCCACAGATATTATCCAAGTCCAAGCTTTGCTTGAACTTCGCCATAACCGAGGACTTCATCAAAATACCAACTCCACATGCACTTTTAACTGCTTCACAAGGTTTTCCGATGCAACCTTCTTAACCGCAGATAAAGCAAAACCATTGTTCCATCTATATCTATCAAAAGATCGAATACGTACCTTGTCAATATCAGCAGTTACAGCAACCATTGGCTCTATAGGCTCCACCTCGCTACAAGAACCATTTGTGTCGATTACTTTGCTAGTACTTGTATTCGCTACCTCAAGAGTTTCTGGTTGCAACTCCACCTCAAGCAAAACACCGTTTAGATCCGTATTAACACTACCACAAAAACTCCTAGCCATAATTATCAGAGACTCATCAAGAGTAATTTCTCTGCTGTTAACAAGTGAATTTATATTTGGGCACCACAACAGATCGTCCCACTCACCTTGTACATAGCTATGGAATATGCACTTTGCCCTCCATTCAAGCTTACCATCACTCACTCGAAAATAACACGGGCAACCAAACATTCTAATAATAGAATAACCAGTAATGTTACCTAACCACACTTCTTCAGGAGTTCGCCATTCAATAGCAGTTAATGGGGATCTATTCACTAGGCAGCTTATCGTACTAAGCACATCAGCTAGGATTCTCTTAGCAATACCAACTCTAAAGATAATTTTTCGAGATGTCTCTAATAATATTCTACTCATCAATTCTACAAATTGTTGTGATTTACTGGCACTAGTGCGGTGTTTCACTATGCCCTCTTTCATGCAGAATTTATTTGCTAGCTTCGAGTAGAACTCCATGCTATTATCAGTTCGCACATGCTTGATCGACTTACCAGTCTCCGTCTCGATCAAAGCTCTTGACTGCGTGATCCTGACACTAGCATCAAACTTGTGCATTGGCACAAACACCCAGGTCTTCCTCAAGCAGTCAATAGACTCTCAAACAGATGCATCCGACGTCTCCGAGGCAAAATCTATCATTATCTCACCTTGAAATTTATACAGGCCTCCATGCTTGATTCCTTTCATTATCACCAAGGCACCTCAAACAACCTTCAAAACTCCATCTTTTGAAGAATACTTGCAACCAGCTGAATCTAGGGCACCCAAGGAAATTAAGTACTTTTTCAATTTTAGAACATGCCTCACTCCAATCAATGTCATCACGATACCATCATGCATTATGATTTTAACATTGCCAACACCCACAACATCACACTCAGCGTTGTTCCCTAACTGGAATTTACCCCTACCCGTGAACTGATAAGTGATAAATTAGTTTCTATTTGGTGTGACATGAAAAGAACAACCAAAATCCAAAATCCATCCATCAAGTGATGAATCATTAGTGACAGACAATACATAATCGGCATTATCTGCTACAACTACAACATTATCTACAAAATCAACTATAATTCTATTACCCTTCTCATTCTTCAACTTAAGGCAATTCCTTCTAAGATGTCATCTCTTGCCATAACTCCAATAGAAAACATTAGCAGTCATAGATTGACTATGTATGTTCATATTAGTACTACTGTTACCCACACGTGTTACAGATCTTTTTCTATTTTCACCTACTAAAGTAGTAGATACAGATTCGCCAGATTATCTTCTATGAATATCCTTGCTCAAAATCAAATTTCGAACCCCGTCAAACGTCAAACTTGTTGACTCAGAGGAATTACTAACAGCAGTAACAGTAGTATTCCAACTATCAGGCAATGAGGATAACAGAATCAAAGCACATACCTCATCTCAAAGTCAATCTCAACTGAACTCAATTGACTAACAATCACATTGAATTCATTGATATGATCTGCAACTAACGCACCTTCGCTTATCTTCAAATTAAACAGATGTCACATCAAATAGATCTTGTTGATCGCAAAGGGCTTCTCTTACATATCCAACAAGGCTTGCATCAAATCGGCAGTGGTCTTTTCTTTCATGATGTTAAACGCAACGTTACAAGCCAACGTCAGCCGAATAACACCCATAGCTCGTCTATCCAACAAATCCCAATCAGCTTGCTTCATCATCTCTGGTTTCTCCCCAGATAAAGACCAGTACATATAATTTTCAATTTGCATCTTCCATAAACTAAAATCATTTCCATCAAATCTATCGATTCTCACTTTTACTTCTTCTGTCGCCATCGATTTGCTTCAACTTAGCCAAGCCTGGCTCTGATACCAATTATTGCGATAAAGCGAGCAATTGAACAATAATATAGATAGGAGAAGAAAATAAATCAAACACCAGATTTACGTGGTTCAGTCGTAAAGACTTACGCCCACGAGGAGAGCAACAGCGAATTTTACTATAGATCAAACGATACAAGGAGATTACACACTTGAGTCATTCAAACACTCTCTCGGTGTTTCCCAAACCCCAATTACACCCAATACACCAATCTTTCTTGGATGTAAATCACAAATAAGTTTTGTCGCACGAGAAACACGAAGACTCGCTATCAAGCACCCAGCGCCTACGGACATCTCTCACAAATAGAGAAGACCACGACACTCAAAGTAAAAACGGTACATCAATCAACAACAATGCTTTGGTAAAGAGAGTCCCTTGAGCAAGTCTTCAAAATAATACTATAATCCACCGCCAAAGAATTGCGTGCAGAAACCGAATAATCCAAGATTCGGTCAACAAAAAATAAAAGATTGATTTTCCCTTTTTTTCGTCCAACTCTTTAAGAAACAGACTACCTCAGTCAATACTTCCAAGGTTTGTTGACCAACTTTAGCTTTAAGACTAACATCCATTAGAAGACTAATTTGTGTACCCATCTCCCTTTATTTCAATTTAATTTATTTTCAAAATTCAGCAATTCGCTTCGGGCTTAAACTCGAAAACAACTTTCAAAAGATGTGGTGATGCTTTTTGATGTATAGGTTCTTCCATTGTAGCCAAATTCATGATTCCCACATGGGTTCAAGTGCAAGACCAAGAGAAGAAGGGTTCATGTTCATACCTGTCCAGGGGTTCCACATTTTCACCTTGTTTCATTCCATTTTCTAGGAATTGTCTAACAGAGGGTAGGGTTTTATTTGTCTTTTCGGGGTTGAACACCTCATTGGAATTTTGCCTCTACATAGATAAGACCATGAGTACGCGCTCTGCGCATGCGTGGTTACTTTCATACTCTTTCGGTGCCATAAAAACGCTAATTCAATGTCCACGTTAAAAACAATGTGTATGTAAATATGAAGAATCAAATTGAGTCGCGCATGAATCAAGATATGTTTCACTCGATAAATTGAAGCTTAGAGTTTGCCAAAAAAAAAAAAAAGATCATGTAGTAAGAGATTGGCGGCAATGTGCCCTTGCCTCAATTATGAGTAGATATTGTACTATGGATTGGTGGATAAGTGGCACTAATTAGCCGATAAGTGGAGCCCATTGTGGCTACTATCATATTTTGAAATAGTAGATAAGTGGCATACATTTCTCTAACCAATGTTTTGGTCGGTGATAAAGAATTTTGCTTTAATTAGTAAAAAACATAGAAGAAGATGAGTAGTAGATAGGTAGTATAGATATAGATTAAGAAAAATACCAAAATTTTAATTGTGCTCTTAAAGCAACACCCAAAATATAACAAGATTCTCAAAGTCTAACTTTATTTATCAACAGACAGAATCACAATTTTGTCCTCTCTTAACACTATCAACCTCGTCCTAATCTAAGCCACAACCATGACTAAAGATGGAGTCGGCGAGCCAACCGGAGCTCCCCCGCAGTATATTTCCTTCCTCGACCGTAAAACCAAGCGAAGTAAGCATCTTAGGCTAGCAGTTTCGGGTGATGATGTCAATGGCCCCGCAACACCCAGGCACCAAGCTAGTCTCCCCATGAAGGAAGAAGAGGATGATCTCGTTGGTGCATTATTTGAGCTCCACCAGTGTGTTCCAACAGTCAACCAGCCCACCACTGGCCTGGACGGCCTCAAGCCGCGCCGCAAACTCGAGGCCCGGCTTGCAGCGGTCGACGGGGCTTTATTTCGCGAGCTGCAGTTCCATTAGCCGGTATGTTGGCGAGGGCGAGCAAGAGGAGCAAGCATTTCAAGGCCATCATTGAAGCTAGGATTTGCGACTAGGGAAGGCTTAAGCTCACTAGAGTGGATGGAGAGATAATGAAGGCTTGGTGTATATTTCTAAGGATGATGGGAGGGGAATGAAAGGACTTGCATCGCATCCCATGAATAAAATGATTTAATGCTGTAATACTAAGTCGATTTAATTGATTGATAAACAAAGGAATTTAGGATCATGAAAGGTTTCTTGCTAATGTGACACTAGATGCAAAGATATAATTAATAGAGCACCTGACTTGCATAATTAGATTATTATAGTATAGATATAGATTATTATAAGGTCAAAGATTGCTTGGCCAACTATTAGGTTTATCAATTATAGCATGAAAATTTTCTATTAATCATACTTAAAAAAATAGTTTGTTGATGCGAATATCCTTATTGTGTTGTTGTGTTATAATTAATGTGTTATGTGAAAATAAATGTAAAATTACAAATTTTCTAAATACGTGAGAATACCATGCTTTGCTTCATCTAAATTACTTAATCTCAACCATGGGATTTTCAAAAAAGGAAATATCACAGTCAATCGTTTGGTCCTATTATTAAAATTCGCAATCCCATTACTTTTTTTTTGTCGAATCACATCTTTGAAAATATAAAGTAACGAACTTCTCTATAAGAGTAAAAATCGAGTCAATGAGATGTTGAACGAAAAAGTTATGCCCGACCAAAGTTTGGCTAAATTTGGGTAAAAAATTAGATAAATATTATTTTTCATAAATTTACCAAATCGGATTTAAGTGGCATGCATTTCTCTAACCAATGTTTTATAAGGTGTTAAGATTTTTTGTTTTGTAATTAGTAGAAACGTAGAAGAAGATAACTATTAGATGGATAGTGTAGATATAGATTAAGAAAAATACCAAAATTTCACTTGTGCCCTTGAGGCAGCACCCACAAATATAACAGGACTCTCAAAGTCTAACTTTATTTATCAACAGACAAAATCACACTTTTGCCCTCTCTTAACACTATCAACCTCGTCCTTGTCTATGCCACATCCATAACTAGAGATGGAGTCGGCGAGCCAATCGGAGCTCCCCCCGCCGCCGCATCGCAATACCCACGCAATATATTCCCTTCCTCGGCTGTAAAACCGAGCGAAGTGAGCATCGCGGGCCAACAGTTTCGGGTGATGATGTCGATGGCCCCGCAACACCCAAGCCCCAAGCTAGTCTCCCCATTAAGGAAGAAGAGGATGATCTCGTTGGTGCATGATTTGAGCTGCACCAGAGCATTCCAACACTCAACCAGCCCGCCGCTGGCTTGGACGGCCTCGAGCCGTGCCGCCAAGTCCAGGCCTGCCTTGTAGCGGTCGATGGGGGCTTTTATTTCGCGAGCTGCAGCTCCATCAGCCGCTGTGGTGGCAAGGGCGAGCAAGAGGAGCAAGCATTTCAAGGCCATGATTGAAGCTAGGATTTGCGACTGAGGAAGGCTTAAGGTCACAAGAGCGTTTGGAGAAATAATGAAGGCTTGGTGTATATTTATAAGGATGATGGGAGGGGAATGAAAGGACTTGCATCGCATGCCATGAATAAATATGATTTAATGCTGCAATAATAAGTCGATTAATTGATTGATGACAGGAGGAATTTAGGATCATGAAAGGTTTCTTGCTAATGTGACGATAGATGCAAAGATCTAATTAATAGAGCACCTGACTTGCATATTTAGATTATTATATTACAGATATAGATTAATATATTTACCATTTTTTGTCATATATTTACCATGTTTATAAGCTGAAGATTGCTTAGCCAGCTATTGGGTTTATCAATTATAGTATCAAAATTTTCTATTAATCATATTTTAAAAAAAATATTATCAAAAATTTCTATTAATCATATTTAAAAAGATATTTGTTGATTCGAATATATATGTTGTGTTGTTGTTGTGTTATGATTAATGTGTTATGTGAAAATAAATGTATAATTACTAATTTTCCTAAAGTGTGAGAATATTGTGCTTTGCTTCATCTAAATTACTTAAGTTCAACTATGGCAATCGCATTTTCAAACAAAGAAATATCATGGTCCATCGTTTCGTTCTATTCTTAAAAATTCTCAATCTCATTACTTTTTTTTTGGTCAAATCGCATATTTGAAAATATCAGGCAAATTTTTTATAAGCGCAAAAGTCGAGTTAATGAGACGTTGAACAGAAAAGTTTTGCCCGACGAAAGTTTGGCTAAATTTGGGTAATAAAATAGATAAATATTATTTTTCATAAATTTACCGAATCAGATGATTTAAAATACTAGACCTAGTGAGGTTTAGAGTTTGTAATCTTTCTAAATTTACTTAGGCTCGATCTCAGAGATCAGATTTTTAATGAACAAAAAATCAAGGTTATCTGTTTGGTCCGATTTCTAGATATTCATGATCGGGACACTTTTTTATTTATTTATATCAAACTGCTTTTTTAACAATCGAGTGGTGGACTTTTCATAGGTCAAAATCGAGTCAATTGGACATCAGACCAAAATGTTATACGATCAAGGTTTGGTCAAATTTAGATAAAAATATACACAAATAACATTTTTTAAAATTATTTTCATCATCTTGAATGATAAATAGCCCTCTGCTAGATTATACGTAGAAAGAAATAAATGGGAAAGTTTTTTTCTTTCTTTGAATAACATGAAAGATTAATTCTATACAACACTATCAATATTTTTTTCCAATCACAACAAACAAGCAAAAAGATAGTAAAGTTGTGTTCCATGGTATTGTCTTACCATATTCAAGTAGACAATCATGATTATTCAAGGTCAATGGATCTTAAATTGATAGTGCTCTTCTTGCTAAAGGAAGTTTCGACAAGGAGGAACATGAACTATCTCAACCCTTTATAGAAAAGGCAAGATCAATGAGTTACTCTTTCTCAATTTTAGAAGATCGTAAAATACTATTTTTTTTTTTTTTTTTGAATTTGAATTATTCTCAAGTTCAAGCAAGGATTTTCGGAGACAACGATGATCTCCCTCATTTCATAACACTCTTCAATGCTCAAACACTAAAATTGGGATAGTTGCTTGATTAAACTATTTGAAAATATCTTCTTCAGCTTTGGCTAATTTTATAAGGTTAATTCAGTCATTTGCCCTACTCGTCCAAGGGCACATCGTCAGGTTTAGAATTTTATATTCCTTTAAATTATTTAGGATCAATCATCATAATGATTTTTAATGAAAAAAAAATATTGTGGGGGGTTTGTTCAGTCCAATTCTTGAAGTTCATACCGCATTTTTGGAAACATTGAGTGACGAGCTCCTATAGGTGCAAAAATTGAGTTAATGGGATATCGGATGAAAAGTTATATCCAATCAAATTTTGGCCAAAATTAAGAGACAAATATATAAAAATATTTCAGGAAATTTTCCAAATTTTACATGACATGTGTCGCGACCTCTTGGAATCTTGTGCATGGGCATATCAGCTAGGTCTAAGCTTAGCTCGAGCTCATTTGTGATGTAATTGTTGCGATAAAACGAGTGATCGAACAATAATATAAACAGAAAAAAAAAAAAAAATCGGACACCAGATTTACGTGGTTCAATCGTAAAAACCTACGTTCACGGGGAGAGTAGCAGCGAATTTCACTATAGATCAAGCAATACAAAGAGATTACACACTCGAGTCACTCAAACACTCTCTCAGTGTTTCCCAAGCCCCAATTACACCCAATAACACACGCAATGTTTAGCCCTGAAATTTTTCAAGAAATAATGTCTCAATCTCACGAAAGAATTACACGCAAATCTTACCACAAGATTTAATTGACTTCAACACTAAACTTCATTGGATGTAATTCACAAACAAAAATGACAAAGAAAATCCCTCCCAAGCACTCGACGACAAGATGGCGATTCAAGACCAATTCTTCATGATCAACCTTCTTCCATCCATGGCCACAAGTCTATATATATATAAGTGAAACCCTTATTGTTTTGCCAACTTCTCATAGGATTTCCATGTCCTATCTTAAACGATTTTATCCAAAACATATCTCTACATATTTCAAACAAAATCCAAGTCCAAGTCAAAGTTGAACTTTCCTATTTCAGCAACCAAATTCTTCAATGCATATTCGAATTTTGGGAAGTTGATCTTCGGATCTTCTTTGCTCGATTTCAAATATCCACAACATATCCAATTTGGAATATTCGTAATTTCACACTGGGCTCAAACTCGAGACATATTTTAACAATCTCTACATTGGCTCAATGTTTGAGCCAAGTTGCAATCGCTTTGCAAAAATTCAAACTATGCTACAACTTTCCCATAGCCTCGATAGGCTGAACCACCATAAATATTATCCAAGTCCAAGCCTTGCTTGAATTTCGCCATAACCGAGGACCTCATCATAATACCAACTCCATATGCACCTTTAACTACTTCACAAGGATTTTCCAACGCAATCCCCTCAACCATAGATAAAGCAAAACCATTGTTGCATCCATATTTATCAAGAGATCGAATATGTACATTGTTAATTTCAGCAGTTATGGCAATCATTGGCTTTATAGGCTCCACCTCGCTACAAACACTATCCGTGTCGATTACTTTGCTAGTACTTGTACTTGCTACCTCAGGAATTTCTGAGTCGCAACTCCACCTTAAGCTGAACACTGTTTAGATCCGTATTAACACTGCCACAAACACTCTTAACCAGAAGTATTGGAGACTCATCAATGGTAACTTCTCTGCTGTTAATAGGTGAATTTATATTTGGGCACCATAATAGATCGCCACGTTCACCTTGTGCATAGCCATGGAATATGCACCTTACCCTCCAATCGAACTTACCATCACTCACTTGAAAATAACACGGGCAACCAAAAATTCTAATAATAGAATAACCAGCAATGTTACCTGACCACACTTTTACAGAATTCCGCCATTCAATAGTAGTTGATGGGGATCTATTCACCAGGCAGCTTACCATACTAAGCACATTAGCTAGGATTCTCCTAGCAATACTAGCACTAGAGATAATTTTTCGAGCCGTCTCTAGTAATGTTATGCTCATCAATTCTGCAAATTTTTGTGATTTACTGGCACTAGTGCGATGTTTCACTATGTCCTCTTTCATGCAGAATTTATTTGCCAACTCCTAGCAGAACTTCATGCTATTGTCAGTCCGCGTATGCTTAATCAACTTACCAGTCTCCGTCTTGATCAAAGCTCTCAACTGCGTGATCCTGATACCAGCATCAAACTTGTGCATTGGCACAAACACCCAGGTCTTCCTTGAGCAATCAATAGACTCTCGAACAGATGCATCTGGCATCTCCGGGGAAAAATCTGTCATTGTCTCACTTTGAAGTTTTATATAAGCCTCCATGCTTGATTTCTTTCATTATTACCAAGGCACCTCGAACAACCTTCAGAACTTCACATTTTGAATAATATCTACAACCAACTAAATCTATGGCACCCAAGGAAATTAAGTTTTTTTTTTTTTCAATTCTAGAACGTGTCTTACTCCAGTGAATATCCTCACAATGCCATCATGCATTCTAATTTTAACATCACCAACACCCACAATATCACACTCAACGTTGTTTTCTAGCAGGACTTTACCACAACTTGTGCACTAATAAGTGATAAACCAGTTTTTATTTGGTATGACATGAAAAGAACAATCAGAATCCATAATCCATCCATCAAAAGATGAATAATGACGAGACAAGAATGGAACCATTCTTAATTATATCTGCAACATTATCTGAATCAACTATAATTTCCTTACCCTTTTCATTCTTCAGCTTAAGGCAATTAATAGCTCTAATTTTACATTAGTAGTCTTAGACTGATTACGTTTGTTCATATTAATATTACTCTTATCCACACGTGTTATAGATCTTCCTCTATTTTCACCTACTAAAGCAACAGATACAGGTTTGCTAGATTCTCTTCTACAAATGTCCTCACTCAGAATCAAATCTCGAACCCCATCAAACATCAAACTTGTTAACCCAGAAGAATTACTAATAGCAGTAACAGTAGTATTCCAACTATCAAGCAATAATGATAATAGAATCAAATTGAATTCATTGATATGATCTGCAACCGACACACCTTCACTCATCTTCAAATTAAACAGGCGTTGCATCAAATAGACCTTGTTGATCGCAAATGGCTTTTCGTACATATTTGATAGGGCTTGCATCAAATTAGCAATGCTCTTCTCATTCAAGATGTTAAACGCAATGTTACGAGCCAACGTTAACCGAATAACACCCATAACTCGTCTATTCAGAAAATCCCAATCAGCCTGCTTCATCGTCTCTGGTTTCTCCCTAGATAAGGACAAGTGCAGTTTCATTTGGTAAAGATAATCTTTAATCTACATCTTCTAGAAACTAAAATATTTCCCATCAAATCTGTCGATTCTCACTTTTACTTCTTTTGTCACTATCGATTCGCTTTAACTTAGCAAAACCTGGCTTTGATACCACTTGTTACGATCAAACAAGCGATCGAACAATAATATTGACAGAAGAAGAAAATAAATCAAACACCAGATTTACTTGGTTCAGTCGTAAAGACCTACGTCCATGGGGAGAGCATCAGCGAATTTCACTAAAGATCAAGCGATACAAGGAGATTACACACTCGAGTCACTCAAACACTCTCTTAGTGTTTCCCAAGCCCCAATTACACCCAATAACACACACAATGTTTAGCCCTGAAATTTCTCAAGAAATAATCTCTCAATCTCACGAATGAATTACACACAAATCTTACCACAAGATTTAATTGGCTTCAACACTAAACTTCCTTGGATATAATTCACGAACAAGAACGACAAAGAAAATCGCTAACAAGCACTCGACGACGAGACGGCACTTCAAGACCAATTCTTCACAATCAACCTTCTTCCATCCATGGCCACAAGTCTATATATACATAAGTGAAACCATTATTCTTTTGCCAACTTCTCATAGGATTTCGTGTCCTATCTTAAACGATTTTATCCAAAACATATCTCTATATATTTTAAATAAAATTCAAGTCCAAGTCAAAGTTGAACTTTCCTATTTTAGCGACCAAATTCTCCAACGCAAATTCAAATTTTGGGAAGTTGATCTTCGGATCTTCTTTACTCGATTTCGAATGTCCACAACATATCCAATTTGAAATATTCGTAATTTCACATTGGGCTCAAACTCGAGACATATTTTACCAGTAATAATGGTCAAAGTTTTAAACTTATATGTCAATTTCATTTAAGAGTGGCTACTAATCAACTTGTGGTGGGCCGATTAGAAACACAAGTAAAATACTAGGAAAAATATTTTACTCCTATGCTTATATTAGTTAATCAATCAATGTCATTTCGATACATAATTTGGTTTAAACATCAAGTAAAACATTTATGCAGCATTTTATACCAATCATGATTTTCATAATTCAATTCCTAACTAGGTTTAGGAAAATAGCAATCCATGCATTAGAAGGACATAATTGGAATAAAGAAATTTATGCAAATAGCAAGATAACAATTGCTTCCAAGAATTTGAACACGAATTCCTTTTTATTTCTTTTGAGGATTATTTTAAGGAAAAACCTCTCAAAGACTATTTTTAAGCTTTTCTGATTTTTTTGGAAAGAGTTAAATTTTTTTTCAATTATTTTTAAATAATAATAATTTTTTATTCCGAAATTGGGACCCCGGTTGGGCCTTTAAGCCCAGTCCGAATGTGGGCTGCCGCTGGTCTTTTGCGGGCTGAAGTTGCTCACACCAATCGGGCTTTTGATAAGCCCGTCTTCGAAATGGTTTAGGCCCACTTTCTGAAGATGGTTGTAATAAGCCCAAGCTCGACTGGATGACAAAAAATAGCCCATAGTTGCCCAGCTTCAACCTAAGCCCAACGTCACTCAAACCTAATCAAGCCCAAACCCAAATTGAAATTGACAAGCCCAAGCTTTGAACCCATCCTTTGCACTCACTCCACTCCCTGGACGGAAGCTTCACGCCCTCGGTCCCTCCATCGTGGTCTCACCAACGGCCATCGATTCTCGCCTCTAACACCAACCGATTGGACATCAACGCCCCATGTCCCGGTCGGCCTCCACCTCGACTCACCGTCGGAAAAGGGAATCCACTTCCAATGGCTAGTGTCGCTCCGGCCAATCCCCGGATTCATTTGAAAAGAAACACACATGAGGAGACGGACACATCTAGTGACGAATCAAAGAAAAACATATCAGCCGTGTCTAAGGACCAACAAACGCCCAGAATCAAACCCAACATCGGAGCAGGCCTGAGCGAGATCTGGTTCGAGCATTTCATCGAACGGGTGAGGCTCATTAGCTAAAAGCGGGAAGAAGCGAACCGACCGAGCCCCAACTCGTGCCGGGACTAATAATAATTGGCAAGCAACGTCATAAGAACTGCAGCACGCGTACGAACAGGGCCAGTACTCGTGCATGCTAGATAAAGACGAAGCCCCAAAGGGGCCAAAACAGGGCACGAAAACAGGGCGATCAGCCGAGGGTCCCTAACTGAAATGCGAGAGAGCAAGCAATGGTTAGGGGAACCGAGCAAAGAGCCGAAGGATCTTGTGCAAGGCTAATGGATGTTTGTAATTGCTATTACTCGTCAATAAGACCATCATCTAATATCCTTTGATTTCGACCTTAATCTTTTGCCATCATTTTTTGTCGAAAGGTCATGAACATCATCAAGATAATAATATACGTACAATGATAAATGATAAACCAAATATTCAAATATTTACATTTTCCCAATGCACACTCACAGATTTTACACTTTACCATTTGCTTACCATTTGCGTACATGCTCTTTTACTAATTACTAAAATAATGTTGTACACACGTGTATCGAAAAATGAAGAAGTTTCTGGACAGTGTATCTAAATAAATTTTTACTTTGCAATTTGACTTTTTCTTAATACGTGACACTTTAAACTGTCACGATATACATATTTTGATAAGTCTACTCACTTATAATTTTTTTCATAAGTTTTGAAGCTAGATATACTTTGACCGAAGACTTCATTTTTTTTTTGTTGAAAGTGTAAACAAAGATAACGAGAAATTTATAGGCTGGAGAGGTTGGCCACGGCCCGGCCCGTTAGCCAGCACCGGGCACCCGTTTTAAGATATCTCCCCCCCGCCGCCGCCGGCGGAGAACGGCGGCTGTTCTGAGCTTCGAGAGAGAGAGAGAGAGAGATGGGCGAGGGCGACCTCCCCCGGACGGAGGCGGGCGTGCTCCGGGGACACGAGGGCGCGGTGCTGGCCGCCCGGTTCAACGGCGACGGCAACTACTGCCTCAGCTGCGGCAAGGACCGCACCATCCGCCTCTGGAACCCCCACCGCGGCATCCACATCAAGACCTACAAGTCCCACGGCCGCGAGGTCCGCGACGTCCACTGCACCTCGTAATTCCTCCTCCTCCTCCTCCTCCTCCGCTGTGTCGCCGGTTCTTTTGCTCCGACGCGTGTGTTCGGTCGGAGGCTCATCTGGGTAGATGCTTTTTGATCCTAAAGAAGAGTGTATCGCATTAGTTTCGTGTATGATAGGTGGCAGCTGATTGGCTGGACTGGGTTCGTCGAAATTGTGAATGTGAGATGGTTTGTGTAGTGATGAATCTTGGAAGTGTCCTGCTTCTGTTGTTGGGATCAGAAAATTTGCTCTCTTGGTTTGTTGACATTTTGGGTTAGGAAGTGGAAAAGGAAAATGATGTATGAATTTATTGGATGCCCTTGTTTTTTTTTTTTCTTTTGCCAACTGAGGATGGATGATGCAAGTCCGAATCCTGAATCTTTTCGCCTGGTGATGTAGGGACAATTCGAAGTTGATATCTTGCGGTGGTGACCGGCAGATATTCTATTGGGATGTGTCGACTGGCCGAGTCATTAGGAGATTCCGTGGGCATGATAGCGAGGTTTGCACTCACAATGATTTGAACTGTAAATTTTGTCCCAACTGGCCATATCCCATGTCTTTTGGAATTTCTCGTAATGTTCCATCCAACCCCTTCCTCTGCACAGGTGAATGCGGTAAAGTTTAACGACTATGCATCTGTCGTGGTATCAGCTGGCTATGATCGTTCAGTGCGTGCTTGGGATTGCAGATCTCATAGCACTGAGCCGATTCAGGTAACTTTCCAGCTGACATTGTTGAATTTTTTTAATTATATGTGCTCGTGTGAATGAACTGACTTGAGTTATTTTATTGAACTGCAGATTATCAACACGTTTCAAGACAGTGTGATGTCTGTTTGCTTAACAAAAACTGAAATTATTGGTGGAAGCGTTGATGGTACTGTTCGAACATTTGATATTCGTATTGGTAGGTATGTGTGTTGTGTCGTGAATATCCCTTCTTGCTTTTAAGACACTACTGCGTACAGAAGTATTATTGTTTGAAGCTTAAGAAAGGTAAACAGCATTTAGCAATGCCTTTAGTGAGGCAGCATTTATTTCTGTTGCTACCCAGACCCCAATCTGGATCCTGTTGTAGTGAGACAATCTCTCTACCCTAAAAGAAGGTCAAAAATCTATATTGAACTGTGAATTTTGGCTGTACCTTGTGCATTCGTTTCTTGTTCTTTCTTTGTAAGGTCACAATAAACTAAAAGTATCTGACATATCCATATAGCTAGGTAACTTTGATACCTATCTCTAATAATTGTGCTGTCACCCTATCATGTAGAGAAATATCTGACGACTTGGGGCAACCTGTCAACTGTATTTCAATGTCAAATGATGGTAACTGCATATTGGCAAGTTGTTTAGATTCAACTTTGCGTCTTGTAGATAGGTAAGCATTTGAAGTCATTTAATTTGCATTGCCATCATTGCTCCTGCTGACTGTCCTTTATTATGACAGGTCTGCCGGTGAGCTATTGCAAGAATATAAGGGCCATACTTGCAAGGTTTTTATATGACAAAATTTAGTAATCTTGATGCTTTCTTGCAGTAGCGATCCATTATCAATGTATAAATTAATTTTTTGAAATGATGATTAGTCTGAGATTTTTGTGCACCAAAAAAATGCCACTTTATTTTCCATGTCATGCCATCTCAGGGTATCACACTTCACCTGTTATACATCCATTGGTTCAAGATAAGTTAATCTGTTTAGATTTCCCAACATCCTCTGTGAATCAGCTTTGGCAGATGTGTCATGTAGTTGCACTCGCTCACTCGAAATTTTGCCCTGCACTCATGCTTTTAATTTTTAATGGCTGGGTCATATCCTCGTGTAGTAACAATGATTCTTGTTTGATATGATTCATCAGTCCTACAAATTGGATTGCTGTCTTACTAATACTGATGCACATGTGGCTGGTGGATCTGAGGACGGTTATGTCTTCTTCTGGGATTTGGTCGATGCATCAGTGATATCCAAATTTCGAGCTCATTCCTCTGTGGTGAGTCTTTTCTTGTTTATGCTGTACATATTGTACCATATGTCTTGATAAATGGTGCTAATTGTTCAAAACGTGTTGTATTTTATTTGTGCCCTTTCATATAGAAAGATGCATTTTCATATTGTCACTTTGGTGGAAACAGGCCAGATGCTGATGTTACAAAAAGGATTAGTCATGAGTTTCTTCTCAATTATCAAATTGGTGCTTTAAATTTTGGCATTTCTGATAATACCTTGTAACCAGCCCCTACCCGTACTGCTAGATCTAGATCTCAACTGGTGTTTGTGAAATGTACAGAAATAGCACAAAGCCCAGGGGTGGGCGCATTTATCAGGGAGAATATACATTTTACAGTGTCTATCACAGCAGTTGCATCCATGAAAATCTTTTTTTTTTGCACTTTATTAATTTCGCCCACTAAATGTTTAAATAGCAAATTCTTTCCAATTGCTAGCCCATCTGCACTTTTCATCCCATGGTAACCAAAATACCGAGAGAGCTTATTCTCTTACTGAAGGACTCTTACACTCTGCCAAGCTTAGATTTCTTGTCTACTGAACTTGCTATGACCCAATTCGTATTGGTAGAATGTAGAAACTTCTCCAAATTTGCATGTCCAGTGGAGGTACAGAAAGAGCAAAAGTTCTACTTCATGCATCGACAACATTTGCGAAAAAATTTATCTACTTCTACCATTTCGTGGCTTGAATGTCATTTGATTGTGGAAATCCTTCTTACCTTTTCTTCTTATTTTGTTTCATGGGCCATCCTGTTTCTTGGGATCCATCCAGAATTCCTTGTAGGTTGAGTTTAGCTCATATTAATCTGCTTGATGATAATCAGGCAGCCTTTAATTCTAGAGGACAGGTATAGACTATAGTCCCATTTGCTCGATAATAATCAAATATCGTTAAAATCCTAGAGGACTATGGTATATTTTCCATTAACTTTAATGATGCTATTGATTCTTTGGAGTGTTGTGGATAGAACTTGCATGGATCTTCATCACAATGCCTAGACTCTTGCAGTTTTAAATATTCCAATTCACTGTAGTTGTTCTCTCTTTTCTCTTGCAGGTAACAAGTGTAAGTTATCATCCAAAGGAAGACTGTATGATCACTGCCTCTGTGGATGGCACAATTAAGGTGTGGAAGACATGAAACTGTTCAGCTGAGCCTGAGGGATCATTCCTTTGTCTGAGATACGATATAGGGAATTTCACCGAGTCAATTCTTAGGATATCTTGAATCAGACCATTTGTACTTACTTTTGCCCCAGGCAATGCATCTTTTCATGCTTCATTAGGAGGTAATATCTTTTGGGTAGCAAAACTTTTTGCAGAATTTCGGAAGCTGAGGTTCATGTATATTATAGTCTAGCTCGGGAGTGTTCTGATTGCACTTCCAGATTATAGTCTAGCTCGGGAGTGTTCCGATTGCACTTCCAGCAAATTTCTTAGGGGTTGTGTACCATCTATGAGCTGAATGTGCATTTCGATTTCTTGTCTGTGACAGAGAGACTCATGGGTTCCCTTTTCTTGAAACATTGTTCAACTTAAATGATTACAAATGATATTGCGGTCGCGGCAGTCTGGATATACCAGTGAAATCGAGGGCTGTATTGTATCCTTTCCTCCTGTCATTGGGTGGAAGGTGCGAGCTCGGCATTCTCTCGTATGCGTGCAGCGATTCATTGCCTAGTTTCAATCCGTTTGCTCTTCAAGCACTGAGATAACAAATGTCCAAAGTAAAAGGTCTTTCTCGAAATGGACCGTGTAGACTTGGTCCTGTTTACTCTTTCCTGGGTTTGATGAATGATATGCCTACACCAACAGCAGGTTTTTCCCATGACATCAGAGCAGACAAAATCAACGTAGGATCATATTTTGCACCCAGTCTTGCTAAGGATTTGGCCAAACATGAGTCTTGCTATTCTACAGGTAGCGTCAACGCTTCGTTTCCTTGACTCTTTAATGAGTTCTTGGCCCCAAAAAGGACTTGTGAATTGACTCTTTAATTAGTTTTTGAGCCAAAGCAAATGGCCATCGGTGAACTTTTTTTAATTTGATGACTCACTTTATTATAAACATTGCTGTGTATGTATTTTAAAATATTTGATTCGCTAAACATTAAATAAAAGTCTGATTTAACCCCTGAAAAAAAATGAAATAGAGATGCCAAAAACAAAAAGTTGTTTGTGAGAACCACTCGACAAGCAGCTCGGGAAAATGACTTGATCAATCTTTAATTTTATTATGCGGATACTAATTCGGTTATAAACTTTTTAATTTTGATAATTTAATCCTAAATCTATGTTAGTAAGATGGCTTGCAATAATTGGGCCAATTGATCAGTAATTTCTGACAAAAATTGATTGAAAGGACAGCATCGGAAATTTGTGCAAAGATTTAAAAATAAATTGACAAAATCGAAATATTTAGAATTGAATTGACATTCGTACAATAAATTTATGACCAATTGAATAATTTCTCCCTAGTGGTATGCATTTGCATTTTTAATCAAAATGATCGTAGCTAATGTTTAAGATGAAAACCAATTTAACATTAAATGTATGTTTTAATTTATCCTCCCTTATTTTGATGGGTGTATATTTTGATTTGTGGTTACTATATTCATAAACATAATCAATCTAATCTCGATTCCTGTGAACTTGACGGATTCAGTCAAGATTGTGGTATGCATAATGATAGATTTAGTTTCGTAGGACGTTCGAGTTAGCCAACTTGAGCATTGAAACAAATTAAAAGTTAGGAAATATAGAAAGAAAGTTGACGTTAGAAATTCCATTCAATTGAAATCTAAAAAAAAAAAAAGAGGAGTGCTTCTTGGTTTTGGACGAGACTTAGCCAACTAATTGAGAGAAGCGGTCAACCAGTCAATAGGCCGACAGAGCTGACAGAACGTAATCTTCTGGTCAGAGGGGAAAAATAATATTCGTATTTATTCATTTTTCTAACAAGATGTGGGAGAAAAAACTACTAAAAATCAAATTTTATTTTCTTGAATGAGACGCAATCAATTTTTATACATGATAAATTCATGCTTCATTATTTTCATGTGTGTACAATTTTTACACACAATAAAAACTTTATTTTTATATCACTGGCTTAATAAAATAAAATGACGACACACGATGTTTTCTCATCACGAGAGCATGAATGCAACAAGCAAGAATTTAATAGATGTATTAACGAAATTATGTGTCATTGATAGGTATTAGCCAATTCTTGGCAACTATTAAACCAATTGGAAAATATACCCGCAAGCCAATATTTATTTTTAAAATGCAAGCAACTAAAATCAAGTCAATCACATTACAATAAACTATAGAAGTTTTTTTTTTGGGTAAGTAATAAACTATAGAAGTTCATATCTAATTCCACAAGAAAACATTCATATCCATAGAACAAGTCTATAAATTACCTTTTTTGGATTTTCAACCAACATTTCCATAAAATAAAGCGCATCATAACCATTCCTCTTATGGAATAGTTTTCTCTTATCCTTTACACGTAATCATGAAGATCGGGGTTTATGCCACATTTTTAAGGAAAGATCATTGCACGAACCTAGCATGTAGAAACTATATCCGGATCATTAGAAATGGTTGGTCTCACCTAAGTCTCACTAAATCTAATGGTCCAGATTTATCTCGATGTTTGTACTAATTAAGCCATTGCCAGAATGGTCTCTATATATCACAACTCAGCCTCTGGAGAGAGAGAGAGAGAGAGAGAGAGAGAGAGAGAGAGAGAGAGAGAAGCTCTCTCTTCCTGAACATCCAGAGAAGCAATAAAAATGGACAAGGCAGAGAGCTTGATCGGATCAGGGAGCCAAGAAGGCCGCACAGCCTCGACGATTGTCGCTGCACAGCAGTTGATGCAGTTGAGCGATGAAGAGAGCTGCGACAGCAGCCGCCATGGCTGTAACAGATCGAGCTGGGCCCTCAAAGGTCAGTCCAAGGGCAGCGATCGTCAGAGCCGGAGCAAGGCGACGTCAACGGGGAAAACGAAAACCAAGGCAGTTCTTAATCGAGGCGGCCCAGCCAAAGGTCAGTCCAAGGGCGGCAGCGATCATGCGAGCCGGCGCAAGGTGACGTCGACGGGGAAAATGAAAACCAAGGCGGTTCTCGATCAAGACGGGGCGCTCCGTCCACGGAGGAAGAGGAAGTCCAGGAGTATCAGCGAGATTTACGCAGAGACCGAGCCAGTGGACGCAGGGATAGGCGATGATCATCGAGGAGAAGACCATGAATAATTTGTTCTTTTTTGTGAAGCTAACGATGTAAGCTTGGATTGACGCTTGGAGGTTTTGATCGTTGTCTTAGAGATGAATCCTATTTCTTTGCTACCTTCGGTTTGCCTTCTTTTTCAGGGTTTTACCGATTCAAGAGTTCTTGCATGGACTGGGTTTGATGATAACCTGATAAAAAAAAAAAAAAAAAAAAAGGTTTGCAGTGATGGGAAAAGTAGAAATTAAATCGCAGTATCATGCTCGTAATCGGATCATTCCGGTTCGCGTAAATTAGGAGCCATAGAATGAAGAACTTGCACTCTTTCTGGTTCAAAATGCGTCGAAGATGTGAAACGGATACATGTTTGCCCGTCGGAATAATTAAGCTAGACGACAGTAGACACAGGCCCCGTTACCACCCACCACCGCCTACACGGCGCGATCGACCGCCACCGGTCTGCCTCCACTCGCTTTTAACACTGTCTACTAGTGGATTTCTTTTGCGATTGACAAATTTTCTATAGGATGGTAGGCTGCATTTGTTTCACGAAAAATAAACCATTTCTAAAAACCATTTTTCTGGAAAATTATTTTACTTTCTGGTGTTTGATTGAAACTTGGAAAAGACTTGGAAAGTAATTCCTATCATTTGCTAAGGAAAATCTTATGAAGAAAATTATCAAATATTCGTATTTTTTAATTATTTATATATATAATTTTTTTTGCTTCTTTGTTGGCCTATCGCCAGCCATGGCGATGGCCAACAACTGGTCATAAGCGAGCTCAAACTCAAGCCTCACCAGATCAATGAGCTTTGAACTCGCCACAGGCTGGTGAGGCTTGAGGCCTCGCAAGTTGCTGCGAGCTCCAGCCTCGCCAAAGGTTAGTGCGGTCGTGACGGCAACAGAGAGACAGCTACGGCTGCAAAACACATGGTGAGCGCACGTAGGGCACGAGATGGCTCGCGACGAGGAGGATTGAGGCAGGATTTTGAAGCAATTGTTGTAGTAGCAAGTAGTTGAAGAAGAAGAAGAAGGGGGTTGTTTGGTGAAGGGAAGAGCATAGTAGAGAAGAATATGAGAGCCCCTTGGGACGATTTGGCCGACCGCCACCAGAGCCCACCCTCTGCCTGCGATCTCGGTGAGGTTTAGGATTGAAGTTGCTTCGTCCGCCATTTCCAGAGCTTTAAGCAAGCTTCGCCTTGCCAAAGGCCTCGCCTCAAGCCTCACAAGCTTGTGGCGAGCTTGAAGCTCACTAATCTGGCAAAGCTCAAGCTCGCCTATGGCCAGTCAGTCCTCATTGTGGCCTGCAACCGGCCATGGAAGAAACTAAAAGGAAAAAAAAAAAATATATATATATATATATAAAATAATTAGAAATCCATTTTTTAAAAACATTTTTGTAAGAATCCAAGCCCGAGCACTGAGGACCCATGCACGGCCTTTGTAAACTTGGGCCTGAGGGTCGGGACAGAGCTTAAGCATTTTGGACCTGAGCACAACCTTTTGAATCGAGCTTGAGTGCCAAAGCGTTGAGTACGGACACTAAAGGCTCAAGCCCAACTCCAATGGACCCACGCATGAGAGTCGTCGGCCCAAGGCCATCCTCGATGGACCCAGGCCCAGCCACTAGGCCCTTGGTCCTAAACACCGAGACTCATGAACCAACTTTGGGGTTTTCAAGTCGAAGAGTAAAGTTTCGAGTCCAACCATCGATAACTAGTCATATTTTGAAAAACGTTTTCCGGTTCTTTCAAAAAGGAAATCATTTTTTTGAATGTAAGCTTTGGTAAGAAAATATTTTCCTATGACACATTTTCCTAAACAAACAAAACTCTGAAAAATGAGAAAATCATTTTCAGCAAAATAAAGGGACCCGTCATTTTATGATGTCTAACTTTTATGGTGAATATTTGGGTGAGTATAGAAAAATTTCATCGCTTTGAAGTGTCAAGCTAGTTAATTCGTCTTACGGCTATGTTTCATGTTGCTCTTCAATATGTATTAGTCTTCTCAAATCATCCGAAAAGGAACTATAAAAGTGACATAATTTTCATACGATGTTCATGTCCATATCAAAACTTTTTGAACAGTTACTTAAGTGTCTCTAATAATAAATTCATTTGTCTTACGTGACTTTTTAGTGAGATTTAAATTTCAATGTGGCTTTTCATGAAAAAAACAAAGAAAAAAATAGAAATTGATCTCCAACATCGACAAACCTCAAGATGACCCAAGAAATTATTTAGGATTCGTTCGTTTCGCGGGAAATGGGCCATTTCTAGAAAATATTTTCTAAGAAGTCATTTTTTAGAAAACGACAATATTTTCTGGTGTTCGGCTAAAACTTGAAAATACTTTGGAAAATGTTTTCCGATGTTCGGTAAGAAAAATATTTTCCGCTCACCAAATTGACAAGCATGAGCATCAAGCTCGAGTTTCGCCAAATCGACGAGCGTGAGTTTGAGATCAATGAGCTTGAGGTTTACCTAGTCCGACGACTAGTCAAGAAAAAGAATGTGGGAAACAAAGAAAAAAAAAAAAAAAAAAAAAGAAAAAGGAAATAAAAATAATTCGAAATAACAAAGAAAAAAATTAAAAAATAATTCGAATAAAAAGAAGAAGAAGAAGAAGAAAGGAGATGAGGAAGTGAAGATTTGTAGAGGTGTGAGATAAGAGAGATCAAGTTAAGAAAATGTTTTCCATTTTTCAAAAGTGGAAAATATTTTTCCCTACTTTAGAAGATTTTTTTTTCCTTTGATGGAAAACATTTTCCTCAAGGAATTTATTTTCCGTAAAACAAACACCGGAAAATTAGGAAAACGTTTTCTCGAAAATTATTTTCCACGAAACAAATGGAGCCTTAATTAACCAACCAATTTGCCTCGTCTTCCCCTTCTTCTTCTTGGTCTTCATCTTCGTCTTTTTTACTGAAACGAAAAAAAGGAACAAACGACATAGCTCTCTCTCCTCGATCTGCTAAATTTACCCTTCATCTTTGCTGGAACTCCTGCTACTACAAGCGGTGACACTACTGCAACCGTAAAAAGACACCTAAGCCTAGAATTTCCCGGCATTTCCTCTTTCTCTCCCCCTCCGAGAAAAAGCGGGCAAGTCTCGAGTCTTGAGAAAACGAACATCGCCCTTCTCTTTGCTGCTGGTGCTGTGGTTTCAGAGGAAGAAAATCTCATTTGCTGTTGATGTTCCTCTTTGATCCAAAGCAATTGTTTGGATTTGAAGAAAATATTCAAATTTTCTCTCTCCTCCCAAAAAAAGTGCAGATTCTCTTCACCCCGCGAGTAAATGTTCTTTCCTCTGGAGTCGCCTTCCTCTTTGCTCCAATTCCTCAATTTGGGGCTTGGTTTGAAGAACATCTGTGGTTTAGCCCAATTCCTTAATTTGGGACAAATAAATTAGTTAAATGATGTCGTTTAGCATCAATTAGCTAATTCACTTTACTAACAATCCACGTTGGACGAATAATACTAAAAAATTGCCAAGTTAAATTTTCCAGCCACACAAATTAGTGATGACATTAAGGTGATCTTTTTCTTTTCTTTTTAATTACAAAAGTGATAATCAAGTAATCACTCAATATATTATGACAATGAAATGAGCATCATATAAAAATTGTTGCACTTATGATGTCCTTTTTTTGAAGAAAATATAAACACAAGATATTTTTAAAAATGATACATATGTCTTGGAGTGTTTTAATTTACTAAACCATGCACCTTCATCAAATATTTCACAGTTCTCACATTAGGAATATTTCAAATAATAAAATATAACTTCGACCTACTCATTTGAATTAGGGAAAATTTCATCTAAGGACATGAAATGAAGTTGCTTTTTTCCGAAGGCCAAAAGTGTTATTTATCTTAAACAAAATCCTAAAGTAGTTAATAAAGTCTCAACTAAGGTTTTAAGCTCATCGGTCGGCCAAAGCACATGCCACTTTTGAAGCCTTGGGCTAAGGTAATTTCATCTGGGGCGCTTATTTTTATTTTCCCCCTTTTTATCTATTCATCTTATTCTTCGTCACCATCTCATCTGAACTCTAAGCATCTAGTCCCACCATCCTCTCCCTCCTAACCACCATCACTACAGTCACCGCTGCAACCTCGACTCCTCTTCTCATTCTCTAAAGAGGCCGACCCTTCAAATCACCTTGAGTACAACAACGAGAGCTCCATCTTCTTCTGCAAGGTCTCTGCAGAACTCTTCAACAGCTTGTCCAAAAAAGTCTTAAACCTATTGTACTTTTGCCAATTTAATCATAAACCTTTCAACTTTACTAATTGAGTCATAAACCTTTCAACATTTTGCCAATTGAGTCCATTCAGCCAATTTTGACCGGAATTTGCTGACGTGAATGCCAACTATCCTATGTGGCATTGTTAGTGCTGACGTGAACAAAATTTATTATTATTATTTATTATTTTTTAATTATTATTTTTGTATTTTTAATTTCTTTTTTTCTCCTTTTTTTTTTTCCTTTTCTTCCTCTGGCTCGTCGTCAGCTTTGGCTAGTCGCCCAGTCTTCGATGAACGGCCAGAGGCCATGATCGGCGAGGGTCGGCCTCCCCGGCCTCGGGCGAGGTCGCCCTCACCAGAGGCCAGCAAGGGTCAACCTTGAGAGCCTCTGGCGAGGGGCAACCTCACCGGCCTTAGGTAGGCTAGCCCTCGCCGAATCTAGCCAAGGCGAGCCTCACTTGTAGCTGGCTAGGTCGCCCCTCGCCAGATCCCAGCAAGGGCCACCTCACTTGAGGCCTATGAGGCCGACCCTCTCTAGCCTCTAGCGAGGGCGAGCCTCGCCCTAGGCCGGCGAGGGCAGCCTTGCTTGAGGCTGATGAGGCCAACCCTTGCTAGTCGTGGCCTCGTCCGAGTCACCGAAGGCTAGGTGACCAAACAGAGAAAAAAAAAAGGAAAGAAATAAAAAACATAAAAATTAATTTTAAAATTCGAAAAGAATATTAAAAAATTGTCTACGTCAGCAAATTCCTGCCAAAATTGGCTAAATTGACTTAATTGATAAAAAGTGAAAAGATTTAGGACTCAATTGACAAAGTTGAAAGGTTTAAGACTGAATTGGCAAAAGTGCAATAGATTTAGAACTTTTTGGACAATTTTCCCGCTTCACCAAGCTCAAGCTCTCCAACAAGAAGAAGGCCAAGATTGCTAAGCCTCACCTGGCTTTTGTCTCTAAGCACCTTTCGATACACTACGACGTTGAAGAACAAAACGCGGTATTCAAGTCATCGTTCAATGTTAGGCCACAGTTACATCTCAAAGTTTGGCCGATGTCGAGTTCATTGAATCCGTTTTTACCTCAATTTGACTCCAAACTGAAAAAGAGAAAAACAAAGAAGAAGATGAACAAAAGAACTGGGGAAAAAGAAAAGGAGATAAAGAAAAATAGCCCGTGGCTTGAAAAGTGGCTCGTGAAATAAACGTGCTTGTTGGCTGATGAAAATTTGACAGGCCAACAAGCTTAAAACAAGCTTAAAACCTTATTTGAGATTAAGTTAGCCACTTCATGAACTTATACTTTGGGATGTCTTTTTGAGAAAATGACCCCATTTCGTACCAATTTTTCAAATTTTCCCTTTATATTATACATACATATGACGTACACATATGTACATACACATGTGTATGTATTTATATACATGAACAAATAAACTCAGAATTGCATTTAGGGGGCTTATTAAAGGAAGATCAAAAAGCCAAAACAAGCACTCCCGGTACCGTAGATTGGCATATAGTCTCTTAGTATAGCGACTATATTGAACGATAATTCAAATTCTTAGCTATTGAAGGGAGAATTTGATCCTATATTAATTGCATTGATAAATAGAGGTATTATTTAAATTAAGCCATCCAAAAAAGTTTTAAAATGCATGTACGCTTGCTATCTTGAGTTCAAATTTTCAATATGGTGTATTCGCCATAAATCTAGCTGAACTGAGCCTAAGAAAAAGTAGTAATCAAAATAAGTGATTGAACACAATAATAAAGAAAACAAAGAAATAAATCTTAACACTGAATTCATGTAGTCATTGTCAATGGGATCTACTCCATTGAGAGGACAGCATATAATTCTACTATAAATCAAGTGATATAAGATAGAACACAACTATATTCGAGTAATTCAAACACTCCTAACTCCTAATTTTACCCAATATCTCATACGGTGTTTAGTACCTATAATTTGTCGCAAAATTATCACTCAATCTCTCAGAGGAATACAAAAGAACTGTGCCACAAAATTTTGCTACTTGAACACTAGTTCTTCCTTGTATAATTGATGATGAAATTTCTTCACCAAATCGGAAGAGAAACCCACTAATTGCACGAGACTCACTCTTTCCGCATCCAGGGCCCCTCTTGAAGCAGTACTCACTTGGCACACCGACAAAACCCTTTGATCAGACCGACTACAAACTTGGATTCGGAAATCGGCGTGTTTCTCAAACCGAAAATACGTGGGCTGATGCAACTTCAAGTTGGAAGTTTCTTTTCCCGCCGTAACTCCATGGGTTTCTTACTTTCATTGGATTGGGAAGTACTCTAATTTAGGCTGAATATTATTTTCGGGCTCAAATTCAAAACATATTCTCAATAATCTTGATGAAAATCATTTCAAGAGGAGTAAGCCTTTTCCAACATTTAATGCAAAGGGTCATTTTCTTCTAAGTTTTGATGATGATTTCATACTCTAATATGATCTCAGAATATATAGATAGAAAGCCTTCTATCCCTAGTTTCAATATGTAATTTAGGGTGTGTATGTTTCATTGAAAACCTCATGATAAAGAAAAATTATTTTAATCAATATAATTTTCTAGAAAAAATAGTTAGTTTTCATTTATTTGATGGTTTAGGGAAAGTGATTTCCCTCTTATAAGAAAGCAAATATGTTCTTTGGCAACTTAAATTTATTGTTTTCAATTCATGGAAAACGTTTTCTTTCAAACAAACACACTTAGAGTCTTTTACTTAAATTATGCCCAAAATACTAAGTGTCAAGAAAACTGAGAATAAGTCGTTTAATATTTTTATGTTCTTGTTGAATCCAATGAAATGTACTTTGTCTCTAGTCTAGAGCCAAAAGTCAATGTTATAATTCTGTTTTGTCTAGGAACCGACGGCCTTATCTTGGGAAAATGAGATTAGTATTTTGGGATTTGCTTATATTTGGAGGTTTGTTCTAAGATGCGACTATATAAACCACTTCATGATTTTTCTTGATGATAGATTGTTTTGAATAATGAAATTGCAAATTTGATCTATAGGATTAGAGTAACACCTAATTCAATCCTAAATTTTTTTTTTGGATTTTGGGAAAAGTACAAAAAAAAAAGTCTTAAACCTTTTGCATTGATATTAGTTCAATCCTAAACTTTTCAATTTGACTAATTCAATTCTAATCCCTTTTACAATTGTATCAATTGACTCCATTCGACTCATTAAGGCCAAATATTGTTAATATGGATGCAGGCTATTTTACATGATACGGCTGGCATTGACGTAGGCATTTAATTTAATCTTTAATTTTTTTTAATATTTTTTTCTTTTCTGTCCTTTTTTTCATTTCCTTTACTTTTTTTTCCTTATTTTCCACCGCCAGTCACTAGTCTTTGTGACGGCTAACGGAGGTCATCGGCCACCAGAGAGAGCGTGGGTCAAGACACCCTCACCGGCCTTTTGCGAGGGTTGGATGAGGTCGCCCTCACATATACATGACCAAGGCCATTATGAGTATTCACAACAGGAAAGTGGAAAGGGTCATTGGCCATGCGCCCTCAGCTGAGCAAACCAAGCCGGATCCCTCTCCGTTCACCATCCGGTTCCCATCAGAGACTGCGACCACGACCGCGGATGACAAAGAGCCAGGGCAGCAGATGATCCTTGGGGACGGGGACAGCTTCATGGAGATGCCAATGGATGTTTGGGTGTAGAAGGCAGAGAAAGAAGGCACGATGGAGGATGGCGAAAGGAGCTGCTGGGATCTGCGGGACAGCGAGACCAGCAACATTGATGCAAACGCCATTGGGATAGCGACTGAAGCTCCGAGAGAGAGAGAGAGAGAGAGAGGAGGCATGCGGTGACAAAAAGTTAAAAGCGAAAAACATTTTCCCTTATTTTAGAAGATCTCTTTTCTGTTGATGGAAAACATTTTCCTTGACTGGTTTGTTTTCCTTAGACTAAACACCAGAAAATTCAAAAAATATTTTCCTAAAAGTATTTCGTGAAATAGTCGTAATCTTAATTTTTGTCAGCTCAACTGACCCAATCAATGAAATCACACTAATGTTTTTCTTCTTCTTTTTTGTATATGATTGACTTGATAAAATAAAATGATGACACACAATGTTTTCTCATCACTCAAGCATGAATCAAGTAAGGAAGAGTGTATTAGATGTATTAATGAAATTCTGTCCCGTTCGTAGGTAATTTAAAAAGCAAGTGTTTACACACAAAGTTGATAAAATGACATAGTAATTTCCTTTAGTTTTAACGACTACTTCCGATCCATTAATAGACAAATAATCCATTAAAATAATTTACACACAATTTTTTGTTACACTGATCTGAATACTATGGACATATATACTTGTGGTATCATTGTCGATCCATGTTAACTATTTTTAGGTGTCTTCGAGGTAAAGTAAAATAACCATCTCTTGTCACATGATATTTTTAGTAAATGCTAACCAATTCTTAATAACTAATGGAATCAATTAAATAAATAGTTTCCTAAGCCAATATTGACTTAAATCCCCAACCAATTGAAATCAAATCAATCGCATTTCAAAAAATTATAGAAGTTCACGTCTACCCCTACGGAAAAAAAAAAGTTATTTCTAGAGAATGAGGGTTGATTTGGTAACATTTTTGTTCTAGAGAACAATTTTTTTTTTCCGAAAAGTATTTTTTATATTTTTATTCCATAATGCATTTGATATAATTCACAATTTTTTTTGTAATGTAGAATTATTTTTAAATTTTTTATGCCACTATCATATGTTGGCTTTGTCAACTGTTGCCGCTGCCGTCTGCTACCACCAACTGCTGCAATCGACTTCCAATCGGCGACGGCCGAAGGTTGCCGTCGGGTGAGGCGGTCGTTGGCGGCAGGCAACAGGCGGGCAACAACCGTCAACCGACATCACAGCTGTCGCCAATGGACGGTAGCGGTCACGGTGGCTAGCAGACAACAGTGGTGATTGGCGGCCATCGGCTATTGACACCAACAACAGCAGTAGGCCAATCGGCAAGCGAGGGCATCTGCTGTCATCGATAGTGATGACGGTCAATGGTGGCAAAGGTTGACCAACGGCGGCAGTCGGCCAGCTGTAGCAAGTGGCTTGTAGCAATGGTAGGCAACGAGAAGCAACAATTGGCCAAGGGCGTGACGGCCGACAAAGAAGAAGAAAAGAAGAAAAGAAAAATAACTTATTTCTAAGCATTGCTCTTGAGAATAAGAAGTTACATTTTTCTACTTGTTTTTGTTCCAAATCTATTCTCCAACCACTTTTCTATTTCAGAAAATAGAAAAATTAATCGACGTTATCAAAGGATTTTTTTTTTTTTAGGAAATAAAAGAATAGAAATTGAGAGAAACGGAAAGGTTATCAAACATGGCCTGCGTTTACAAAGTATTTTTCCAATATACAGCCAATATTACCATATAATAAAGTTTGTCCTAACCATTCCTTTCGTGGAACAAGTATCGAAGTTATCTCTCTTATCTTGTACCTGTGATCAAGAGAATTGCGGTCTACTCCACTTCCCTTAAGGAAAGATCATTGCATGAGCCTAGTATAAATGATTGAATCCCGATCATAGAAATGACAGGTCTCATTTGGGTCCCATCAGATCCAATGGCCTAGATTTAGCTTAATATATGTATTAGCTAAGCTATTACCAACCCCTCCCGTCCCCCCTCTCCTATAAAACAGAACTCAGCCTCTGGAGAGAGAGGGACCCATTTCAATCAAGCCCCTTCTTCCTGAAAATCTCGAGAAGCAATAGAAATGGACAAGACTGGGGAATTGATCGGGTTACAGAGTCAAGAGGGCCTCACAGCGTTCGAAATGAACGCCATACAGGAGCTCATGCAGCTGAAGCAGCAGACTAATGAAGGGGGCTGCAATAGCAGCGGCCATGGCAGTAACAGTTTGAGCTGGGCCGTCAAAGGTCGGTCCAAGGGCAGCAATCATCAGGACCAGGGCAAGGTGCTGGCAACCGAGAAAAAGAGAACTGAGGCGGTTCTCGATCGAGGTGAGTCGCTTCCTCGACAGAAGAAGAAAAAGTACAGGAGTATCGTCGAGATTTATGCAGAGACCAAGCCCGTGGATGCGGTGTGTGATGATCATTGAGGAGAAGACCGGGAATAAATATTCTTTTTGTGAAGTTTGGATTGAGATCGGGAGTTAAAAGGCTATCGAAAAACAAAAGAGAGAAAGACTGTTATTAACTGATAATGCTCTCTCTCTCTCTCTCTCTCTCTCTCTGTGTGACATGAATCCTATTTCTTCTTTACCTTCGGTTTGCGTACTTTTTTATAGTGTTTTAGCGACTCAAGAGTGTTTGGATGGACTGCGTTTGTTGGCGATGGTGAAAAGGAATCATTCTGGTCTCAATGAAGGGAAAACTGAACGAAACTGGAGTGAAAATGTGAAACAGATACACGTTTGCCTGTTGATACTGAATAAGATAGACCACATTGGATACACACCATTACCACCGACTACTCTGCGCGGATGACCGCCACCAGTCGTCCACCACCGGCTTTTAGTGACGGTCTGCTAATGGGTTTTTTCAAGACAAGGAATTTTTCGATAGGATCCTACATGGAAATTTCCTTTATCGAGTTAGTATTGACAACATTCTTTTAATGAGATCTAGTGTTTATGGTAAATTGTTGGATTGGGTTCTCATCATATCAATGAGTAGATATCTCATATGTTAGACATTTTCTACTTATAGTTAGAGGTGGTCAGTCCAGGGTGGATGGTTTCCACTCTGGAATTGGGAATTGCCGATTAAGGATTGGTTCCAAAAAAGCCGAAACCGTAAATCGCCCATTAGTGGTCCGATTCCATGGAGCCAATCGAAATAAACCCCATCTTAGAAGAGGCGTGAGACTTGAAATTGCGTGAGAAGGTTGGAGGCCAAAGGCAACCGAGAGCGAGTGTAATAGAGGGAGCAATGAGGCCAGAGTTGATCGAAAGTGAGAATGAGAGAGGAATCAACAAGGTCGGAAGCCACCGAAAGCAAGAGTGAGAGACGGAGGAAAGGCCGCAAGATGAGTGAGGCGAGAGATAAAGGCCCCGTTTGGTTCGACATTTGGAAGGGGCTTTGGGACTCTAAAGTCCCTTGGCCAAATACAAATGCGTTTGGTTAGATTTTTTGGGCATTTTGACAAGATGCAATTGCATCTCCAAATGGCTCTAAGGGTCTTTAGCCTAAAATAGCTTTGGAGGTACTTTGAGAAGTTGTATCTTCGGAATGCAAGTCCTTGGTACTTTTCATTTTCTCCAAAACCACCGCACGGAAGCTAATCAGAGATCGACGACCGTCGGCCAAAGGGTCATGCACGCCGGCGACCGCCACCTAAGGGTCGCCCAACCCTTGTGACCATCATTGAACCTTAGGCAATGCCTAGGTCGCGCGACCTAAGTGATTGATGGCCTAAATCATGCGACCCAGGCGATTGCCGCCTGAGGTCGCACGACCCCCAAGCAATCGCGCGAACCCAAGCGGTCGACGCCTAGGGTCACGCAACCTCAAGCGACCAACGGCCAAATCCGGCCATTTAGTGACCAAATCCAACAATCCGACGGCTAGATTTGGCAATTCGGTGGCTAGACTTAAAAAAAAATGCAAATTTTGTTTTTTTAATTTAATAAAAGACATTTATAAATGCAAATTTTACCAAATAGTATTTTGACCAAAGTTGTTTTTCAATTCACTTTAGAATTACAATTCACTAAACGCTATTTGCATTTTGGAAAACCCTATTCACCTAAAGGTATTTGCATTTCTACAAATACATTCCCAAAAGCCGAATCAAACGGACCCAAAGAGGAAAGTAAGGGTTTGATCTAAAACACAAAAATAAAATAAAAAATTATATATGTATACCATTCCAATTCAGCTAGCTAGGTGGGCCGTTCCACCATTGAAATTGGGAACCGGAATAGTACTCACTGATTCTAATAAATTGGAACCAAGAACCAAACTGGTCCCCCTGGTCCCCATGGGAACTAGTTTTGGGCAGTCCAGTCCAATTCAAGGTGATTCTTTCACACGTCACTACGTATGCATGGGTATAGTGTAATTTCATCCATTTGAAATTTCGACCTAATTACTTCGTGTTTTTATTTTGTTATCATATTGCTCTTCTTCAAAAGATATTACTTTTTGAAATCATATGAAAGGGGCAAGTGCTCCTTTTTCAACCTATAGGACAAAATACAAACCTTGTTTTAAAAATGATACATATGTCTCGGTAAGCTGTAGAGGTAAAATTATGCAGCTTCATCAGTTATCTCACGGTTCTCACATTTGCATGATTTCAAAAGAAAGGGAAATACCATTGAACTACTCATTTGGGTTTTGCGCATATATATGTATGTATTATAGTTGAATTAAATAGATAAACTTGGATTGGTCAAAATGCCAAATGGACTTATAATCTCTTAATGAAGAGATTATATTGATCGATAATTAAAATTCATAGCTGTTAAGTCGATCATATGTTGAGTGGATCGGCAATTTGACATATGAGGAATATTAAGGCTCCATTGATTTTGCGGAAAATAATTTCTGGGAAAACGTTTTCCGGATTTTCCAGCGTTTGTTTCACGGAAAATGAATTTCTTGAAGAAAATGTTTTCCATAAAAAGAAAAAAGTCTTCTAAATTAGGAGAAAATGGTTTCCACTTTTGAAAAACTGAAAAAAATTTCCTCACTTAATCTCTCTTATCTCACACCTCTACAAATCCTCACTTTATCCTCCCCCCTCTTTTCTTCTTCTTTTCTTTTTTTATTCAAATTATTTTTTTAATTTTATTTTTCTTTTTTCATTCGAATTATTTTTAATTTCCTTTTTCTTTTCTTTTTTTTCTTTTTTTTTTTTTTTTTCTTTTCTTTGTTTCCCATCTTCTTCTTTCTTGGCTAGTCATCAGCCGTTGCTAGGCAAACCTCGAGCTCGTCAATTTCAAGCTTGTGCTCTGCACTCTTGCTTATCATTTTCTTTATTTACTCTACCTTGCAATTGTACATTGTTCAAGCAAATGGCTCTACATGATTTGCTTCTTTTTCTTTTGTTTATTAGAACACAAAAGACACGGGGCGAGAACATGCCACTCAACTTGAAGATTCTCATTAGGGTTGTACATGCTTTGCTTCTTTTTAAAATTCATACGAACATTTTTTTAGAGTAGATGAGCGTTTTGTAACAATGAGAGAACAAATACATGAAGCAAGTTTGCCTAGATTTAAAGGCAAGTTTATATTTGATGGATTTATAGGTCGGTAAGTGATACATGCCTAAGTGGTGAAGTCTTAGAAAATATTTTCCATATCGAATACCGGAAAATATTTTCCGAAACATTTTCAGGTTTTAGCTGAACACCGGAAAATATTGTCATTTTCCTGGAAAATGACTTATGGGAAAATATTTTCCGGAAATGACCAATTTTCCTCAAAAGGAATGGACCCTAAGTCATCCAAAAGAGTTCCAAAATGCATTACACTTGCTCTCTTGAGTTTGAATTTGTAATATGGTGTATTCACTGTATATTTTAGATGAATCAAACCGAACCTAGTGAAAAGCATTGTTAGAATAAGTGATCTAACATGATAATACGTGGAATGACTAAAGAAGATATCGAATTTATGTGATTTGATCAATGTAATCTACCCCACCAAAAGAGTAGAAGAAATTTATATTATAAGTCAAACGAAACAACAGGCACTCAAGTCATTTAAATACTCTAAATGTTTCTTAACCCTTAATTATACCAACTAACGGAAACATACCAAAAAAGTCATAAATATATTGCATTAGTATCAGTTCAATCATAAATTTATCAATTGAACATATTTAGTCCTAAATATTTTTAGATTTGTACTAATTCAATCAATTTAGTAAATTTAGACTGGAAATTATCGACATGAATGCCAAGTGCAGGGGTGGCCATGGGTGAGGGCGTCGAACCATCCCTTGTTAGTGACCTCACCGACCCACAGTTGGGGGAAAAAGAAAGGAAAGAAAAGAAAAAAAAAAAGTAATCGAAATTTAGAAAATTGTCCACGTTAATGCTAGCTGTGTCATGTAGGATGGCTAGCGTACAAATTAGAGATTTCTGGCCTAATTAGCTGGATGAACTGAATTGGTACCAATCTAAAAAGATTTATGACAAAATTAGTTCAATTGCAATATTTAAGGCTGAATTGATACCAATATAATAAATCTATAACTTTTTTTTTTTTTTTTTGTTGTTGTTCTCCCCAAGTAACTCTCAAAGTATTTGGTAGTTACATTTTCTTGCAAAATAATTACTCTATCTTATGGAGGAATACACAAGAACTGTACCCAAAGATTCTTCTGTCTTGAACATTGGCTCTTCATAGTATGATTCATGAAGAAATTTCTTCACCAAATTGGAAGAGAAACCCACCAATCGCACCAGACCAACTCTCTATACATCAAAAGGCGCCTCTTGGAGCAGCACTCAGCACACTGACAAATCCCAAAACAATACCTATTTGTTTTAAATAATGCTGAAGTCCTATGATCAGACCGACTACAAACTTGATTTCCGGAAATTGTCGTGTTTCTCAAACCGAAAGGTACATGGTTTGATACAAGTCCAAGTTGGACTTTCCTTTTCCGCCGCAACTTCATGGGTTTCGCACCTTCATGTAGTTGATCTTCTGTACACTTTAGTTTGGGCGAATTTCGTTCACGGTTCGAATTTGAGATACATTTTGAGCAATATTGACAAAGGATCATATCAGCAGAGCTAAGACTTATCCAACAATATGCAAAATTACATACGGTTGAAGTTCAGTTTTGTGGGCTGAATTTCAGTGTCACTTTCACTGAGTTTTGATGATGATGACGACGTGCCCCAATGTGGTCTTACCATATATGGATGAAACACTATGTGTCTAGCTTCAAACTAATGAGGCGTCATGTAACTTAGAGTCTTCTAATGAAAGTTATGCCCAAACTAATTGTTGCTCAGGGAACTGACTGTAGTATTTATATCTTCTTGTAGAGTCTAATTCAATGTATTTTGTCTCTAGAGTCACGTTGTATTTGTTGGGAGTACAACAAAATTCCTTCATTTGTCAAAATCGCCAAAAGGGAGTCAAAATCTAAGTTCGTTAATACATCTAGTTAAACTCACATTCACTCAAAATCTTAAACTAATGAGTTATGTGCCAGCTAAAATATATTAACTACTTCACACTACATTGATTCTCCAATTTGAGACTTGCCTAACACAACTCATATGTGCGTCTCAATAATCTCTCCCTCACAAGTGAGCACAGTGTTAGTCCACTTCCCATTAATTTAGGAATTCATTTACACCAACACGTCTCTACTTGAATCTCCAATGGCTATTTTGTTATAGGTTTATTTCTTCAGACCCATTGAAGGCTATCATCAAGATCGCATTGCTACACCACAATGCCACCTTCACTCCAAGTCCACAATGTACATTCACTCTAGGTCTCTTTTGCTAGACCGAACCATGAAGGCTGCTCAAATCCTATTTTTAAATTCATTCCTTATAATATTGGCCAAATATCAATATACATTTGGAGCAAGCCACCAATTAACCATCAACTCTGATACTATTTATTAAGAGAGCAATAGAAGCCTGATACATTTTTCTAGAGAGATTGTTGAGAGGAAACTCAAGTTCAAGCCCATTAGTGTATCTAATTGAACACACATTTATTCCATAAAATTACGCCAATAAGTTATGGGCCAATTAGAATGTATTATACTTCACAACACCCAATTCTCTGATGTGGGGCTTTTCTAAAACAAGTATCTGAAGAATATTAATGTTTTCTCTAGAGATTGTTGGTCTTATCATGGGAAATAAAAGGTTAGCATCTTGGGATTTGCCTATGCTTGGAGGGTTACTTCAAGTTGAGTTTAAGTTGAGATGCACATGTGAGTTATGTTAAAATAGTCCTACATCAGTATAATTGGAGTAGTTAATAATCTTTGTTGGTTCTAACTCATTGGCTTGAGTTTTTTTTAATAAAGATAGGTCCAAAAGGATATATTGACATGGGTCAATCTCTCCAAGTATCAAATTTCAATTTTGTTTTCCCAACAAATGGTATGACAATCGATAGTTGATTAATGACCACCCCTAGTGCATTTCAGTGTTTGGTGTATATCTCAAGGATAAGGGATGAATGCGAGCATTGTTGTTGTTGTTGCAACCCTTACAAGGCAACCAAGAATCAAATGGGAGATTAAAGTTGAAACATGTTGATGTGTAATGATATGAGGAGTAGGGCTAACATGAAAATCACACACGAAGGGAAGATTATTGAGGTGCACATATGAGATGGGTTTAAAAATCCCACATCGTAAAATTAATATGGTGAGGAATGGTTAATAATCTCTGTTGGCATATAGATAATTCGCTTAAGTGCTTAAGTTAAAATAGATCCAATTAGATATGTCCATGGGTTTAGATTTGGGCTCCATATAAACCTCTCTTCGGTTTCATTCATGCTAAAGTGTTTAAATTAATGTAATCACAGCTTTAATTTCTGGAATTTGAGTGTCCCTAAAATTCTGTATCTGTTATATCAATGCACCCGCAACCGTGTGCAGGACAACCGAGACATCGAAATAGATCGGGCAATAAATCCAACAACAATTGGAGCAAAACTCCATGGTTGACGCATGAAGATCCCCATAGACCATGAAGAGGAAGAAGACAAAGGCGAGATGAACCCCTTCCATGATGTTCGTTCCGACACACGGTGAAAATGCTCCTTTGCGTCTCCGGCATTGGAATCGTGATATTCCAAGCTCCGAAAGAACTATGCCATCCGAAGACTTCATCGATTGGCTCAACACCATTGAGCGAGTTTTCGATTTTGAGATTATTGCAGAGGATCGAAAAGTGAGGCCTTGCGGCCATCAAGCTTACGGAGCATGTCTTGATTTGGTGGCAAAACCGAAAGCGTCAAAGTTCTCATGGAGGAAAGCGGTGGATTGAAACATCGGGGATTAAATGGACGAGTAGTTCGAAAAGAAAGCAAGATGCTTTCATCAAATTCCACAGTTTCAAGCAAGAGGAGTCGTCCGTGGAAGAATACACCACCGTTTTTGTTGCATAATATGGACAAGCGAATTGAATAAAATAGTTGGAATGAAGGAAAGAGAATTGGACACCGGATTTACATGGTTCGGTCCGAGCATCGGAACTTACATCCATGGGGAGAATAGTATAGAATTCCACTATAGAAACAAGAGATACACCGAAGATTACAATCACTCGAGCACTCAAAACACTCTCAATATTTTTCAGCCCCAAATTACATCCAAATAACTCACATAGTGTTTAACCCATCGTAATTCTTAGTGAAACCTTACTCAAGGAATTAAATAAATTCTATTCACAAAAGTTTAACTGGCTAAGATACGCAGGTATAATTATAACAAGAAAATCCCTCATGTAAGAGAATTTTCTGCAATCTTCTACGGTCTCAGATCTCTCTCTCGACCACCGAAATAACATGGCGCCGTCTTCTCCTTCGCTCCTCTGCCTTTTATAGAGAATCCATCTCAATGTTGCATCTGTTAAGATGGGCTTCATGCGGCTTCCTCTTTTTGACTTGGCATGTTGGAGTTATTCTTTGTATGAAAGAAAAGACAAAACAAGCCCACCATAATCCATGGGCGTCCATGCATGTGCATGCATTAAAGGAGAGAAGAAAAATGGAGGTATGAACCTTTCTCTTCTTCTCTCTTTGACCCATGCGATGAATGCCATCATTGCACTTTTCTTCATGCACGCCAGCTCCCCAACTCTCTTGAATAAGTCCAACCTGAGCACTATTCTCCCTTGCACTTCAGCTGAATAACAAAAGACAGAGCTTCTATTTGCATTAAATACAAGCAGCAATTTTGGACTTTCCCTCTTGCAGCTGCACGCTCCCTTCTGGCCACATTCTTCACTCTTGAACGAGGCATGTGCATAGTAATTAATGCACGAACAAACAAAGTATAAAAGCTTTCTCCAAAATGACTCGGTTTAACTTATATTTATTGGATATGCTCAAACTCAAAACATATTTTAACAATTTTGAACATCTTATGCTTCGAACGTCATGCGGTTAAGACCAAGGAGCAAGCTATCGCGCGTTACCTTGTCAAGCTCTTTGAGTGATACCGATGTAATTTTCTCTGCATTCTCTCCGAAGTTGCCGACCTCAAGAAAAGTACTGCGACAAACGTCAAGAACAATCAATCACTTTCTAACTTATGCCTTTTTCCCATTTATACTTCGCTCGTATTTTGAAAGGCTTAAGTTGAAAAGTTGAAAGCGGAACCAAATAGCCACTGAAGCAAAACCACAAAATAAATATACTGCAAATGAATTTCCTTTCTGTTTGCCTGTAAAAAAAGAAGAAAAAAAGCGTAATATATTTTCGACAGCCACATGAAATCCCAAACAGTTGGACATGAGAGAGAGAGAGAGAGAGAGAGAGAGAGAGAGAGAGAGATGTGGCTTGATAATAAAAAATGATTAAGGTTTAGTTCATGAATTAACAAAATATAGACCGATCAGAGGTATATTAAAAAGCAAGTGTGTGGAGACAAAATTACTAAGATGACAGTTTTTTTCCACACTGAAAGGGACAAAAATAATGTACCACTACCTTTAAGGTCTCTTCAAGGTTAAATATTTTGTTATTTTGTCTCTTCAAGATAAGTACAACCACCCCTGGACTCAAATAACAAACTAGTCTATTTCAGAATTCAATTTTTATCTAGAAATATTTTTTTTTTTTTATATTCTCTGGATGAGTTTCTAAATAAAAGTATATGATTGATAATAATACAAAATTTCTCTCTCTTCAATGGCAAGAGCGGCAGTCGGGTAATAGCGAGGACATGCAATGAGAAAAAATTTTATTTTTCATTTTTGTTCTAGAAATAAATAAAAATATAAAATATTTACTTTTTATTTCTCTTCTAAACCTATTACTGAACCAAAAATCTGTTCAACAAATAAAAAATGAAATTACGTTATTAAACAAACTTTTGTTCCAAACTTGCTTCCAAGAACAGAAAAATAGAAACGGAAAAATAAAATGGTTATCATGTACGTCCTAAAACTCCAAACAACTGAAAATAAATCAATTTCAAGAAATTATAGAAGTTCACGTCTAATCCGGCAAAAACAAAAACACTTATCTCCATAGGATGACTTATGAAGTACTTCGTTTCCAATAGTCCACCAAAACACATATATGTAATCACAAGAATTGCGCTCTACGCCACCCTTTTAAGAAAAGATCATTGCATGAGCCTGATAAAAACTGAATTTGGACCGGTTGAAATGGTTGTCGTTTCTGTAGATTCCACCAGATCTTATGGTCTAAATTTATTGCAATGTATGTACTAGTTAAGCCATTGCCAAAATTGCCTTTATATACCACTACTGAATCGAACTCTCTCCTCCTGAAAATCTAAAGAAGCAATTAAAATGGACAAGACTAAGGGATCGATCGGGTTATGCAGTCGAGAGGGCCTCACAGCCTCCGTGATCATTGCAGCGCGGAAGCTCATGCAGCTGAGGGACGTAGAGAACTGCAATAACAGCAGCCATCGTAGTAACAGATCTAGCTGGGCCGTCAAAGGTTGGTGGTCCAAGGGCAGCGATCATTAGAGCCAGAGCAAGGCAACTTTGACGAAGAAAAACGAAAATGAAGGCGGTTCTTGTTGGGAATAACGGATCCCGAAAACCGGATTTGACACTAAATCGAACCCCTAAAGCAATGCGGAAGACAAGCCCGGGAAAAAACACGTATCACTGATCGTAAAGCACAACACAGATTCGAACGTACCTTGTTAGCCATAGATTAGACACCGACGCCGATAAGAGGAAGAGAATTTGGCCATGTTCGATCCTGTTCGATCCGACGACGCAATGAAGGGGAGAAAAACACTTACTGTTTTTCTTTTCTTTTGGAGAGAGAGAGAGCGTTGGAGAGGACGTACGCACGTTATGCGCCAAAAGGTGCGTCCTCTCTCTCTCTCATCCCTTTTATACGTTCCCTTATCAACGGACGCTTATCCTGTGCGCCGGGCTTTTAGGCCCAACATGGGCGGACGGGCCTTAAGCCCATCACTAATAAAACCATCATCTCCCACTCGCACATGGTGGGCTAAACAGGATTCTCTTTACCTCTCTTCAATATTCATACCGGTGAATAATCCGTGCGACCAGCATACTTTGAAAGCTCGTTGCTATACATATGTTAGGAATATATAGCAGCTCATATTGGACGTCACACTCTGAGTAGATTTAGTATGCAGTACCCTAGATCGATCGATCACATTTATAACTCTCTTGATCTCTTTTAAACAATGATATATATATATATATATATATATATATATTGTATTCACAATTATAATTATCATAAAGACAGTCATAATTGGTCGACCAGTGAATACAAAACTATAATGTGATTCCCCAAAATCGATCTTCCTCTTTCCTTCAAACTCTCAATTTCAGTTCAACTTGCTTTTCTAGAAATGTCCCATTAGATCGAATCAACTCATGACCATTGGCAACATCCTAAGATAGCAAACACTAAATAAAAACCTTGAGAATAAGTAAAAGTCATGAGGGCACTAAAATTGAGGAACTCTTTTCCTCAAGAGTCTCACACGTCATAAAAGTTGAGATCAAACTTTTTGCCACTCTTATTGGTCGGCTCATGCATACATAGTATGAAATACGTATTACGGTATTAATTCCTTTCCCATGGAGCGTATGTCTACACCTTTCAATACCGTACATATGATAGTTCAGATATACCCAATGTCTAACTTGAGTTCATGTATCTACTCATTTACAAAATTCATCAGAACTCACATCTGGCATCTTAGACAGATAAAGTAAAATATGTGGGGTATTTTATTTTTGGACATAATAAGTATTATGTCCTCATCTTAACACTTAGTTAAGGCGACATACATATTTTAAGCTTGAGCTCTCGATTATCACCTAGATAATAAGCTTAAAAACAGTCTCATCTCTATTTATCATACAATAAATAGAGGCGATTACCCGTGTGAGTGGGCTAATCTTTTATCTGTCCGACATACTTTCTCAACTTAAAGTATTGCATTGAGCATTAAGATGCATAAAGATCAAACAAAGATTCATAGGCATTAATAATGAAACAACACTAGTTCATAAATGTGAACAACTCAGGGAAATTACAATCCAGTACATCAGACTCTACGCAATCCTAGAGATTTTACATGACCACAAAACACATCTCTAGGTATTGGCTTTGTCATAGGATCTGCTACCATTCTATGCGTAGATATGTACTGTAAGTTCACATCCTTTCGTGCAACCATATCCTTGACAAAGTTATACTTGGTATCTATATGTTTGGTCTTGCCATGATATTTTGGATCTTTGGTGTACGCTATAGCTGCTTGGCTATCACGGTTAACCAATAATGGATTTGCAGCTTTCTCAATAACACCTAAATGATCCAAAAATCTCTTAAGCCAAACTCCTTCTTGTACTGTTGCTGATAATGCCACGAACTCAGCTTCCATCGTGGATAAGGCTATACACGTTTGCTTCTTACTGCTCCATGATATGGCGCCATTGTTCAGTAAGAAAGCAAATCCTGAGGTAGATTTTCTTTCATCTAAATCTCCTCCCCAATTAGCATCTGAATAGCCTTCAAGTCGCAGATCCTTTCCTTGGTAATTCAACTTGAAATCAGCAATTCCCTTAAAATACCTCAGTATCCTCTTAACGGCTTTCCAATGTGCTGGACCTGGATTGGATTGGTATCTACTCACCATTCCAACTGCAAAACATATGTCGGGTCTTGTACACATCATAGCGTACATCAAGCTCCCAGCAGCACTAGCATAAGGAACATGTTTCATTTGTTCATTCTCTTGTGGAGTCATTGGACACGGTCTATGGCTCAATCCTTCACCTTTTGCAATAGGAGTGTCTATGGGTTTACAATCTTGCATACGAAATCGTTCAAGAACCTTGTTTATATATGTTTCTTGCGAAAAAGATAACGATCTCTTCGAACGATCTCTTGAAATCTTAACGCCAAGAATGTATGCAGCCTCATCCATATCTTTCATCTCAAAGTTGGAAGACAACCAACTCTTGACAGTATGAACAAACTCCATATTACTTTCGACAATTAATATATCATCAACATATAATGATATGATCACAAATTGATCATTGGATCTTTTGATATATACACAATGATCCTCATCAATCATTGTAAAATCATATGCCATTACGGCATTATGAAAACGTATATACCATTGTCTCGATGACTGCTTGAGGCCATATATCGATCTCATAAGTCGACATACCTTTTCTTCTTGGCCTTTCACTATGAAACCAGCAGGTTGTTCCATATATATTTCTTCCTCTAATTCTCCATTGAGGAAAGCAGTCTTTACATCCATCTTATGTAACGCAAGATCCATACTAGTCACTATTGCTAGAATAATGCGAATCGAGGTAAATCTCACTATAGGAGAAAACGTATCTTCATAATCAATTCATTCATGTTGATTATACCCATTCGCTACAAGGCGAGCCTTATGCCTTTCTATCGAGCCATCAGCCTTTTGCTTTATTTTGAGAACCCACTTGTTCCCAATAGCTTTGCGTCCTTTTGGAAGATCAACCAGTTCCCAGACTTGGTTTGATTTCATTGACTCCATTTCCTCTTCCATTGCATGAATCCATTTTTCCTTACTAGGGCAATTCAGAGCCTCATTAATATTTCTTGGCTCATCCTCATCTTGTGGAGCAACCATAAAAGTTTCCCCTTCAATGTCAAAACGTCGACGGGGAATACTTTGGCGACTTGTTCACCGTATGGGAGATTGTACACTTTGCACATCATTCCCCATCATGCTCCCACTTGGATTAGGTAACGATGATGTCGTCTCATCATGTGGTTGCAATTGAGAATGATTTGAATTCAATTCATCACTTCTCATATTACTCCCACTTGGACGAACTCCACTAAGATCATTATCTTGATCCAAGGTTTCAAATATAAAGTAATCTTCCCCTATTTCGCCCTTCTTAGGAAACTCATCCTCTAAGAATATGACATCCCGTGATTCAAATTCAGTTATACTACCACTTTCCTGCTCACCTATGAACACATATCCTATCGAGTGTTCCGAGTATCTTATGAAAATACTCTTCTTTCCTCTGGGACCCAATTTCCCAAACTTGTGAGAGGACTCATGTGTATAGGCAGCACAACCCCATGGCTTAAGAAAACTTAAGTCCTGTATTCTACCTGTCCATAACTCATATGGTGTGGAAGTAACTGATTTAGAAGGCACACTGTTAAGTATATAGGCAGCAGTTAACAACGCATCACTCTAAAAAGTAATAGGTAAGTTAGCATGCGTCATCATGGACCTAACCATTTCTAGTAGGGTTCTGTTTCTTCTCTCCGCAACACCATTTTGTTGAGGAGTATATGGAATAGACAACTGTCTTTCTATTCCTTTTTCATCACATAATTTTCTGAACTTATTAGATAAATATTCTCGACCTCGATCAGATCTCAATGCTTTTATTTTCTTGTCTAATTGATTCTCTACCAGGTTCATAAACCTTTTGAAACAACTTATTACTTCAGATTTATGAGAAATCAAATAGACATATTCGAATCGAGTATAATTATCTATAAAAGTGATGAAATAAACAGCCCCATGCCTTCCTCTCACATTCATTGGACCACAGACATCAAAATGGATTAAATGCAAAGGAAATTCAGCTCTTTTACCTTTTCCAAATGGTTTCCTTATCGTTTTCCCTTCTAGGCAATACTTACATATGGGCAAATCGACTTTTTCAATGTTGCCCAACAAGCCCTCTTTGGCTAGTCTATTCATACGCTGTTGGCCAATGTGACCAAGTCTAGCATGCCACACATTCACATCATTATCATATGTATTAGGAGACGTGAAAAGGGAATAACAAACATTTGCATTAACATAATCAATATCTAATACAATGAAACCATCCAGAAAATAACCACAACCATAGTAATTTGTATTCAAAAACAAATCCACACCTCTATTATAGAAGTTCATATTAAAACCTAATTTAACTAACACTAAAACAGACACTAAATTCCGACGAATCTCCGGAGCATACAACACATCATGAAGGAACAAAGTGTGTCCACCACGCATATTCAGTTGGCATGTGCCAATTCCTTTCACTTTAGCTCTGGAGTTGTTTCCCATATAGATCCACTTAGTTCCAGTTGGTACTCGTCGGAATTCCACGAAGGATCCTCTATCCTTCGCTACATGGTCTGTCGCTCCTGAATCCATAGTCCACAAAAGATTATACTCAGTTAAGAACACAGAACTCGACAAAAAAACAAAGTTCTGAAAAGTACAAGGGGTGCATACCTTCTTTGGCTCATGACAGTTGCGAGCATATTGACCCTTCTTGTCACAGTTGTAGCATTTCACCCTTGCAAGCTTTTTCATGCGAGGAAGCTTTCCTCTTTCATGTTGGTTAAACTTGGGTTTCTTCCCTAAAGGACCTGCTTCCTTGCCTTTCCCTTTATCAAACCAGTTAGGGCGTTTGCGCTTGGAGCTCAAAGCTCCATGTGAGCTAGAACTAGCATGATAAAGTTCAGCATCCGGCTTAGCCGCCAAGAGGCGGTCCTTTTCCAGCTTAAGATGGCGCACTGCATCCTCAAAACTTTTGATATTTTCATTATGGGTCAGGTGCACCTTCATATGCTCCCAACTCTAAGGCAATGAACAAATCACTGCTTGCACTTGCTGCTCATCAGTGAGGACATGGCTAGCATCTTTCAGCTCATTTATCATGTTTGACATCTTTCTAAGATGTTGCTTCATGGTCTGACCATGAGGCTTCTTGTAAAGTCAAACCTAATAGTGAGCTGTCTCGTCAGTCACCGAAGTATGACCAAATCTAGCTGCCAATGCCTCCCACATTTCCTTGGCATTGTCAAAATGCATAAACTCTCGCATGACGTCATTTTCCATGCTGCTCAGCAACGTGATGCGAGCAAGAGAGTTCTTTCTTTTCCATGCAGCAAATGCTTCTTTATCTCTTTTGTGTTGCGCAGTGTTTCCTTCTTCAGGTTCTACCATGGTTAGGTTAAGAGTTTCAAGTGCCTCTTGCTCTTCCAGCACATATTGGATTTTCATGTGCTATATCTCATAGTTGTCACCATTGAGCTTTTCACCTTTATTCAGCTCGGCAACTATGCTTTTTGTGGCTGAAGCCATTGATCTGAACACATCAGACATATATGCACGAATTAGTTAATGCCTATCATTTATGCAACCCTTTTTGCACAGACCCATCATATTAATGAATAATTTCAAGCAAGGTTTCAGAATCAAAAGGTCACTACGTTTCCAATAATCATCCAAAAAACCTAACTTAAAACTATCATTAGTATGATTGTCATATGCAAAATAAATTCTATGAAGTTACAAAAACTTCTATAACTACCCACAGCTAACTACCCACAACAACCAGCAATAATAGAAAGCAACAGATAATCGACATACAATAAAATAATGCTTTCATATAATACAACTAACATATAGGTTGCTACATCAACAACAATCAGGTAGTAAGCATTACATAAGATGTCCACAAAGCACACTTAACTAAGAAAATAGCCAATACATCTAACACCAAGCCAGCACACGAACTGGGAAAGATTCTCTTTTGTTCAATTTCTTGATCTTTTCCCTTGTAACAATGCAGTAATATTCATTTACAAAATCCATCACAATTTTCTTATATGAAGCAGCTCCGTTGACATCCCATATGCGATTCAACACATCTTGCCATTCAGGTGGAAGAGTGTTTATGAAAAATCGCACCATCTCTGACTGTGGCATAGGACGACCATTCCATATGACCTGTTGAATTTTCCCGTTGACTTCAAGGACGTGATCAATTAAGTCACCACTCTCCCATCGATGATCAGTCAGCTCAGCTATCAACTTAGACAGCCTATCCTTTTGTTCATCGGTAACTGCGCGAATAGGTGTGCGCAACCTCAGGGGAGGCATTGTTCCTGCAACAAATGCAGAACAAATAAGGGATCACATATAATCCACATAGACTTAATTGAAAAAGAAACACATTCTTTTCCTTCTTCTTTTTTCAACGGTCAACGGTCAACGGTCAACGGTCAGGTCGTCGGTCGCCGGACCGGTCGGGCCGGGTGGGACCAACCGACCACACGTGCCGCGCGCGTGCGCGGACTAACGTCACAAAGACGTTATCCAGCACGTGCTGCGCGCGTGCCAAGCGTCCGCGGGTCGGGTCGGGTCGGATCGCCGGCCGGTGACCGCTCGGCCAACCGTCGTCGGCGTTGACGTCATCCCAGCGGTTACTGACCGTTGGATGACGTCATGCTGACATCAGCACGCGTTGGTTCGCCGATTGGCGCGTGCCGGTTCGCCGCCGGCGTTGCGCATGTGCCGGTTCGCCGCTCGCGCGTGTGGCGCACGTGCTGGCCGATGCCAGCACTTCGGGCGCGTCGCGCCCACACGCAGCGGTTTTTGGCCGCGCGTGTGGGCGCGTGCAGCATCGCCCATCGGCGCATAACAAGTCGCCGGACTCGCCTCGATGAGCCCTTTCATCCTAAGCCTTCAGAAATCGATTTCGAGTCATAGAAACTCGAAAAAATGGACGAATAGCGCTCGGGTATCGGGATTTCTTGCCCCGATCCGTGCAGCCGAAAATTTTCGCAAAAAATCAATCAAAAAACATCAAACAGGTCGGGAAAACGTAAACTAGGGCTCTAATACCAATGTTGGGAATAACGGATCCCCGAAAACCGAATTCGACACTAAATCGAACCCCTAAAGCAATGCGGAAGACAAGCCCGAGAAAAAACACGTATCACCGATCATAAAGCACACCACGGATTCGAGCGTACCTTGTTAGCCACAGATTAGACTCCGACGCCGATAAGAGGAAGAGAATTTGGCCATGTTCGATCGTGTTCGATCCGACGACGCCTTGAAGGGGAGAAAAACGCTTACTGTTTTTCTTTTCTTTTGGAGAGAGAGAGAGCGTTGGAGAGGATGTACGTTATGCGCCAAAAGGTGTGTCCTCTCTCTCTCTCATCCCTTTTATACATTCCCTTATCAACGGGCCCTAATCTTGTGGGCCGGGCTTTTAGGCCCAACATGGGCGGACGGGCCTTAAGCCCATCACTAATAAAACCATCAATTCTGGATGGAGGTGACGCGCTTCATCGACAAAAGAGGAAGTTCAGATATATTGTCGAGATTTACACAGAGACTAAGCCAAATGGATGAGAGGATATGTGACAATCATTAACGAGAAGACCCCGAATATTTTTTTCTTTTTGTAAAGCTAAGGATGGAAGCTTGGATCGAGATTTGGTGGTTTTAATCGTTCGTAGGAGTTAAAACGCCATCAAAGAGAAATCTCTCTCTCTCTCTCTCTCTCACGGTTAAGTTCTATTTCTTTGTTACCTTAATTTTGCGGACTTTGAGGTTTTTAGTGAGGTTTTTGGTGATTCAAGAGTCCTTGCATGGGCTGGGTTTGATGATGATCGCAAAAAATGGGTCTTAATGAAGGACAATAAAAAGCAATTGAATTGCAGCGTTGTGCTCGTAACTGGATCATTTGGTTTCGCATCATTCAGGAGCTATCGCAACAAGAACTTGCATTCAGGAAAATTACCAAAAAAAAAAAATCTTAAACCTATTGTATCAATTCAATCATAAATCTCATGTTTTATGCCAATTGAGTTCTAAACATTTGCATTTGTACCGATTCAGTATATTTGACCAAATTTGACTAGCTAGCACTAACATGACATGATCAATGCTGACGTAATCAACTTTTAATAATAGTTTAAATTTTTATCAAATTTTTTAATTAATTTTTTATTTTATTTTTCTTTATTTTTTTTTCCTCTTCCTTCTTCCTCTAGCCAATCACTGGACTAAGGCAATTAGCTAGAGGTGAGGGCCTATGAGGTTGAGCTCACTAGCCACGAGCAAAGGGGAGCCTTGTTTGCCCCTGGCGAAGCTCAACCTTGTTGTCGTTGGGTGAGGGAGGTTTTTCTTTTTTCTTTCTCTTTTTTTCCCCTTCCTTTTTCCTCTAGCCGATCACTAAACTGAGACGACTAGCCGGAGACAAGAACCTGTGAGGTTGACCTCATCGGCCACTAATGAGGGCAAGCCTCACCAATGGCTATGTGAAGCTAGCCTCAACCTTGCTCGCGAGTCCTTACTAATGGTTGGATGAGCTTGCCCTCACCCAGTGACGATGGGGAAGAAGGAAGAGGGAAAAAAATAAAGAGAAAAAAAAGAAAATATAAATTCAAAAATATTAAAAATTGTCTACAATAGCCTCGATTAGCCAAATTTGATTAGATGGACCAAATTAGCACAAATACAAAAATTTTAGGACTCAATTGGTCAAAAATGTTTATGAATGAATTGTCACAACTATAATAAATTTATGATTTTTTTGATAATTGTGCGTGCATTCTTCTAGTTCAAATGGTTGAAAATGTGAAATCGATACTTGTTCGCCCGTTGAAACTGAGTTGCATTCCAAAGAATGAGAAATCGTTATGAAATTAATAATGAATTAGAATTAGCTAGACCACCGTAGATAGCCACCATTATCACCCACCACCGCCTACGTAGCTCGATTTGGCCGTCGGCTTTCATCGACAGTCTGCTACTAGGTTTTTTTGTGATGAGGATTTTCCGATAGCATCGTGTGGATATTTCCTTTATCGAGTTGTCATTTAAGGATGTCCAACTTTAATGCTGAATCTTTGGGTGATTAGAAAATTTTTCATCAATTTTAAGTTTAGAGCTACTTAATTCGCCTTTTTAGTCCTGTTAGATAGAGGTGTGCATCTACTCATCAGTTTTAGATCTACGAAAAGTTTTTATTCAAGTATTCGGTGAAAATTAGATAGACCAATCACTCACAATCTAAAACTCCATTTCAACTACACTTCTTGGAAAGTAATTACGAACAAAAGGAGTGGTATATATATTTGTAGACCAGCTATAAATATAGATGGTGCGCACTTCTTTTTAATTCATCTAAATTGATTTCACAAGCTACACATCCACATGACTTTAGTTGGGTGAAATATTAAAATTGATCTAATAAGTATATGTACGACAATAATTAATTAACCTTATGTGATGCACAGGACTGGCTTGCCGATTTGTCAATAAATTATCATATTAAGTAGTTTGTGAAAATTATATTAATATTAAAGCTTATGATAATATGCTCAAATTCTATCTTCTCTTTTAATTTATTTTATGGTTGTTTATGTAAATAAAAGGAAAAATCTAAAAATAATGGAGGGATTTTAATGTCCACATTGCACTCCATTCTAACAGTCTAATTTAATTGTACTGGGTAAATAAAATTTGACAATTTATTACATATGGAGAAAGAACATCCGATAAAAATTAATGAGGATCTCAGAGGAGATCCATGATATAATATGAGCTCTTAATTCACATTTACATCAAACCAAAGTATAGGTCCATAGCGGGGATTGGCAAAGTAGACCTCATCAGATTACAACCAAGCGAATCAAATTTCCCTAGTTATCATCTCTAATCCTCCTTCCAAAAATAATGGAGAAATTTTTATCGAAGTCAACCTGCTTCAAGTGATGGTCGAAGCACAAGATGTCACCCGTTGAAGCAATATTTTTAGTGATTGTGGAGACCCGAGATACGGTCGATGTGACGGTTTCTTATGTGCTTGCTTGTGGTTCAATCCTATGGTCATTAGGGATGTGCATGATCTGGGCGAACGGTTCCGAAAAATTGGAACCGGGATCCACCCGTTAGTTGTATGAATCCACCCGAGAATTGGAACGCTAGTCCGATCCGATTCCCAGGTGGATCCATGGAACCGATCGAGGGCGACAAGGATTTTCCGGAGGGCCGAATAGAGAAAGGGACGGATGGACCTGCTACAATCAAGGGTTTCCTCGTGAACCCTAGCCCGAGGGGGTTCCTGGCTTTCTTGAAAGCTTCGATCTTGACGCGAAACAATTTTAGTTTTCGACCGAAATTTGCTAGTTCTTCGTTTGACCTATTCTTCTTCTCCTCCTCTTGCAACCCTACTTCTTCGTGTGCTCACCTTTTGCGTTTTGCCCACTAACCGCTCGGCATTTTGTCAAGGTGTGCTTTGGATTTTTTTAACTTCAGGACCTCTCCATTTGGTTTGATTGGAGATTACCCACTTAAATTAATTTTTTTAGTTATTTGATTTGGATTTGTTAATTAGTCATTTCAATTTTTTAACATTAAAAATTAATATATTGTTTTAATATAATCAGTTCCGGTCCAAGTGGGCGGATCCACCCATGGAACCAGGAATTGGACCAGTTTCCCTCAAGAACCATCGGTTCCGGGCGGTTCCAGTCTGGTTCTGGGCGGTCCGAGTGGATCCCGGTTCTTTTGCACACTCATAATGGACATGTGCCATTTTGTATAAGTTCTCAAGTGATGGTCGAAGCACAAGACATCACCCATTGAAGCAATATTGTTAGTGATTTTGGAGACTTGATGTGAAAGTTTCTTTCGTGTTTGCCAATATCCACCTAAATTTCGTTCCAAATTTACTCCAAAGGAAAAACATGATGCACTAAAGTCTCAACCTAGAGGTTGAAATGGCGTGGCTTTCTTGTATTTGTGTAAAATCTCATTGAATAATGAATAAATTTATACATACTCCAAAAACTCTCTCTCTCTCTCTCTCTCTCTCTCTCTCTCTCTCTCTCTCTCTCTCTCTCTCTCTCACATATGTCCCCATGTTAGGGATTTCATGTGGCTCTAGAAAATTTGGTGGGTAACCAAAAGGTAAAATTCGTTTGCAAAATATGTATCGACCAAACGAAGCTAGCAAAAGAAGCACATGAATTAAAAAATGGGAAAACAGAATATTTGGTCCTTTATAGGGAAAAGTACAAAAAAAGTTATAAACATATTGTAATTATGTCGATTTAATCCTAAATCTTTTAGTTGTGCCAATTTAATACTAAATATTTCACATTTTATCAATTAAGTCCATCGGCAAATTTTGATCAAAACTCACTAACCATAACTAGTGATGGTCAATATTTATATTTTTTTAATAATTTTTAATAGTTTTTAAATTTTTTTTTTTTTTTTATATCAATCATTCCTCGGCCACTAGATAAGGGCTACTAAGTCCTTGTCAATCGCTAGTGAAGGTCACAGCCCTCACCCAAGTCCTCACAAGCTGTTGGAGAGGATCACGGCCCTCACCTAAGCCCATGTCAGATCTAAGCGAGGCCCTCACTAGCCATGAAGGATGAGAGCTTTGCCCATATCTAATGAGGGCTTTCGTGCCCTCATCCACGGTTGTTGGGGCCACAAAGTCCTTGAGGATGTAAAGCCTTCACCTCGGGCCTTTGTTGTTGGAGAAATCTTCCTGGAATATTTTGAAGCTGACAAAACGTTTCCATCAGTCTAGTTTGAAGATTTGCAGACTCTTCTATTCAAAGTCTGAAGACCTTCGGACTGCTAGACTCAAGACTCAAAATCTATTCTCATTGACAGTTTTTAGACCGTCGAAGAAGGTTATCCGGAACTGCGTGTTTCATTAAGGATTTGACCTTATCGATTAGAGAATATCTCTTGGCTGGATATGATATAACGAAATCTTTTATTTGATTATGATTAAGGATCCGATGATTGGCGAAGTATACTTGGAAGGTTCTACTTATGGAAACCAAGATCCTGATTGTATGGGCGAGCATGATTGATGGGCTATCGACATGTTCCTTTAATAGCTTGAATGATCTTCCAAATTGATTCCGTCCAACGGGTAGATTGGAGGAATTCCTTTAGTAAGTGCCAACGGGTATGATGGCATAAATGAGTATAAAAGGAAGACGGTCCAGTTATTCGAGTGTGTGCGCGATAGAAGAATTCCAAAGTCTGAAGCTTTTTGTTCTTAGTCAATTTATTTGTTGATCAAAATCTTGTACGCAAAAGAGAGTTTATATTCTGAGAAACCTTGAGGAAGTGTGGTAGACTATCTACACTATGGAATCAAGGGAAAGACTTGTTGTAACATCTCTTTTGTTCATAGTGAAATCTAGCTGGTGGGCTGTCAGTGCGGAAGAGTGGATGTAGGCTTGAAATAAGCCGAACCACTATAAACCTTGTGTTCAATTTTCTCTTCCTCTCTGTTTTACTTTGATCATAGTTCGTCTTGTTAAAGAAGAACTTCCTTTCTATTGTCTACTTAGTATTGTTCTTATATCGCGAAGAATTATTTTCACCTATTCACCCCCCTCTAGGTACTTGTACTAGCTATCTCAATTGGTATCAGAGCCTGTGTACTCACTTTGTTTGAAGTGTTTTATTTCAGAGTTAAAGATCCATGGCTAGTATGTTAGCTCCAGGGCTGGTAGAAGGGCAAAGCAATACTAGACCGCCTTACTTTGATGGAAATGATTACAACATATGGAAAAACAAGATGAAGGCATTTCTAAGATCAAAGGATCCTCTGGAATGGGATGTTGTTGACAAATGAATCATTCTTAAAGCTGCACCTATCTCAGAGAGAGGAAAAGATACTGTTGAGTCTAGTGAAATGACTCAGGAAGAGATAATCAAGAGACAAGCTCTTGATGCAAAAGCAATTTATTCTTTATATTGTGCATTGTCACCTACTGAATATAATAGAATATCTTCTTGTTCTACAGCTAAAGAAGTCTGGGATAGATTACACATCACTTATGAAGGAACTGATCAAGTGAAAGAAACCAGAATCAACATTCTACTCGGACAATATGAAGCATTCAAAATGAAATCTGGAGGATCTATCACTGACATGTTTAGTCGTTTTACAGAGATCGTGAATGGCCTTGAAAATCAAGGACAACCAATTTCTGATCCCATTAAAGTAAACAAGCTTCTGCGTGGACTCTCTACGGATTGGAATCGCATAAAGACCTCAATAAGGGAGACACAAAGAATCATGTCACTTTCGGTTGATGAATTGGTTGGGACTCTCCAGTCTTATGAAGTAGAGCGAATCAACGAAGATGAAGATCCTAAAGGTAAGAAATCCATTGCATTAAAATCTAATAATGATTCTGATGTCACAGATTCTGAAGACGATATGGATGACGAAGAACTTGCTCTCATGATATGAAGATTCAGAAAATTGAACAGAAAAGGAAGAAGATTCAATCCAAAAAAACAGAGTTTTCAAAAGCAACAGACTAAGCCCGTTGAGGATGATGAATCAAACAAAGATGTAGTCTGCTTTGAATGCAAGAAAAAGGGACACATCAGACCCAACTATCCTCTTCTGAGGAAGAAGAAAGGAAAAGTTGAAAAGTATCGAAAGGCTCTTAAAGCATAAACCTGGAGTGATATAGAGTGTGAAGAAAGTGATGATGATTATGCTAATATATGTTTGATGGCACAATCGGATTCAGATACAAACTCCGAGACAGAATCAGATTAAAATAGTGAATTTGAGGTGAGTAACTTTAAAATCCCTATTAAAGTTTCTAAATACATTGATGAGTTGTGTTTTAGTCTTAAGACTTCTCTTAAAAGGATTTCCAAACTAAAAAAGGAAAATTCTGCACTAAAACAATAAGAAAATGTTTTGAAAGAAAAGGTCAAGGTTTTAGACAAAAATGTTTCTACCTTGAAAGAAAATGAAGGCAATCTTTCAAAAGAAAATACATTCTTGAAAAATGATATCTCAAATATTTCTAAAAGATTTTCTATAGGATTTGAGATACTGGAAAAAATTCTTTATGTTCAAAGACCTTATTTTAATAAATTTGGTTTGGGAATGTCTACGGAAACCATTCCTTTAATTGATTTTCCTAAAGTAAAGGAAAGAATTAAGCAAAGACCCACAAGAGATGCTTACAAAAATTATTTTAAAAAGATCTTTGTAAAACCAGTAGGTCGCAATGCTCTCAGATGTTCAAAGTGCAATAGTGCAGATCATTTTGAAAAAGAATGTTCTATGGTTTGGAAAGCTGTTAAGAAAGTATGGGCAAAAACCGCATATAATACTAACACCAATGGACCCAAGAAAGTATGGGTACCAAAGAAAGTTTGAGTTTCTTCTTTAAATGCATGTCACTATCAAGAAAAAGGTAAAATGGTATCTGGATAGTAGATGCTCAAGACATATGACAGGAGATTCAAATTGTTTCGTAAAGCTTGTTCAAGTAAATGGTGGAAAAGTCTCATTTGGAGGAAACAACAAAGGAAGAATTGTAGGATTTGGAACTATAAAGATTGGAAACCTCACAATAAGCAATGTTTCCTTAGTGGAAGGACTCAACTACAATCTACTACGTATCAGTCAGCTGTGTGATACCGGTTTCAAAATCAACTTTAAAGAGGGAATATGTTCATGAACTAGTAAAGATTCTACTCAATCATTCATGGGTCGAAGACATGAGAATATCTACCTCTTGGATGTAAAACCAGATGAATCGTAATGTTTGATCTCAATTCAAGATGAAGCGAACTTATGACACAGAAAACTTGGGCACATCAATATGAAGCAGATAGCCAAAATTTCAGCAAAGAAGCTTGTTCACGGTTTACCCAATCTATCATACCAAAAGTTTGATCTATGTACACCATGCATATTGGGAAAGCAGGTAAGAAATTCCTTTAAACCAATAAATCAAGTTTCCACTAATCGTGTACTGCAAGCTTCTGCATATGGATCTCTTTGAACCAACCAGAACTCAAAGTATTTGAGGTAAGAAATATTGCCTAGTAATTGTGGATGACTACTCACGATTTACCTGGGTATATTTCCTGGCAAGTAAGTCTGAAACCTTCTCTTACTTTAAAAATTTTGCTAAAAAGGTTCAAAATGAAAAATGGTATGTTATTTCAAGTATAAGAACAGACCATGGAGGTGAATTTGAAAATCAAGATTTTACAAAGTTTTGTGATGAATCTGGTTTTCAGCATTTGTTCTCCTCTCCATATACTCCAGAACAAAACAGAGTTATGGAAAGAAAGAATAGGTCGCTTCAAGAAATGGCTAGAACTCTTTTAATTGAAAGCAACATCTCTTCACGTTTTTGGGCTAAAGCAGTTTCTACAACATGTTATATTATTAATAGAGTTTTTCTAAGACCAATTCTAGAAAAAAAAAAAAAAAAAACCCCTATGAGTTATTCAAATAAAAGAAGCCTATTGTTTCATATTTTCATGTGTTCGGATGTAAATGCTTTATATTGAAAAATGCAAATGATCGAGTTGGCAAGTTTGAAGAAAAATCAAACGAAGGCATCTTCCTTGGATATTCAATTACAAGCAAAGCATACAGAGTCTACAACAAGAAGACTCAATCTGTGGAGGAATCAATGAATGTCAAATTCCAAGATTCTATGCTAAACGAATCTATTCAGACTCATCTTGAAGAATCTGAATCTGCTCCAAACTCTACAAAGCCTAAATCTCAGGAAGCAACTCAGACTTCGAAAGACCAGTAACAAATGATTGTTGAAGATTTAAATGAAGAAAGTGATCATCAATCTGACAAATTAACTAGTAACTGGAAGCATAAGTCCAGTTATCCCAAAGATCTCATTATTGGCGACATTAATGAAGGAATTCGCACAAGATCCAAAAGGCGCAAAGAGTCTAGTGATGTGGCTCTTATATCTAAAATAGAACCCAAAAGCATAGAAGAAGCTTTATCTGATAAAAGCTGGATTGAAGCTATGCAAGAAGAACTCAGGCAATTCAGCATTAATGATGTCTAGGAGTTGACTCCTAAACTGAAAGGTAAATCTATTATTGGAACTAAATGGGTTTTCAGGAACAAGATGAACGAGAAAGGAAAAGTCGTAAGAAACAAAGCAAGACTCGTGGCCAAGGGATATATGCAAGAAGAAGGGATAGACTATGACGAGACTTACGCACCAATAGCGAGGTTAGAAGCAATTATATTATTACTTGATTTTGCTTGTTATAAGAATTTCAGGTTATTCCAAATGGACGTCAAAAGTGCTTTCCTGAATGGATTTATCCATGAGGAAGTCTATGTGGAACAACCACATGGGTTTGAAGATCCAAGGAAACTAGACTCAGTATTCAGACTGAAAAATGCCTTATATGGTTTAAAGCAAGCTCATTGAACTTGGTATGACTGGCTGAGTAAGTTTTTGATTCAAAATGGCTTTGTAAAAGGTAAAGTAGACACTACTCTGTTTATCAAAAGAGAAAACAAAAGTTTTCTGGTTGTTCAAATATATGTTGATGATATTATTTTTGGATCCTCTAATGAAAGCTTGTGCAATAAATTCTCTAAGTCTATGTAGGATGAATTTGAAATGAGCATGATGGGTGAATTAACCTTCTTTCTCGGGCTTTAAGTGAAACAACTGAAGGAATGAACTTTTATTCATCAAGAAAAATATGCAAATGATCTTGTCAAAAAGTTTGGACTGGAAAATTGCAAAAAGAATGATATACCAATGTCAAGCTCTTTGAAGATAGACAAAGATGAAGGAGGAAAGAAAGTTGACCAGAAGCTATACGGGAGTATCATTGGTTCACTTATTTATCTTCTTTGCTTCTAGACCGACATTCTGTTTAGTGTTTGCATTTTGCTAGATTTCAAAGCGAGACCCAAAAGAATCTCATCGAGTGCCGCAAAGCGTATTATTAAATACATTGCATCAACTTCAAGCATTGGGCTTTGGTATCCTAAAAGGGAGACTTTACTCTTCTTGGATATTCGGAGACGCGAGACCTAGCCGGATGCGAGAGTTGATAGAAGGAGCACCTCGGGTACTGTCAACTACTTGGAACGGGGACGGTATCTTGGTTTTCAAGGAAGCAAATCCATGGCTAGTATGCTAGCACCGGGCGATGGAAGGGCAAAGCAATACCGGACCACCTTACTTTGATGGAAAGGATTACAACATTTGGAAGAACAAGATGAAAGCTTTCCTACGATCAAAGGATCCTACGGAATACGTTGTAGAAAAGGAGCATCAGTCTCAGAAAGAGGAAAAAAAGCGAAGAATCCGGCGGAATGTCTCGGGGAAGAAATAACCAGAGACAGACACTCGATTAATAACCTATGAAGGAACAAATGAAGGAAACAGAATCAACATTCTTCTCGGTCAATACGAAGCCTTTAGAATGAAACCGAGGAGAATCAATATCGACATGTTTAGTCGTTTTACAGATATTGTAAATGGTCTTGAAAATCAAGGATTATCGTCGACGAGCTGATTTGCGGGGTGTGAAGAAAGTGATAATGAAATATGCCAATCTATGTGATGGCACAATCGGACTCGGACTATGGATCGGACTCGGGATCGGACTGGACAATGAATTTGAGGCAAGTAATTTTAAAATTCCTGTCAAAGTTTCTAAATATATTGATGAACTATGCTTTGACTTCTCTTAAAAATTTCCAAACTGAAAAAAAGAAAACTCAGCTCTAAAACAAAAAAGAAAATGTTTTAGAAAGAAAGAGTTAAAAGTCTAGGCGTGTACATTTCCAATTTTAAAGAAAATGAAGAAAATATTTTTAAAAGAAAATGCTTTTTAAAAACAGACTTATCAAATATATCAAAGAAATTTTCAATAGGGTCTTGGAGAGCGCAAAGACCTTACTTCAGGTCTAGGTATGTGACGGAAGAAACAATTCCCTTGATTGATTTTCCTAAAGTAAAAGAAAGAATCAAGAAAAGGCTTTCAAGTGAAGTTTACAAAAATCACTTCAAAAAAGGTTTTGTTAAACCCATAGGAAGAAATGCTCTCAAATGTTCAAAGTGCAAGAGTCCGGATCACTTTGAAAAAAGATACCCTATGGTATGGAAACTTTGTTAAGAAAGTATGGGCTAATTACGTTTTATCTTACTAACACCAAAGGACCCAAGAAAATTTGGGTCTTGAGACTTTATTTTAAATGCAGGTCTCCATCAAGAAACGAGGTAAAGTGGTATCTTGACGGCGGATGCTCAAGACACATGACAGGGAGACTCAAATTGTTTTATAAAGCTTGCTCAAGTAAATGGTGGAAAAGTTTCATTTTTGACAAAGGAAGTATTGTGGGATTTGGAACCGTGAAAATTGGTACTCTCACAATAAGTAATGTCTCCCTAGTGGAAGGACTCAATTACAATCTTCTCAGCATTAGTCAATTGTGTGATACTAGTTTCGAATCGGTAAAGACTCTACTCAATCTTTTAAGACAACATGGAAACATCTATCTTCTAGATGTGAAACCAAATGAATCGCAATGTCGATCTCAATTCAAGACGAAGCAAACTTATCATATGGATCTCTTCGGACCAACAAGAACTCAGAGTATTGGGGGTAGAAGTATTGCCTAGTAATTGTTGATGATTACTCCCGTTTTACTTGGGTATATTTCCTTTCAAGTAAGTCGAAACCTTTTTTGAATGTATTTGGTTGTAAATGTTTTATACTGAAAAATGCTAAAGATCGAGTTGGTAAGTTTGAAGAAAGATCAGATGAAGGTATCTTCCTTGGATATTCTACATCAAGCAAAACAGGAGTCTAACTGTAGAGGAGTCAATGAATGTCAAATTTCAAGAACAGACTCATCAAGAAGAATGCGAAACTGCTCCGAGACCCTCCAAAGTCTACATCTCAAGAAGCATCTCGGACTACGGAAAACCAGCATCGGGTTATTAGTGAAGATCCAAATAAAGAAAGTCATCTCAGAAAAATCATCAAATGCTGGAAGCATAAGTCCGGTCATCCCAAAGATCTTATAATTGGCGAAATTAATGAAGGAATTCGCACAAGATCAAAAGGCGAAGAGTCTAGTCTTTGTGGCACTCGTTGATTGCTTACTTCTATTCAAATCTTAGCTTTTTAGATGCGAATAGATTTTTAGCTCGAGGCAAAGTTGATGTATGCCATCCTCGTGGAAGGAAGTTCTCTCTTCCTCATCTTGTTATGTTTCACATGTATAGAAGGTGATGAAGAAGAGGTCAGTTACCCAAGCCTTATTCTGAGATTATTCGGACATACGAATATTCATCCTCCCAAATCTTTTGTGTTCGATCATGCGATCATATGGTGGTAGGACTGAAAATGGTGACAAAATGCGTGCGGAAAGGAGCGAGCAAAGAATTGGAGAAATTCAAGGAGAAGACTCTGCCAAGCTCGCTACTAAGAGAAAAGGGAAGGAGCCCATGGCTGCTCCATCAAAGAAAGAAGAGCTCTCTCATTGAGGATGAAGATGATGACGATGACATCAGCAATGGCTTTGAAGAACTTAAGTTGTGAAGAATGTTCACGAGGAAATTTTGAAAATAGGGAGTTCAGGGGAGAAAAGAGTGACATCTTCATTTCCAACGAGAAAATGTTTATGCATCTCAATTTCCAGAGGAAGGTCATAAGCTTCATCGACGAGATTATTTGGATCCACCATCGTGAATAGATCGAGCGAAGCAAGTACTCGGGCGATCATGGATATTCTCTTGGAGATGAAAGGTCAGATTTATGCCTTGGGATGCGAAGTTCAAAGCTTGAAGAATGAAGGTCAAGCTTCTTCTGTTCATTAAATGAAAAGATGCAAGCAGAATCGGGCCAATCGAGTGAGGAGGTTGTACAGCTAAAGGAGAAGACTTCACGGTCTATGGAAGAAGTTGTCGCGTTCCCAAGCAATCTTGATTTCATCTCATCCTTTTTAAATGACAAAAGGGGGAGAGATGCATGATTTGAAAACTTTCAATCTTTTTATTTGTTGGATTGTGTTTAATTGAATGCGGATAGATGGGCTTCTATTTATCAATATTGATATCTTATGAATAGCTTAATCATATACTGGATTAACCTATTTTACGTGGTTCAGATTATAGTGTTATTCTTTAGCCATTTATTTCTATAAGATATGCATATGTGGTTGAGAAATGTTTTGCAGGTCAAAATTATCCAAATCTGCGGGAAGGTTTTGTCATCATAAAAGGGGGAGATTGTTGGAGAAATCCTCGTGAAGAGTTTTGAAGTTGACAAAAGCGGTTCCGTCGGTCTAGTCGAAGGTGCTGCGGACTACGTCGGTTAAAGTCTGAACTTAGGACAGCCAGACTCAAGACTCAAAGTCTATCGTCATTAACGATCCATGATCCGTTGGGATGTTTTGTTGTATGCAGAAGATCTCGTGGCTGGAAAGACGTATCGAGAATCCTTTGATTGATCAAGATTGATTCAATGACTGAAGATTCGATGATTGTCTAAATATTATTGGAAGGAAATCATATGGGCGAAACGGGATTGATGGGCTATCAACAGAGCTCAACATCTTGAAGTTTGTATGATGGCAAAAGTTAAAGTCTAGAGACACCTATTTGTTTAGATCTCTTCGAATACTTGTATACAATCAAGGTTTTCTTTGTAACTTCTCTTTTGATCATAGTGAAATTTCGGTGCGGGAAGAGTGGACGTAGGCTTGGAATAAGCCGAACCACTATAAATCTTGTGTTTGATTTTCTCTTCCTTACTCTCTCTACATCGATCGTATTTCAATCTGTTGCTTCCGTATTTAAGAAAAATTGTTTGTGTGCCTATTCACCCCCCCCTCTAGGTGTTTATACTAGCAATATCATCAACATCTTGAAGTTTGAAAAAGTTAAAGTCTAGAGACACCTAGACTCCGATCAAGGTTTTCTTTGAGTTATTTTCTTATGTCTTGATTCTCATCTCAAAAGGTACAATTATTAACCATGGTTGATTATTGCTATCTTTAATTGACGTGATTATTGCAACGTTTCCTTTTCGAAAATGGAGTTATTTTTAAATGAAAATTATCTAATTTTTCGAAAAAGGGATATTATTTTTAAAAGACATATTTTTACTTTCTTTTATGACGTTCCGTATGCCTCTCTTCGACTGTTATATATACTGTCGATTTCTCTTGTTTCACTCACAAAAACCCTAAGAGAGTACCAATCTTCCATTTCTGTCTTCTTCTCTTGTTTAATCTTCAAAAAGTTGTCATCTTTCTTGGGAAAACAAGCTTGGAATCTCTCAAAGACTATGAAAAATGTCTTCCCAAAGAAAGTCTTCGAGGATCGCGAACAGGGGACCACAACAAATGCATGAGGGGCCTACACACTTCGATCTCACCGAAAAAGAAGAGTTCCCTAGTCAACAGCAAAGCCCACAACATTCTCAGCAGCGTCCGTCTTCTCCATCTAGACAACAGGAGGTTGCTCGACAAGAAAAGGAAGAAATATTTGAAGATGCAGAACCTGTAAGAGTCTATAAGCCTTATTTTACCTACAAGCTTTATCGTGCTTTAAAAAGGGGAGGAACTCTTTTGAACTACATTGACGAATTTTTGAAAGAAAAAGTGTACATAAATGAAACCTTCTTTCTACGTACAATGGAGCGTTTGGGAATTGCTCCTGCTGGGTCAGCGGAGGAGGCATTCGCAAATATCCCAATCGATCCTCGTGTTGGAGGGCTGAATCAAATAGATGGGAATGATGATGACAAGTTGTACAGTCAGTTTCAACCAAGAATGGGTGTTGTGGCAAAAATTCGTGGAAAAAGGACAGATTTGTTTCGATCGGAGGAACAAAAGCATCTATACTCTAAGTTGTTGAAGCGTGGAGTAATAAACCCTAGAAGTGTAGACTTTGATTTCCTTGATGCAGTGAATGTTAAATTAAGGGAAAAATTCAGTCTTCTTCAACTTGAACAGTTCTGTTCTGACTCTATAGAAGCCTATGCTGAACTCACTACTTATTTCTATTCGAATCTTAGTTTATTGGATGCGAATAGATTCTCTTTTAGTGTCCGAGATCAGGACTATGTGGTGGATGCATATATGTTGGCTGATATGATTGGGGTTGAAAAAGGGAGATATCAACCCATTAGTGTGTCTATTGCTCGTACTACGTTGGAACTTTGTTGACACATAATTTAAAAAATAGAAATAGAAAATAATTTTTGATTAGAGGGAAATTTAAAAAAAAATTCAAAAATTGAATTCAAAAACTCAATAGCCAAATGTTTTGGAGCCACTTTGTTGTTGAGAAGTTGAGTGAGGATGTGCAAATATATCGGAAGATCTTCATCTGCAAAAAAAAAAACAAACTCAAGTCTTTTTCTATAAATAAAGAGGATGAAGCCTTAAAAATAGGGGGGGTTCTCTTCATTGTTCGTCCAAAAAATAGCAAATTGAAGGGAAAAAGAGAAGAAGTATAGTGGCAGAAAGTGAATGGGGGAAGTCTTAGAGAGGAGAGAGACAAGTGAGAGAGAGTGTCGGGTGAAAGAAGAGAAAAAGTAAGAAAAAGAAGAAAAAGGAAAAAAGGAAAGTCCTTGAGAGAAAGAAGAGAAACACAAAGCAAAGAAAAAAAGAGTAAAAAGTGATGGGATGTATACTGTTCATCCTCTTCCTCTAGAGTGATGGGATGTTTACTGTTTATCCTCTTCCTCTAGACTTCCTTTGTCACGTCCCTTTTACTGCTCCTCGTCGTCGGCACACTAGCAGCCGGACTTTCTTCGCCGGCTCGACGCCCCTATTCCGCACAACTGCAGCAAATCACCATCACCAGCGACACCACCAGAAAAGCCGAGTTGCTGCACATCCGACTCAGCCGCCCCTGCATCTTAACGCCATCTCTGTGAGCACCGCCCCCTGCTGATCCGCCTGCGACAACCCGACCCCGCATCTCTACAACCGCTCATCCATCCGCGAGACCCACACCAGCGCCGGCGACGACGATTGAAGAACAGTCCCCGAAGTTGCAATGCTGCCCCTGCTCTCCACCCGTCGCCAACGCCGTTGATCCAGCACCTCTGCTGCAACCCCGAGCAGCTAACGTCCCTGCATCTCCACAAGCACCGCTGTCCCGGCGTCCAGCAATCGCACCCTTCGTCGGAGTCCGACGCCACCACACTTCTGCAGCTCGAGTTTTCACCAGTCATCCGCATCATCGGTCCTTGAACCCTCCTGATCGCCGCGCTGCTGTTGTTGTTCAGCCACCGTGCCTTTGCAACGGGACCCTGACGCCGCTGCCGCAACTCGCTCCACTCGCGCCCGAGCCCGAGCACCTTTGCTGCTGTGACTGACGACCTGTTGCTGTCCTTGCTGCACCTTCATTCTGCCCAAGGTCCTCCCCTGTTTTGTTGCAGGTCTACCTCACCGGACCTCCGACGAACAGCTCGACCCCTTGGTGAACCACCATCGCAGGCTACCACTTGTGCCGGTGCCACCCCTCGAGAAAGCCATATCAGGAATAGGTAAAATTCTTGGGCTAATAGTTCAAATATTCGAACTCATAGTTTTTTTTTTTTTTTTTATATTCTAACTTGATTTATTTTTATTTATTTTTATCATTAGGAAATTTGTCATATTAAGTTATGATAATCAAAAATATTGACTTGCGAGACGTCGGGTTAGATTTTTGATTATTTCGACTTTTATGGAAAAATTCATGAATTACTTTGCATCATTGATTCATATTAAAATAATATGCCATTAATTTACATGGATGGATTTTTATTTTGGCGTGTTATTATTATTTGCTCATCATATATCATGCATCATATTAGGTATTTAGGTCTATACACATTTCACATTTGAAGCAACGCATTTTAGTTTTTTAAGATTCATATAAAATTAGGATGATTTTCCTCTAATAAAACATAAATATATATATATATATATATATATATAGATAGATAAACAAAAAATGTTATTTAGGTTATATAGATTTTATAATATGCACACCACATGTTGCGCTTTAGTTAGTGGGTCATAGGTTAAAGGTCATTTACTTGGTTAGTTAATAAATTAGTTTATAATTAATCCCATTTCATGTCATCATTGTTAGTGTAGGTTGCATATGTGTAATAAAAAAATCATTAAAAAATCATTAAAAAAGCATGCATATAGAATTACCCCGTCATTCATCCCATATCATGAAACACATGCATATTTAAGATTATATAAATTAGATTGCATACATATAGTGATAGTTCAAGTTATGCCATATGAATTGCATTTCACATATCATTAAAGTAAAGTCCATGCACATTAAATTTAGATCAAGATCGCATATAATTAATATTTTTTAAAAAGAAAAAGTTAGGTGTCCTGTCATTTAGAAATCATGTTTAGGGCATGCATTTTTATTAGCATTTTTCATTGAATGTTATTTTATTAATTGTGCACCCGCATGACCACCATTTGCATGTTAGTAGTTTAGGTTAAAATTAATTAACATTGTCTGCTAAATATTTTTTAAATTAAAATAAAAGGTACCGAAATGGCATTAGACTAATCTAACGTAATCATGTTCCCGGACTTATTGAATCTCTGGTTCGTAAAAATAAAGTATTCTCCCATACTTTATTTGGGTTTCTAATCAACCCTAATTGATTAGTGGTGGCTCCAAATTGAATATAATTACATGTTTAAATGAGTTAATTTCTATCAAATCGCGATTGGTATGAACTTGGGAGAGCCCAAGCTAAGCTTAAAAACTTAGTAATCCATTAGCCTTCTTTAGGTAATTCATCTTTCAAAAAATTCGGGAAGGTCGCGACAAACTTGTTAAGGATAGAAGGACAGAGGGAAAGGTTTCCTACTCAAGGATGAGTGCATTCAACATTCTGCTTCACAAGATTGTGATTAATTGCCTCAGACCAAAATCTACTTCAAAGACTGATGTTTCAAACTCAGAGGCAAAGCTGATGTATGCCATCAATGCTGGGAAAAAGTTTTCTCTTCCACATACTATTATGTTCCACATGTACAGGGCAGTGGTGAAGGACAATGGTCAACTTCCTTATCCAGATCTTGTGACAAAGTTATCCAGACATTTGAATATTCAGCCTCCACGAATTCTCTGTGTTCAATCGTGCGATCAAATGGTGGTGGGACTGAAAATGGTCTCTAAAATGCGTCTAAAAGAACTCAACAAGGAGTTAGATAAATTCAAGAAGAAAACTCCTGTTAAGTCTCATCAAGTCTCTTCGGCTGCAAAGAGAAAATGAAAGAAGCCCATGGTAGCTCCATCCAAGAAAAGAAGAGCTCTCATCGTGGAGGATGAAGATGATGAGGAAGACATCACCATTTTTGCTATGGCATTGAAGAACTTGAGTCGTTATGTTCCAGAATCAATGGAGAGAAAAGAAAAGGACATAGATGAGACAGAACAGAGGACTGAAGAAAGAGAAAATTTGGAAGCAGAGGAGAAAGAAGCAGATGAAAGACAATCAAAGGAGAGAGAAGTAGAAGAAGGAGATGAAGAGGTAGAAAGAATTGAAGAAGAAGAAGAGAGAAGAGATCAAGCGGAAATAGAACATGAGGAACACTCTTCTCCACCTGAAGGCATGGAAACAGGGGGAGACCGTGAGAAAAGAGGATTGTCCTCTTATCTTGCTACTAGTGAGGGAGTCAGTCGCTCTCCAACAGATTCAGAAGATATCTATGCCTCTCAATTTCCTGAAGAGGGACATGATGTTTCATCGCCCATTTTGCGTGAACATGCTGATTTGTCATCATCTGTCTTTACTCCATTAGATCGAGCAGAAGCTAGTATGCAGACTAAAAATTCATTAGACTTTCGCAGAATTCTTGATGTTCTCTTGGAAATGTGGGGTCAGATATATGCTCTGGGATGCAAAGTTCAGAATCTGCAGAATGCGGGTCATGCTTTTTCAGTCTCTTTGAATGATCAGATTCAAGTCATTTCTCTTCAGATTCAGGCAAATGCTAAGGGTGAAGATGTGGCACAACTAAAGGAGGACTTGAAAAAACTGGAAGGCATTGTCCAGTCAATGGGAGATTTCCAGCTCGTTCGTGTTCCCAAGCATTCTTGAATCCATTCTCTTTTCATCTCAACCTTTTTTTTTATGACAAAAAGGGGGAGAGATGCAAGATTTGAAACTTTGAACTTAAATTTTGTTGAACTTTGGTTTGTTTTGATTATGACTTGACTTGAATGTCTGGATGTGGACTGAATTTGGGATTTGGATTTGATTGCTTATATTAAGTACTATTGATATCTTATGAATGGTTTTATTCACATGCAAGACTAACCTATTTTCTGTGGATGCAGATTCTAGTGTTTTTATTAAGCCATTTATCTTTATAAGATATCCATATTTTCTTGAGTAATATTTTGCAGGTCAAAGTTATTCAAATCTGCAGGAAAGTTTTGTCACCATCAAAAAGGGGGAGATTGTTGGAGAAATCTTCTTGGAATATTTTGAAGCTGACAAAATGTTTCCATCAGTCTAGTTTGAAGATTTGCAGACTCTTCTATTCAAAGTCTAAAGACCTTCGGGCTGCCAGACTCAAGACTCAAAGTCAATTCTCATTTACAGTTTCTAGACCGTCGAAGAAGGGTTATTCGGAACTGGGTGTTTCATTAAGGATTTGACCTTATCAACTAGAGAAGATCTCTTGGTTGGATATGATATAACATAATCTTTTATTTGATTATGATTAAGGATCCGATAATTGGCGAAGTATACTTGGAAGGTTCTACTTATGGAAACCAAGATCCTGATTGTATGGGTGAGCATGATTGATGGGCTATCGACATGTTCCTTTAATAGCTCGAATGATCTGCCAAATTGATTCCATCCAATGGGTAGATTGGAGGAATTCATTTGGTAAGTGCCAACGGGTATGATGGCATAAAGGAGTATAAAAGGAAGACGTTCCAGTTATTCAAGTGTGTGCGCGATAGAAGAATTCCAAAGTCTGAAGCTCTTTGTTCTTAGTCAATTCATTTGTTGAGCGAAATCTTGTACGCAAAAGAGAGTTTATATTTTGAGAAACCTTGAGAAAGTGTGGTAGACTATCTACACTGTGGAATCAAGGGAAAGACTTGCTGTAACATCTCTTTTGTTCATAGTGAAATCCAGCCGGTGGGCTGTCAATGCGGAAGAGTTGATGTAGGCTTGAAATAAGCCGAACCACTATAAACCTTGTGTTCAATTTTCTCTTCCCTACTCTCTGCTTTACTTTGATCATAGTTCGTCTTGTTAAAGAAGAACTTCCTTTCTATTGTCTGCTTAGTATTGTTCTTATATCGCGAAGAATTATTTTCACCTATTCACCCCCTCTAGGTGCTTGTACTAGCTATCTCATTTGCAACCCTACCAAATGTAGGCAAGGCAACCCTCACCCAAATCTAGCAAGGGCCGTAACCCTTGTCAATGGCTGGTGAGGGCTTTGATTTAAGGAAAAAATGAAAATAATTATAGAAAAATTATTTTTTACATAATAAAAATTGTTTATGGTAGTGCTAACTATCTTGGCAATGCTACCAAGGACGGTTGTCATCCATGTCCACAATTTTCGAATAAAATTGACTGAAAATACTCAATCGGCAAATCGTAAAAAGTTTTAGAACTAAATTTGCACGATTACAATAAATTTAGAACTTTTTTGGTACTTTTCTCATCCTTTAAATGATATTATTTTTTCACTTTGGTCCTTAAATTTGTAAATTTCGGCATTCTTGAACTTGTAAAATTTCAATCCTCTTGATCTCTACTTTTCGTATATAGAGGTTGAGTGATGTAGAAAACAAATGCCATTGTTGTCAAACAATTTTTGTTGAAATTAGCAGTACCATCAAGTATTATACAAAGATTTAAGCAAATCTTCAATAGCTTTTCATTTCAGTTTTTACATTTATCATTTTCGATCATGCTTTTGAACTGACAGCCTCATCATCTTCAATTTGCTTGAAATGGAGATACGAGACTTTATTGTAAAAATGTACAAGTATAAGGACTTTATTGTATAGCTTAAAAGTTTGCTGAATATATTATAAAAATAATTAAAGTTTAAGAACTAAATATGAACATTTCCCGTTTAAAAAATTATAAAATGTAGCTAGGGTTCCCAAGAAGTCAATAAAATTGAATAAAACTCAACTTTGAGAAAAGAAAAGGACATCAGGAGTCTTGAAGTTAGGCATGTTAATATTGACATGTGGAATGTTACTTGCCAAGGCTTTCTAGGCCATTGACTCCACCTAGACGATCTCATAGGTACTCTCACACGTGAGTGATAACTACTTTGTGAGAGAAATGGTCAATTTGCCATTAATCAAAAGCAAAAATTACTTTCTTACTGCAAAATTTAAAAGGTTATATAAATTTCAGAAAATTATGAAAATAATCAACATTAATTTATATATCAGTATTTATATGTTATGAAAATTTTCGCCATTTTGAATTTAAAAAAGTTGAAGTCCAGGAGCTATCGCGACCTTTCCAAAGATGAAGCACCTAAGGGAGAGCCAAAGATTAGTAAACAGGAACGGAGATTTCTCTCATGCGGCAATTACGCTTAGCAAGGACTCTCTTAAGTCCTATCAATCTTAACATAGTACTCAATTTAAAATACAATTTTCTTAGGACACCATTAACCAATTAAGGTCAATTAAAAACCCAAGTATGGAAGAATACTTTCCATCTGCAAACTAGAGATTCAAGGATTCACAAACTTGGTTACGCTAGTATAATTTAATGCCCTTTAGGTATCTTTTCAATTTTATCATTAAAAATATTTTGCAAACAATCTCGATTGATTATAAGGCCTAAACCATTAACAAGAAAGAGTGATCATACAAGGACGCAAATAAGAATTTAATACTCAATAATCAAAGCACGTAAATATAGTGCTAGAATAGGATAAGAATTTAAATACCTCAAGTAAGCAAAACATGACCTTATTAATTTCCAAATATCTATAATCTGTCATTTAAACATGCATGTGTATCCTAAACATGACTTCTAATGCAGATACAATATATTCTTTTTTGGGGTTTTTCTTTTCAATGACAATTATTCTATAAGCAATGCATGAGATGCAATTCTAATCTAAGTTATGACTATATGAATCCTAATTCAATGAATAACATGTGACACGAACTATCTAGATGGCCAAATTCTAATGACAAGTAAAAGAAATATAACTATTCTCACATGACATGCAGTCTAATTTATATGCCCCTAAACATACGATCACTAAATGATGTGAAAATTATGATATGACAATATCGTAAGGCGGCAATGACATGGCAATGAGATGGCAATAATGATGAATGATGAAGTGGTAATGACATGACAAGTGATTGCATGGTAATGACATGGAATTTATGCAACTACTCCTATATGATGTATGCATGTTCTTTTTGTGATTTTCTTTTAAAGTTAAGATATGAAACTACTTTATAAAATTTGAATACCTAATTCAAACTTAGGAATTAATTTTATATTAAATCCTATTTTAAATTTAGTAATTTATTCTAAGATAGTACATAAAAATGAATGCAATTTATCTTATTATACAATGCAATTTTTTTATTTTCACTTTTTTTTGTATTTTAAAAAACTCTTGTCCATCCATCTCTATTAATATCAAAGCACCTCTAGAACCACTTTCTTAACGACATGTGGTCCACTATAATTTGGATTGAATTTGCCTAGGGGATCAAGAATGATTAGCAATATTTTACGCAAGACTAGATCATTGACTTCAAAATGTCTTGATCGAACCTTCTGATTAAAAAACTTGGCTAGCCATTATTGATAACATTGATTGTGGCATAGACCTTTCAGTCACTTCCCAACATTCATGTTGAGCTGCTCCAAGCTCTCTTGCAGCCACTTTGCTTCAATCAGTTTGACTTCAAATAATACTAGTAGAGAAGGGATTTTCACTTCTACAAGCAAGACTACTTCCATGCCATATACTAAAGAGAAATGAGTTGCCCCAGTAGATATGTGGATTGAGATTCTATATGCCATTAATGTGAAAGGGAAATTTCCATGCCAATTGCGGTAATTCTCGACTATCTTCGTTGAAATCTTCTTAATATTCGCTGCCTCAACAACATCATTCGTTTGAGAGTGATAAGGAGATGAATTTAGATGTCAAATCGTGAATTCCTTGACAACCCATCAATAATCTTGTCATTCAAATTAGACCCATGTCAGTGATAATAGCTTTGAGAACACCTTACCAAGTGATGATGTCACAATGTACAAATTTCACGACATTCTGTGCGATGACAATTGCATAGGATGTAGCTTTCATCTCCTTGGAGAAGTAATCAATGACCATGATGATAAAGCGATGTTCATTTGACTCCTTTGAATTAATCAAACCAATTATGTTGATGCCCCACATCAAAAAGCAGCAAGGTTCAAACAATAAATGCAATTTTCAGAAGAACATACATCATATCCCCACGATTCTGGCAATGGTGGTAGCTTACATGTCGAACACATTCATTTTCCAATGTCAACCAGTAATAGCTAAGCCTTATTATTATTTTGGCCAACATATGATTATTCATGTGTGGACCGCATACTACTTTATGTACTTCCTTCATCAACTGCATGACTTCCTTAGCATCTACGCATCTCAATAGAATTGAGTCAAAAGTTCTCTTGCATAGTGTTTCTCCATTGACAAAGAATTTGGAGGCCAACTGCATGATATATTTTCCATCAACTGACCCGCTTCCCTTAGGGAATTCTTGTTTCTAGATTCAATAGATGATGTCATAGTACCATGACTTTCCATCAGGCTCCTCTATCACGGCTGTCACGCCCTGATCCTCCAAGTGCGTGCCCATCCCTTGATGGTCGATTAAATAGCGACGTCCCAGGACGCGTCGCTGACCCATTTATTATAATGCGAATGCAGAAGCGAATAAATAAATCCCTAAACAACATAAAGATGTGATAGAAAAGTAGGGCCACAATTTTTTGAAAAACCACATCACACCTTTACACATCTCAAACCCAGTCATATACAATACTAGCCGATATATATATAGGTCTGTAAAAAGGGTGGGGGGTTTACAGGTCCTCTAAGCATTCGAATCTTCAACTGAATACTCCGGGGACTCATGCTTCGGGGACTTCAGGTCTACTACTGCTCTGTCGGGAGGGTCTGCTGTGCCTTTTCCAAAAGCAACCTCTAGCACCGACATAGGGACCTCAGATTCCGGTATGGGATCATTTCTCTGTCCATTCCACTCAAGACGGTACCATGATATGTATTGATGGGGCATTTTATGAGGTAAACCCTCATCAACCTAGACAACAGACCTTCTAAGTTCATAGACCCATCCCCTAGGGTTCTCGTGAAGCAGAATATAAGATACTTGCTCGGTGACCTTCTTCGGTTGGCCAAAATGCTCGGGAGGAGCTGCCATCTAAGGACTTGAAAGGCTGTTTGCCATCATTTGGGCTCTAAAGTCCCTTGGCCAAATTTCGTTTTTTTTGCGCGACTTTGAAAATGCTCTTGAGGTCCTTTGGCAAGTTGCATCTTCGGAATGCAACACGGTATTGTTCAAGGTGGAGAAGCCAATCGGCCGCGAATAAAAATTAATATAAAAATAAATATATTTATATAAAAATAAATATGTTTATATTTTTATATAAATATAAATATATAAAAATATCTATTTTTCTCCTATTGTTTTTATATAAATATATAATTATATAAAAATATCTATATTTTATATATATTTTATGTTTATATTTTTATATTTTTATATAAAAATATGTTTAAATAAAAAACATAAACATATTTTTTATTAGGCGGTTCGGCCGCCCCAAGGCTATAAATATATAAACATATATTTTATGTTTATTCTTTATATAAAAAATATAAACATATCTATTTTTTATATTAAATATATATTTACAAAATATATATATATATATATTTATATAAAATATATATTATATAGATATAAACATATCCATTTTTTATATAAATATATTTTATGTTTAATAAATAAATAAATAAATAAATATATTTATAAATATAAACATATCTATTTTTCTCCGATTGCTATATATTTATATAAACATATCTATTTTTTATATATATTTTTTATGTTTAATAAATATATTTTATGTTTATGTGTTTATATTTTTTATATAAAATATGTTTATATAAAAAATATAAACATATTTTTTTTCTTTTAATTTAATAAAAGTTAATTACAAATGTAAATTTTACCAAACGGTATTTTGGCCAAAGTTGTTTCTCAATACAAATTTTACTAAACGACATTTGCATTTCGGAAAACCCCATTTACCCAAAGGTATTTCACAAATACTCCAAAACCAATCGGGCCCAAAATGTTATCCCACAACAAGGTGAGACGGCATCTTAGTAAAATCACCTCCTAAGTTTCGACTATGAAGGAAATATGCCCCAAGGCTATCTAAGCACACACAAAACAAAGGACTTTTTACCGGTTCATTTCGAGTTTGGATACATACTCACCAATCAATTCAATTTAATCAATTCAACCCCAAAGATACTATATATCCAGTACTATCAACACTGACTATGACATCCAGATTTTCGGGTTCTAATTTCGATTGGATAAATAGAGCCGTTTTCGTTCAGTTGAAGCCGGGGATTGTGAAATTGAGGAGTATGAGGGATTCTTGGATGAGGAAAATAATCAATTTGATAAGTGAGACATCAATTGGTTTTATGAGAGCCATTCGAGAGAAATTAAAGAGGAAAATTGATGCATAAATGCAAGTGGGAACCGAGTACTATAATCTGAAATTTATTTTGGGAATCAACGAGCTTATTCAAAAGAAAATGAATTAAGAATTTTCTATTTGAGGGAATTCTTTTCTTTTGAATTTATTCCCATTTCTTTTTACCCCATTTGACCAAACACCTAACTTTCCACATGTTTCTCTTTCCTTCTTTCCTTCCTTCTTTCTCTCTCTCTCTCTCTCTCTCTCCTTCTCTCCTTTTTCCCCTCGTGCGAAATGCCCCCTTCCCACCGAATACACGGCTGTCTTCAACTTGGCTTTCTCCACCTTTTCACTTTTGACTTTTCAAACTCTCACTCTCTCTTATCTATAACTCTCTCTCTCTCTGGACTCCCTCACTCTCTGGACATCTTCTTCTTCTCCTTCTCAGCTAGTTCAAAAAAAATTGCAGAAGTAGAATCAGCGGCCAGCAGCGTTGAAGGAGCCGCAGCCACGCCAGAGCTGCTGTTGCCATCATGCCGGAGCGCTGCCGCCGTCCATCTCCCGCTCGCCCGCTCGAACGCCGTCCGCCCTCATGCCCTCTATCCTCCCCTCCGTGTGCTGCTCGAGGTCCCAGATTTGGGATGGATGTCGAAGCATCCAGCACCGCGTGCGACGCCACCGCCCTCCGCCGTGCTGCACGCCGTCGCTCCGCCACTACTCCGCTCATCTCGGCCTCCTTCTCGCCCCGCTCGTCATTCCAGCGAGCTGTTCAGCTTGTTCCGGCCACTGTAGACCACCGTCAGAGCTCCTACCACCACCGCTTCGGCCCAGTTTGGCCTCCTCCATCCACCTCGGCCCTTGCTCGCCTCAACCCGAGCCTTCCCCTCACCTTTCTCGGCCTCAACCGCAGCGAACAGAGAGTTGAGGAATGGGTATTGCAGCAACTTCGAGGCCCGTTTTGGCCGTCTTCCCGAGCCCGAATGCTCGGCCCGCTTTGAGGAAAGTCGATCCTCGCGTCGAGCCCGTCGTTTTGAGTGATTTTTACTCACTAATGCCTTCTTAGTTTGCTAATTACACTTAAAGGTTGATTAGTGTTAGTTAAGTGTAATTAGGTTGTTAGATTAGAATGGATTAGCGATTATTAGTTAATTTCATTGCATATTAGTGAAATAATTAGTGTACTTGGATAGAGAATTGCCTATAGTATTTATTGGATGCTTCGTGGGATTTTTCCCAACCCTTATCGGGTGTTAATTAGGCAATTCGGGCCTAGGTGGAATTTTTAGGAATTAAATATTAATTTTCGAAATTAATTATTTGATTATTTATTTCCCGGAAATTCAACTGGGATGGCCAGTGACCGGGATTTTATGCTGATGATCGTGGTGCAGTCCGTTTATTTAATTGAGCTTTATATTGTGCTAAATTGAATTTATTGTATTTATTTATTTATTTTTCGAAATTAATTATTTAATTTTTTTTTTCCTTTTTTTCTGGAAATTCAACTGGGATGGTCAGTGATCGGAATTTCGTGCTGATTGTCGTGGAGCAGTCCGTTTATTTATTTGAGCTTTAATTCTTGTCGAATGGATTTAATGGTGCATTTTAAAGTTATGTTATTAAATAATGCAATTTTGGCCTTGTGATTGAGAATTGGTCGGGTATTGGTTGTCAGTATCGAAAGTGAGTTGGTAAATCACTTGGAGAATGCATGTGGCCCGATGAATTGGAATGTCATCTGGGAAAGACACGTGGCTCGGTGATTAGATATGTCATCTTGGCAAAAAGGTAGCCTTAGAGAATGCACGTGGCTCGGAGACTCGGTATGTCTTCCTGGAGAATGCACGTGGCTCGGTGACAGAGTATGGCATCGTAAAAAGGGTCGGGTGGGACCATAAAGCCATTAGATTTTGAAAAGGTCGGGTGGGACCATAAAGCCACTAAATCTTGGAAAGGTCAGGTGGGACCGTAAAGCCACTAGATCATAAGAGGGTTGGGTGGGACCATAAAGCCACTAAATCTTGAAAAGTCGGGTGGGACCATAAAGCCACTAAATCTTGGAAAGGTCGGGTGGGACCTGTAAAGCCACTAGATCATGAGAGGGTCGGGTGGGACCATAAAGCCACTAAATCTTGAAAAGGTCGGGTGGGATCATAAAGCCACTAAATCTTGGAAAGGTCGGGTGGGACCGTAAAGCCACTAAATCCAAGGAATTGCTTGGTGTGGGATGAATGACCTAGAAATGATTCGACTGGCTTGTAATCGACTAGGTCGATTGATCGATGATTCGATCTGAGTGTGACTTGATGTGATTCATTGCCTTGGTTTGATGTTGTGAATTGAATGATTGAATGGAGATGACCATGAGTGGTCTTCCTAATATGAAATCGACTAAGTCGATTAGATCGATGCTTCGATCTATGATGTGATTGCTTGTGTGCCTATTCGATCTGTACTAATATGCAGGTGGAATATGAGGCTAAGGTAAGTCCTCTGACTCATGTTGTGTGTAGGCAGCCCTAAGGTGTATTAGTTTACTAATCGGGTCTTAGGAAGTAGAACTTGCTGAGACGTTGTCTCAGTGGTTATTGAATAACCATTTCAGGACCTGGATAAGGAGCCTAAGGAGCATGAATCTGACGAGGAGATCCTTGTTGAGGAACCCGAAGAGGAGTACATGGAGGAGGACTCCGAGTATGACATTGAATATGACCCGGATGAGGACCGAGATCCTATCTTGTCTTGTCAGATCTTGTTTGCATGTGAATAGATGTTAGACCAGAGTTGCGTATATATAGTATTGTAGAATACTATGAGATGCATGTAAAAAGATGTAGTCGTGAATTTTCAGTAAGAAAAATATATGGCCTGCTTTTCTATCCCATTGTTTTATTGTCTAGGGAATTATAACTGCTTCCGCATGTGCATATATAAATGAAAGGGTCGGCGATACATAGTCTCGGGATATCGCATTTTAAAATCGACCAAAAGTAAAGAATGTGTGCGTGCCTGAGGGTCGGAACATGACACTGACTATGCTCACCCAATTTGAAAATGATAGATAGTAGCTCGCACAAGCTGATATAGATAGAAAGTAACTCCCACAAGCTGATAGATGGATCGTTGCTCTCACAAGCTGATAAACGATCATTGCTAGCATAAGCTGATAAAGTATACTGCTCTCACAAGCTGACATATCAAGCACTTATAGGCTAATATAGCATACTCCTCTCACAAGCTAAACACCCAAAGCTCACACAATTAATTAATGAACTTGACCTAATTTCATCATGTTAAAATATACTCAATAAAGAAAATCATGTGTGGGTACACAGTAGACCTCAACCAAAAGCATAATATCCTTAATTCATAAAATCCACTAATTATATAGTCAATAAAAACATTTTTGGTGCTGTAAACCAACACTAGATAATTTTCTAATTAAATACTGAAATTATTAAATTTTGGGATAAAAACCCAAAATTACAATCAACACGCAAATTTGCACAATTCAACACTCAATTAAATAAACCAACCACACCATTGCGATCAGCACAGAATTTTGGTCATCAACTATCCCAGTCTAATTTCCAGAAAATAATAATTAATCAAATAATTACTGAAATTAATTAATAAATACCAATAAATGCAACTTAGGCCAGAAAAGCCTAATTAAATACCAAAACGAGCCCGGAAAATTTCCGAACCTATTTAAATAAATACTAAGATTTATCTACTTGCTAATTACACTACTCTAACCACCTAACATGCAATATTGAACGATTAAATTGCTAATCTATTCTAACTAACCACCTAATTCATACTTAACCTAAACTAATCAACCATTAAGCATAATTAACTCCCTAAGCGGAGATTAGTGAGTAAACTCACCGATTTTGAATTCCGATAAGTTCACGAGGACGCCGAGGCGGAGATGATCAATAAACTCCGAAGCAACGCTACATGACAAGGTCTGGAAGGGCTTGGAAACGGACCTCGAAGCCCAAGGTGGGTTGCTGGGTTTTGATTTTGCTTTGGGCCGAGCAAAGGTGAACCGGCAGCTAGTTGTGGTTGAAACGAGCAGGGACGGGTAGCGGAGCTATTGTGGGTCCAGGCAGCTGCTGGACAGCAGTGAGCTAAGCTCCGATGACCTCCACACTGGCTCAAGTGACCTGCTAGATGACGAGTAGGAGTGAATGGCGCAGCTAGAACGATAGTGATGCGCGGACAGGCGCGCGACGCATGTGGGCTCACGGTTGAACATGCCACAGGCAACGATAGCGTTTTGGGGCTTGGCGGGCTGCTCAACGGCCAAGAGAAGCTGCTAGTCGACTTCTCGGGTTCTTGGAGGCTTCAAGCTTGCTAGGAAGGGGAAAGTGGCCGGCTGAGGGAGGAAGAAGGGATGAAGACTTAGAGGGGGCCGCCTTAGCCTTCCATTCTATCCTCTTGTCCCCTTGAAGAGGTCCCACCCTATTGGCTGGCTTCCTTAGTAATTTTTCCAGACTATTAGCTTGCTTAGGAAGTCTTGGAGATGGTCCAAAAAGTCATGGACCAAAGGGCTACGAATTTTGGACTTAAATTCCCCAAATCCTCTTCAATTCCCTCTTGAATTAGTCCAATTCGATCCCCAAAAATCCCACCATCGAGTCCTCGATCAAATTAACATTTTTCCTTGCCAATAAAACCAACTTGCATCCCAATTATGCGATTAAAAACGGTCTCTTGAATTTTTTGGACAAAAATGGCCATATTTTGACTTTTCACCAAAAATCTCGGTTTGCAGAAAAAATTTGGAGGATGAGTCAATGTTCCTAAAATGACTTGTGACATGAAATAACTTTCAATTTTAAAATCGGATTCAAATTCACGATTAATTTCAATCTAGCGCGATTTTAACATGACCTGGCCTACCAGGTAGCTTTTAGAAATTTTTGATACAATTGACCCATGATCGATTTGTTTCATGTCACAATGTACCTCTTTGATGCATTGACGACCCTTGGCGGTCATGAAAATATTGAGACTTCAAATATGGACATAGGGTATCAAAAATATATATTTTTATAAAAAAAAAAAATCGGCCTAGAACCGATCGACGATAATTTTGCGATCCGGTGGCATTACCCACACTTTGATTATCTATCTCAGTCGAAATGACCTATCTCTGATATCTGATCGATTTTTAATTGTGTCGTAATGATCTCTGCATATGAGCATGGTCAAGTAGTCGATTCCTAGTCGAATTCTCAAGTTTTTTGCATTAAAATAATTTAATGTCTTTCCCAGATAGTCTAGTTATCTCATGAGTGATCAGCTCAGAGAATAGCACTACAAGCGTGTTGATGAAAAGTCTAATTTATTTAATTGAAAACATAATTGAAATTTTAGGATGTCACAACGGCCATGCAATAGGCCTATTTTGTGGTGACTTCAATCTTTGATGGCTCGATGTCTAATCCATCCGTAACTCTGAGAATGGATGACATAGTCATGAGCGCATCAATAAACTGATTCTGAGGACTTGATAGGTACTAAAAGCATATCTCATCAGATTCTTCTACAAGATTCTCTAGGTAGTCATGATAAGGCACTCACTTGGCATATCTAGTTCTTCAGTTTCCAACGATTTGGAGAATAATTAAAGCAAAATCACCAAACACCTTCATCTTGTTAACTTCCATTTCAATCGCTATCTAAAAGACCAATAATGCAAACTTCATATTCGGTTATGTTACTGGTACATGGGAATGCCAATTTTGCTGCTGTGGAATAATGTTATTCACCTAGGGAGATTAGAACACCAATATTACAAACTCATTGCAACACTATTGATTACGAGAAACCAAAAAGTCTTTCAAAATAAGGTAGCAAATCTCCATGGCACAGGTTAGCATAGGTTCAATTATGACATAACTCGAACTTGTGATCTAATGAAAGACCGTATGATACCACTGTGCTATCATACTCAATGGTAGCTTTATGATTTATTGGTTTAATAATAATTTTTTTTTTTTTACATGGTAACTGACTGAAGTGAACACAAACACTCTGTTCTGATAACACATTTAATCTTTTCATTCAAAGACAAAATTAGACTTAAAGTGATATAAGAGTCCTTACCAAGTTAGAGCATAAGGGCGTTGAGACCCCTTCACATTAACAAACAAAAACGAAATGATAACAAAAATAAGGATATGAACAATTATTATATGCTCTAGATACAGTTATTTTATTTGTACGAACTACTTGATATGAGACTTTGACGTTAAAATCAACTAGCCAGTCTCGTGCGTCGCTTAAGGTTAATTGATGTCGAATATACTTAGGAGATCGATTTTACGTAACTGTCAATGACCCAACTAAAGTTGTGTTGACAAATAGCTGGTGACATCTATGTTGATGAATTACTAAAAAATAAGTGCACACCAAATATATTTATGAGTTATTATGCCCACTCTAAAACTTGCTATTGTTTGTAACTATTTTCTAGGCAAGAAGTGTACCTGTGACGGAGTTTTGCATCATATATCGTCATCTAAAATCGCCCAACAAAGTGATTAAGAGAGGGTAAATTGATCTATTAAAAGTTTTCATTGAATACTTAATGGAAGCATTTTTTGTAGAACGAAACTGATGAATAGATACAAATGCTTCTATCTAACAAAAAAATAAAAAGTTGAAGGGGTAGAGAGATTTGCTAAGAGATATAGAGTGGTTTGGTCAATCCCTTTGACCTATGTCATCTTTTCAATTTGATTCGAATATATGACATGCTAATGTATTTATTAATTGAGTAAAAGTCAAGTGATGGATGAACAAGTCAACATGTAAAGGATGTCCTAACGGGATCATCAAAAGCTAGGAGCACGCTGCCTCTACTGAGGGTGGACAAGGTATTAAGAGTAGAAGGTATCTAAAAGTTGGATGCTGAGTAGAACCAGAGTCGTCAATAACCTTGGTATTGAACAGTCAATTTTATTACAAAGGTGAAAGGACTGGAAAACCCACTTGTAGACTCCTGCTATTGACAAAGTGAAGATGTATGATGTGCTTCTACTACGTGGATAAGAAGACCCATACCTCTTTCCCATCTGATTTGAATTCAAAATGGAGAGAGTTTGACTTTGGACCAAAGTTGAAGTCTCTATTTTTGGAAATCTCCATTTCGGCTTAATGACAATAGACGGACTGTGTAGGTTGAAGATCCGAGGTTTTTGTCCGACAGATTTGACCTAGAAAGGACTTCCAACAGCTAGAATAACATTTTGAAGTTTTTAAAAAGGGTTCAAGGAATGCTGAGGAAAGTGGTGAAAGTAGAAAGCATTGTTCTCTTTTGTCTTTAACACTCTCGTGCTCTTGAGTGTGAGTTACTTCTTTTGCTCTAAGTTCCATTCCCTGAATGGGTTGTGGGCTTTGTAATATATGAACAGAGAGTGTTTATGTTGATAGAGCTGATTGTGTATCGTAGAGCTATCCACCAAGGTTTGAGTAGAAGTAACGCCTGCTACTACCTGTAGCCTCCTAAGTATACTATTAGTGATTTTTAATTTGGGAAAGTGGACATAGATCAAAGCGATTGATTGAACAACTATATATCTGTTTGCAAATTTCTCTATCTCTCCAACTCATTCTTCTTCTTTCTGATAGAAGTGTTTGCACCTATTCATCAGATTTCTTCTACGAAAAGTTTTGCTTAAGTATGTCGCAAAAAATTAAATAGGCCTACTCACGCTCCTCTTCGTCATTGTGTTAGCCACTTCAAATAATTATAAATATGATCCAAAACTCCTTTCAATTGCTCTTCTTTCCTGGAAAGTAATTACAAACAAATGGAGTGGCGTATATACCTTTAGACTAAGGAAAAATGTTTGAAAAGTCCTAAACTTATTGCATTTATACCAATTTAGTCATAAACATTTTATTAGTGTCACTTTAATCCTTTTTTTTTTTTTTACCTACTGTCAATTTAGTCATTTTTGCTAATTTTAGCCGAATATTGCTTACGTGGACGCTAGTCCGCTAATATGGCACGGGCAATGCTGATGTGTACAATTTTTAATAATATATTATTTTTTATTATTATTTATTGATTTATTGATTTATTCTCTCTTTTTTTTCCTTTCTCTTTCTTTCTTTTTTCCCTTCATCTTCCTTCAGAACGGTGACTAGCCAATGGCAAGGGTCAACAAGGTTTTGCCTTGCCCAACCCCAGCACAAGGCTGCCCTTACTAGACATCGCAATCCTCACCAAATCTGACAATGGCAAGCCTCGTTGACCCAACGCAAGGCCACCCTCATAGACTCTAATGCTGTTGAGGTCAGATAAAGTCCGGCAAGGCTAACGGGTGGTTGGACCCTGGCAACCGACTAGAGAAAGAGGAAGGAAAAAAAAATAAAGGAAAAAAAGAAAATAAATAAATCAATCAAAAATATATTTAAAATAATATTAAAAAGTTATCAACGTCAACGTCAATCGTGCCACATAAGCCAATTGACATACACGTTAGCAATATTCTGCCAAAATTAGTCAGAAGAATTGAATTGGCTCCAAATCAAAAAGTTTAGGAATAAATCGGCACCAATGCAATAATTTAGGATTTTTCTAACATTTTTCCCCTTTAGACTAGTTATAATAACTCATGCATATAATTGATGCACACTTAATTCGTTTCTATTTTATTGACATAGATTTCACAAGCTAATTCACCTGCATAATTTTAGTTGGGTCACATATTTTACAGTCATGTAAAATCTAACAAGTATATTCGATGCCGATTAACCTTATGCAATGCACAATACTAGCTAATCAACATTATTGATAAATTCTAAGTCAAGTAGTCTGTACAAATGAGATACATACATCTGGATCATATAGTAATATTTTCAAATCTTTTATGTTTTTATAATTTCTTTTATGGTTGTTAATGTGAATAAAAGGAATGAAAACTTCCAAATAAGTGCTTGAAATGCCATCAATTTTTCAAATAAGGGCATGAAGTAAACTTTATATCATGGAATCAAGAATGTCCTCATTTTTACAAATAAGAACCTATAGTGAATCTTATTTTAAATAAGAATCTGAAGTAATCATGTCAATCTCAAATAATGACCTGACTTTAATGATTGGTTAAGGGTATTGCCGTCCTTCAGCGATGGGTTGATGACCATAGGTAGGGAGGGCCGCCTATGCTTTTTTTTTTCTTTTAATCTTTTCTGAGTTTTTTGGAAAAATGAAAGAAAACAAGAAAAATAAAGGATGCAGATGCCTTTAACTGGCTAATGAGGATGAGTTCTTTTCTAAAATTGATATAACCATTTTATGCCCTTATTTGAGATAATGAGAGCAATTCAAATATTTATTTAAGACAAAATTCACTTCAAACCCTTATTTAAGCAATCGATGGCACTTCGAGCTTTTATTTGGAATTTTCCCTAAAAGGAAAGATATTTTAACATGGGTGGGTCATTTATGTCCATGGATTGCATTTTAATAGTCTAATTCGAGTAAATAAATTTGAAAGTTTGTTACAAATGGAAGTATATCCGAGCTAAATTAGTAAGGATCCAAGAAGAACTCCAGATATAACAAGAGCTTTTAATTCACATTGTCATCGAGTTTGCATAAATAGGTACGTAGTGGGGATTGGCAAAGCAAACCACATCAAAAGAAAACTAATCAACTTTATCTATTTATCATCTCTCATCCTCCTTCCAAAGATAATGGAGAAATTTTCATCGAAGTCAATCCTGCTTCTCATGCTATTGGTCATTGCATTAGGTCTCTCTCTATCTCTCTCTCTCTATCTTTCTCTCTCTAAAATTATTGCAAATGCATATGGTTTAACCCAATGTGCACATGTTATTTGGTGTAGGTTCTCAAGTGATGGTCGGAGCACGAAACCTCAACCCACCATGCAGCACTGTCGGTGATTGTGGAGACCCAAGATATTGTCATTGTGACGGTTTCTGTGCTTGCCAATATCCACCTGTGTTTCGTTCGAATTCACTCCAAAGGAAAAATACGATGCGCTAAATTCTCGCCCTAGAGTTTGAAGTGGCGTGGCTTTCATGTATTTGTGTTGAAGATCCTTGAATAATAAATTAATTTACCTTTACTCTAAACCCCACGCCCCTCCCCAAATAAAATGATAGAATGTTGCCGGCATTCCCAAGAAGTCGATAAATTTCAATAAACTCAATTTTGTAGAAAAGAAAAATAGGGCTCTTGATGTTGGCAATGTAAATATTGAAATTTGGAATATTGAGATAGGTATGTTAAAATAATCGTTTTTCCTATAAAGACTAGGGCCCTCTTACTTGCCAAGGCCTAGACAATTTCATAAGCAACAGGAGAGTAGTAGCTCCTTTAGAAAAGAAAGGCTCTATTTATATGCCTTTGATTGAAAGCAAAATTTACTTGTTTACTGTAAACACTTACATTGGTATTTAAATTTTAAAAAAAAAACAATGAGCAATTTGTACATAATTCTACTTGGCAACATTTATATATTTTGATTTTTTTGCTGTTTTGGATTAAAAGGAGCCACAAGAATTTGATTAAATAAAAAAAGTAAAAATCAGTCAAGACTTGCTCGATATAAATTGGAGTATATCCATAGACTTCTATAAAGTTGCAATAATCAGGTAAGTACCAACTAGAGATATTTATATTGGCACATAATTTTATTGATTAGTTAATTCATTATAATATGGATTTTGCTGACTGGATGCCGACCGGCTAACGTGGACAATTTTTAATAATATTTTAATATTTTTGAATTTTTACTTTTTTTCTTTATCTTTATCTTTTTATCTTTTTCTTTATCTTTATCTTTTTTGTTTCTTTTTCTTCTCCTCCTCTTCCTTTGGCGACCTCTGACGAGAGTGAGCCTTGCCTGCCCAGCTCGAGGCCGCCCTCGAGGCCTCCTCGCGCCGAGCTGGCAGGGCTCGCCCTCGCCGGCCATGGGCGAGGCTCAACCCTCGCTAGATCCGGCGAGGGCAAGCCTTGCCACCCAGCGCAAGGCTGCCCTCACAACCACTGGCAAGGTGGCCGGTGAGGTTGCCATCGACCTCGCCGGTTGTCACCTCTAGCTAGTCGCTGAGGCCCGGCGACCAGCTGGAGGAAGAAGAGAAGAAGAAAAAATTAAAAATTAAAAATATCAAAAATATTAAAATATTATTAAAAGTGGTCCATGTCAGCGCCGATTAGGCCACGTTAGCCAGCCGACATCCAGTTAGCAAATCCAGCCAAAATTGGCCGGAATAAACTGAATTGGCACAATGTAAAAAGGTTTAAGACTAAATCGGCACAAAGACAAAATGTTTAGGACTTTTTTGGCACTTTTCCCAAGAAGAATTAGTTTCTATCATGGGCAGTTCTTCTTCATAGCTTTAGAATTTACAGAATCGGCGAACTCTGCTGCATCCATCTCCGCTAGAATCAAAGAACCTCTAGAAGCACTTCCCTTACGAGATATGGTCCACTAAAGTTTGGAGGGAACTTCCTCAAGGGATCGGGAATGATCAACAATATTTTCCATGGGACCATATCACTAGCTTCAAAATATGGTCGAACCTTCTGATTAAAAAACTTCGCTATCCATTGTTGATAACAATGATCGTGGTATATAGAGCTTTCAATCACTTCTCACTAACCATGTTGAGCTACTTTAAGCTCTATCGTATCCACTCTGCTTGAGTCAACTTGACTTGAGGGATTTCCACTTCAGGCATGACTGCTTCCATACAATATACCAAATGCAATGACCTTTAGCCTAAAATGTTTTGGGAAATGCAAGATTGATTGATAAACTGTAATTGAAAAGTGCTTTAGGGAAATGCAAGTTTATTTGATAAATATATATATTTGGAAAGCTTTTTGGTGTGACCAAATTAAGTTTTTCAAATTTTTAATTTGTTTAAAATTGAAAAAAAAAAAACAGATTGAAACTTTTATATTAGTGCTTTGAGAATAATATAAAAGAGACAATAACAAATTCATAACAAAAAACAAATCAAACGAGAGATGGACTAGATAATGCTAGACAACGAATACGAAAGAAAGCAAGAAACCGAAGGAAAGGAGAAGATAATTTGCAGAGAAGAATTTCTGTATTTCTATTATGTATTGATTCAATGTACATTGCTCCATATTATAGTACAATGTGTGTATAAGAAAAAGGAAATAATGTATCCTATTAATTAGATTCAATATTAGATTGATCTCAATTAATTCAGTGTATTGATCTCAATTCAAAATGGATCTCGAACAATTCACGCATATTTTCCGACAGAATACAAGGTGAGGCTAGTCGTTATGAAATTCAGGAATTGACACTCATTCTGGAGAAAGTATTCAGAATAATCTCTAACCAAATTTGACTAGACTGATTGTGTAGTTTGAAGATCGGCTAAGTAGAGATTTTGTATCCGACGGATTTGACTTATAAAGGATTTTCCAATAGCTAGAATAACATATGGCAGTTTATAAAAACGGATTCGATGGATAATGAGGAAAGCGGTAGAAATAGAAAGCTCTATTCTCTTTTGTCTTGAATACTTTCGAGCTCTTGAGTGAGATTTATTATTTCTATTCTAATTTACAATCCCCGAAGGGGTTTGGGCTTTGCAATGTATGAATAGAGAATGCTTACGTTGATAGAGGTGCTTATGTATCGTAGAGCTATCTACTAAGTTTCAAGTAGAAGCAGCATGTTCTACTACCTGTAGCCTCCTAAGTATACTCATGGATTCCAACTTAATTTGTGATTGTTAGTCTTGGAAAGTGGACATAAATCGAAGGGAATGATTGAACAACTATATATTTGTTTGAAAATCTCTCTATCTTTTCATCTAATTCATCTTCTATTTGATAGATGATTTTGCACCTATTCATCTGTTTTCCTTCTATGAAAAGTTTTATATTTAAGTATTTCGCAAAAATTAAATAGATCAACTCAACCCCTAATCTTGGCCTTTGTGTTAGCAGTTCAGATAATGATAAATACGATCCAAAACTCCATTACAACCACTCTTGTTGCCTCGAAAGTAATTACAAACGAAAGGAGTGTTATATTCATCATGTATAGAGTTGGTGCGCACTTAGTTCTTTTCTAATTCATCGAGATAGAATTCACAAGCTACTCACCTACATAACTTCGGTGGTTCACATTTTCAGTTATATAGAATCAATCTAACAAGTATAATCGACATTGAATAATTAACCTTATGCAACGCACAAGACCAGCTAGTCAACTTTTGATAAATTCTAAATCAAGTAGTCTGTACAAATAGGATACATGCATCTAGAGCATATAGTAATATTTTCATATGTTTTCTGGATTTATAATTCTTTTCATGATTGTCTATGTGAATATAAGGAAGGATATCTTAATATGGGCGTTAATGTCCATTTATTGCACTTTACGTTAATAATCCAATTTGAGTGATTGAGTAACAAAAAAAAAAAAAAGAAATCGACAGTTCGTTGCATATGGAGTAAGTGTATCAAAGCATAATTAATGCGTATCAAGACGAAATCCAGAGAAAATGAGCTTTTAATTCAAACTGTCATCAAGTTTGTATAAATATGTACACGGTGGGATTGGCAAAGCAAACCTCATCAAAAGAAAACGAAAGTGAACAACTTTTCCAATTTATCATCTCTCGTCCTCCTTCTCAAGATTATGGAGAAATTTTCATCAAAGTCAATCCTGCTCCTCGTGCTTTTGGTCATTGCATTAGGTCTCTCTCTCTCTCTCTCTCTCTCTCTCTCTATCTCTCTCTCTAATATTATTGCAAATGCTTTGGTTTAACCCGATGTGCATGTGTTACTTGGTATAGGTTCTCAAGCGATGGTCGGAGCACGAAACCTCAACCCACCATGCAGCACTGTCGGTGATTGTGGAGACCCGAGATATTGTCATTGTGACGGTTTCTGTGCTTGCCAATATCCACCTGTGTTTCGTTCCGAATTCACTCCAAAGGAAAAATACGATGCGCTAAATTCTCGCCCTAGAGTTTGAAGTGGCGTGGCTTTCATGTATTTGTGTTGAAGATCCTTGAATAATAAATTAATTTACCTTTACTCTAAACCCCACGCCCCTCCCCAAATAAAATGATAGAATGTTGCCGGCATTCCCAAGAAGTCGATAAATTTCAATAAACTCAATTTTGTAGAAAAGAAAAATAGGGCTCTTGATGTCGGCAATGTAAATATTGAAATTTGGAATATTGAGATAGGTATGTTAAAATAATCGTTTTTCCTATAAAGACTAGGGCCCTCTTACTTGCCAAGGCCTAGACAATTTCATAAGCAACAGGAGAGTAGTAGCTCCTTTAGAAAAGAAAGGCTCTATTTATATGCCTTTAATTGAAAGCAAAATTTACTTGTTTACTGTAACACTTACATTGTTATTTAATTTTTTTTTTTAAAACAATGAGCAATTTGTACATAATTCTACTTAGCAACATTTATATATTTTGAATTTTTTGCTGTTTTGGATTAAAAGGAGCCACAAGAATTTGATTAAATAAAAAAAAGTAAAAATCAGTCGAGACTTGCTCGATATAAATTGGAGTATATCCATAGACTTCTATAAAGTTGCAATAATCAGGTAAGTACCAACTAGAGATATTTTTATTGGCACATAATTTTATTGATTAGTTAATTCATTATAATATGGATTTTGCTGACTGGATGCCGACCAGCTGACGTGGACAACTTTTAATAATATTTTAATATTTTTGAATTTTTACTTTTTTTCTTTATCTTTATCTTTTTATCTTTTTCTTTATCTTTATCTTTTTCTGTTTCTTTTTCTTCTCCTCTTCCTTCGGCGACCTCTGACGAGGGTGAGCCTTGCCCGCCCAACGCGAGGCTGCCCTCGAGGCCTCCTCGCGCCGAGCTGGCAGGGCTCACCCTCGCGGCCATGGCGAGGCTCGACCCTCACTAGATCCGGCGAGGGCGAGCCTTGCCGCCCAGCACGAGGCTACCCTCGCGGCCACTAGCAAGGTGGCCGGTGAGGTTGACATCGACCTCGCCGGTCATCACCTCTGGCCAGTCGCTGAGGTCCGGCGACCAGCTGGAGGAAGAAGAGAAGAAGAAAAATAGAAAAATAAAAATAAAAATCAAAAATATTAAAATATTATTAAAAGTAGTCCACGTCAGCGCCGATTAGGCCACGTTAGCCGGCCGACATCTAGTCAGCAAATCCAGCCAAAATTGGCCGGAATAAACTGAATTGGCACAATGTAAAAAGATCTAAGACTAAATCGGCACAAAGACAAAATGTTTAGGACTTTTTTGACACTTTTCCCCAAGAAGAATTAGTTTCTATCATGGGCAGTTCTTCTTCACAGCTTTAGAATTTACAGAATTGGCGAACTCTGCTGCATCCATCTCCACTAGAATCTGATATTGCTAGTATGAGTACCTAGAGGGGGGTGAATAGGTGCCTAAACAATTTATCGATATACGGAAGCGATTCTTAGCATATGATAGAAAGTAAATTCTCTCTTAATTAACAAAATGAAATACGATCGAGGTAGAGAGAATGAGGAAGAGAAAATTGAACACGGGATTTATAGTGGTTCGGCTTATTCCAAGCCTACGTCCACTCTTCATTGACAACCCACCGGCTGGATTTCACTATGATCAAAGAGAAGTTACAGCACTGCTTTGCCTTGATTCCACAGTGTAGATGTTCTACCACACCTCCTCAAGGTCTCTCACAAATATAGACTCTCTTTTGTATACACGTATTCGCTCAAAGGATTTATCTAAACAAATAGGAGCTTCAGACTTTGGAATTTTTCTATCGCGCACACCTTGAACAACTAAGACAGTCTTCCTTATATACTCCTTTATGCCATCATATCCGTTGGCACTTACCAAGGAATTCCTCCAATCTACCCGTTGGACGGAATCAATTAAGAAGATTGTTCAAGCTATTAAAGGAACGTGTTGATAGCCCATCAATCTTGTTCGCCCATACAATCAGGATCTCGGTTTCCATAAGCAGAACCTTCCAATAATATTTAGGCAATCACCGGATCTTCAATTATCGAGTCAATCTTCGATCAATCAAAGGACTCCGTTATGTCTTCTCCAGCCACGAGATCTTCTCCAGTTGATAAGGTCAAATCATCAACGAAACATTCAGTTCTGAATAACCTTTCTTCAACGGATTAGAGACTGTCAATGAGGATAGACTTTGAGTCTTGAGTCTGGCTGTCCGGAGGTCTTCAGACTTTAAATAGCAGAGTCTGCAAGCCTTCAGACTAGACTGATAGAAACGTTTTGTCAACTTCAAAACACTTTAAGAAGATTTCTCCAACAATCTCTCCCTTTTGATGGTGACAAAACTTTCCTGCAGATTTGGATATCTTTGACCTGCAAAACATTCCTCAAACACATATGCATATCTTATAGAAATAAATGGCTAACATAATAACACTAGAATCTGCAACCACAGAAAATAGGTTAGTCCAGTATATGATTAAGTCATTCATAAGATATCAATATTGGTTAATAGAAGCGATCAAGTCCAAGTCTAGTTCGGTTCTCATCAGACACAAAACAAAGTCAAACGAGGTTCAAACCATAAACCTTAAAACAATCCAACAAACAAAAAGTTTAATGAATGAAAAGTTTTTTATCAAATCTTGCATCTCTCCCCCTTTTTGTCATCATTAAAAATGATGAGATGAAGTTAAGATTGCTTGGGAACGCGGACAAGCTGGAAATCTTCCATAGGCGAACGATGCCTTCCAGCCTCTTAAAGTCTTCCTTTAGTTGTGCAATCTCCTCACTCTTGGCATTGGACTGATTCGAATAGAGAGGGCTTGCATTTTATCATTTAATGAACAGGAAGAAGCTTGACCTTCATTCTTCAAGCTTTGAACTTCGCATCCCAAGGCATAAATCTGACCTCGCATCGCAAGAGAATATCCATGATTCTGCGAAAATCTGCTCCATTATCGGTCGAGTACTTGCTTCGGCTCGATCGATGGAGTAAATGCGACGATGGTAGATCAGCATAATCTTGCAGATTTGGCGATGACACTTCATGACCTTCTTCTGGGCGAGATGCATAAACATCCCTCGGGTCTGCTGGTGAGCGACTAACTCCTTCACTTGCATCAGGACATGAAGACTTCACTCCTTTCTCCTGATCTCCCCCTGTTTTCATGCCTACAGGTGGAGAAGAGTGTTCCTCATGTTCTCCTTCTTCTCTTCTTTCTTCTTCTGGTCTTTCCTCCTCTGTTTCTTTTTCAGCTTCTAATTCTTCTACTTCCTTCTCCTCTGCTTCTTTTGTCATTTGTTCCGAGTCTTGCTGTGGAACGGGACGACTTAAATTCTTTAAGGCCAATGCGAGAGAGGGTGATGTCTTCCTCATCATCTTCATCCTCTACGAGGAGAGCTCTTCTTTTCTTGGATGGAGCAACCATGGGCTCCTTCCCTTTTCTTTTATCTGCAGAATATATTTGATGAGATTTTGCAGGAGTCTTCTCCTTGAATTTCTCCAACTCCTTGCTCAGTTCTTTCAGACGCATTTTGGTAACCATTTTCAGACCTACCACCATATGATCGCATGGTCGAACACAAAGGATTTGTGGAGGCTGAATATTCAGATGTCTGAATAACTTTGTAACAAGGCTTGGATAAGGGAGTTGACCTCTGTCCTTCATCATTGCTCTATACATGTGAAACATCACGGTGTGAGGGAGAGAGAACCTTTTTTCCAAAAAGAATGGCATACATTAGCTTGGCCTCTGAACTTGAGACATCAGTCTTGGAAGTTGATTTCGGTCGGAGGCAATTAATCACAATCTTGTGAAGCAAGATGTTGAATGCACCTATCCTTAAGTAGGTGATCTTTTCATCTGTTCTCTGTCCTTCACTAGTTCAAGTGTGGCCCGAGCAATGGAAACTTTGTTTGTTTGATATCTTCCTCTTTCGACTTCTAACACATCTGCTAGCATGTTCATATCCACAACATAGTCTTGGTCTTTTACACTGAAAGAGAATCTATTCGCATCCAAAAAGCTTAGATTTGAATAGAAATATGCAGTTAATTCAGCATATGCCTGTAGAGTCGAGCGAGAACTTTTCAAGTTGAAGATAACTGAACTTTTCCCTTAAGTTCACATTCACTGCATCTAGAAAATCAAAATCCACACTCCTAGGGTTTATTACCCCACGCTTCAGCAATTTTGAGTACAGATCCTTTTGTTCATTTGATCTGAACAAATCTCCCATTTTTCCTTGATTTTCAACCGCAACACCCATCTTCGGTTGAAATTGACTTTATAATTTATCATCATCATTCCCATCCACGGGATTTTGATCACGAGGATCACTTGGGATATTTGCAAGGGTTTCCTCAGCCACCCCTTTTCGAGCAATTCCCAAACTTTCCATTTTTTCAGAAAAATATATTCGTTCCCATGTCCTTTTTCTTTAAGGAAATCATCAATGTATTTCAAAGGAGTACGAATTTCTTTTAGGGCACGATATAACTGGTAAATATAAGCGGGCTTTTGAACTCTTACGGGGTCTGCATCCTCGATGATTTCTTCTGTTGTTGATGATCAACTCCTTGAGGACTAGATGGAGGAGAATGACGCTGTTGAGAATGTTGTGAGCTCGCTTGCTGTTCTGGAGTCACTTCATCTTCAGTAAGATCGAAGTGCGTAGGCCCTTCACTCATTCTCTGTGGTCCCCTGCTTGCGATTCTTGAGGACTTTCTTGAAGATGACATCTTTCTCAGTTTTTGGAAGATTCATTGCTTGACTTTCCCAGGAAAGATGACAACTTTTTGAGGATTGAGCGAAGAAGACAAACGGGAATGGAGGATCGATGCTTTCTAGGGTTTTTGAGAGAAAAGTGAAGAGTAATCGACGGTGCACGATCGGTTAAAAAGAAGGGTAAACGAACCGTCACAAAGGAAATAAAAATATGCCTTTTCAAAATAACTGTCTTTATCCGCAAAAATAGCTATTTCAAAAATAACTTCCCTTTTGAAAATGAAGCGATGCAATATTTACGTCAATTAAATATAGCAACAATTTAAACACAGTCTGACGATCGTACCTTTTCAAGATAAGATTCAAGGGAGAAAGACTTACGGTCGACGGACGTACCAAGACTTTTTTTAGATAAAGTCTTGTAAGTACGAGTCGAAAGTCTTTAGATTTTGATATCCTCATACCTCAAAATGTTGAGTCTGGATCGAATAGACTCAAATTGATTTTTCTCCAAAGGCTTTGTGAATATATCCGCCAGTTTATTCTTTGAGTCAACAAATTGAATTGAAACATCTCCATTTTGAACATGATCTCTAATAAAGTGATGTCGAATCTCTATATGCTTTGCTCTTGAGTGGAGAATTGGATTTTTGGTGAGGTTGATAGTGCTGGTGTTGTCGCAATTAATCTCCGTGCATGAGTCTTCAATTTCAAAGTCTCTTAGCTGTTGTTTTATCCATAGAATTTGCGAACAGCAGCTTCCCAGGGCTACATACTCTGCTTCTGTTGTTGAAAGAGACACAGTGCTTTGTTTCCTTGAAAACCAAGACACTGTCCTGCTTCCAAGCAACTGGCAAGTTCCCGAAGTGCTTTTTCTATCAACTCTGCAACCAGCCAGATCTGCGTCTGAATATCCCAAAAGATTAAAGTCTCCCTTCTTAGGATACCAAAGACCTATGCTTGATGATGAAGCCACGTATTTAATGATGCGTTTCGCAGCACCTTTGAGATGGGATTCTCTAGGATCTCGATTGAAACCTTGCACAGATGCAAACACTCAACAAAATGTCGGGTCTAGAAGCGGTAAGATAAAGAAGTGAACCAATAATGCTCATGTACAGCTTTTGATCAACTTTCTTTCCTTCTTCATCTTTGTCTATCTTCAAAGAACTTGACATCGGTATGTCGGTCTTTTTGCACTTCTCCAGTCAAATCTTTTGACAAGATCATTAACATATTTTTCTTGATAAATAAAAGTTCCTTCCTTCAATTGTTTTATTTGAAGACCAAGAAAGAATGTTAACTCTCCCATCATACTCATTTCAAATTCATCTGCATAGACTTAGAAAATTTCTTGCACATATTTTCATTTGAAGATCCGAAAATAATGTCATCCACATATATTTGAACAAGTAAGAAACTTTTGATTTCCTTTTTGATAAATAAAGTCGTATCTACTTTACCTTTGACAAAACCATTTTGTATTAAAAACTTACTTAATCTGTCGTGCCAAGCTCGAGGTGCTTGCTTTAAACCATACAAAGCCTTTTTCGGTCCAAGAGGCGAGTCGGCTTCTTTGGGTCTTCAAACCCTGGTGGTTGTTCCACATAAACTTACTCATGGATAAATCCATTTAGGAATGCGCTTTTGACGTCCATTTGGAATAACCTGAAATTCTTATAACAAGCAAACGCAAGTAATAGTCGAATAGCTTCTAACCTTGCACTCTTTGGAGCGTAAGTCTCATCATAGTCTATTCCTTCTTCTTGCGTATATCCCTTAGCCACGAGTCTTGCTTTGTTCCGTACGACTTTTCCTTTCTCATTCATCTTGTTTGAACACCCATTTAGCTCCAATAACAGTTTTACCTTTTGGTTTGGATGTCAATTCCCAGACATCATTAATGCTGAACTGTCTCCGAGCTCTTCTTGCATAGCTTCAATCCAGCTTTCATCGGACAAAGCTTCTTCTATGCTTTTTGGTTCAATTTCAGAAACAAGAGCTACAGCACTAGACTCTTCTCGCCTTTTGGATCTGGTGCGAATTCCTTCATTAATTTCACCGATTATAAGATCTTTGGGATGACTGGACTTATGCTTCCAGTTACTTGTTGATTTGTCTATTTGATGATCTCTCTCTTTGATTGAATCTTCACGAACATCCTGATGCTGGTTTTCAGTGCGAGATGCTTCTTGAGTTGTAAGCTTTGGAAGGTGGAGCGGAGGTTCGAGACTCTTCTTGATGAGTCGACTTGATTCATCTTGTGTTGAGTCTTGAAATTTGACATTTCATTGACTCCTCCACGAGGCCTGGCTCTTCTTGTTATAGACTCTGAAGGCTTTGCTTGATGTAGAATATCCAAGGAAGATACCTTCATCTGATCTTTCTTCAAACTTACCAACTTGATCTTTTGCATTTTTCAGTATAAAACATTTGCAACCAAATACATGAAAGTATGAAACAATAGGCTTCTTATCTTTGAACAATTCATAAGGGGTTTTCTCTAGAATAGGTCTTAAGAAGACTCTATTGATGATATAACAAGCCGTTGAAGCTTGACTTCAGCCCAAAATCATGAAGAAATCTTACTTTCTATTAAAAGAGTTCTAGCCATTTCCTAAAGAGATCTGTTCTTTCTTTCCACAACTCCATTTTGCTGAGGAGTATATGGAGAGGAGAACACATGATTAAAGCCAGATTCATCACAAAATTTTGTAAAATCTTGATTTTCAAATTCACCTCCATGATCTGTTCTTATACAAGAGATAACACATCCTTTTTCATTTTGAACCTTTTTAGCAAACTTTTCAAAATACGAGAAGGTTTCGGACTTACTTGCAAGGAAATATACCCAAGTAAAACGGGAGTAATCGTCCACAATTACTAGGCAATATTTCTTACCTCCAATACTCGTGTTGTGTTGGTTGGTCCAAAGAGATCCATATGCAGCAACTGTAGTACATGATTAGTAGAGACATGATTTATTGGCTTAAATGAATTTCTTACCTGTTTTCCCGAATACATGGAGTACATGGATCAGTCTTTTGATAAGGTAATCTGGGTAGTCCTCGAACAAGCTATTTTGATGAGATTTTGGCTAATTGCTTCATGTTGACATGACCAAGCTTTTACGTGCCATAAGCTTGCTTCATCTTGAATTGAGATAAAACATTGTGATTCATTTGGTTTCACATCCGGAAGATAGATGTTTCCATGTCTACGACCCATGAAAGGCGAGTAGAGTCTTTGCGATTCGAGAACATATTCCTTCTTGGAAGAAGATCTTGAAACCGGTATCACACGGTTGACTGATCTTTGAGAATATTGTAATTGAGTCCTTCTACTAAGGAAACATTACTTATTGTGAGATTTCCAATTTTCACAGTTCCAAATCCCATAATACTTCCTTTGATGTTTCCTCCAAATGAAACTTTTCCACAATTTACTTGAGCAAGCTTTATGAAACATTTTGAGTCTCTGTCATGTGTCTTGAGCATCCTTTGTCAAGATACCACTTTACCTTTTTCTTGACGGTGACCTGCATTTAAAAAAGAGTCTCAAGCTTTCTTTGGTACCCAAACTTTCTTGGGTCCTTTGGTGTTAGTAACATAAGCGTATTAGCCCATATTTTCTTAACGAGGTTTCCAAACCATAGGACACTCTTTTTCAAAGTGATCCGGACTGTTACATTTTGAACATTTTAGAGCATTTCTACCTACAGATTTAACAAAAACTTTCTTGAAGTGATTTTTGTAAACCTCACTCGAGAGTCTTTTCTTAATTCTTTCTTTCACTTTAGGAAAATCGATCAAGGGAATTGTTTCTTCTATCATACCTAGACCGGACTTATTGAAGTAAGGTCTTTGTGCTGAAAAGAATTTTCTCAAGTTTTCAGACCCTATAGAAAATTTCTTTGATATATTTGATAAGTCTGTTTTTAAAAAAGCATTTTCTTTTAAAAGATTATCTTCATTTTCTTTAAGATTGGAAACAGACAAGTATAGACCTTTAACTCTTTCGCTAAAACATTTTCCTTTTGTTTTAGAGCTGAGTTTTCTTTTTCAGTTCGGAAATTCTTTTGAGAGAAGTCTTAAGACTAAAGCATAGTTCATCAATATATTTAGAAACTTTGACAGGAATTTTAAAATTACTTGCCTCAAATTCACTGTAGTTCCGAGTCAGTCGATTGTGCCATCGGACATAGATTGGCATATTCATTATCACTTTCTTCACACTCTGTGTCACTCCAAGTTTCGGCTTTGAGAGCTTTTGAAATTTTTCAGCTTTTCCTTTCTTCTTCTTGAAGAAGAGGACAGTTGGTACGATGTGTCCTTTTTTCTTACATTCAAAGCGGACTATGTCTTTGTTTGGTTCCTCATCATCAAGAGACTTGGTTTGTTGTCTTTGAAAGCTTTGTTTCTTTGAGTTGAACCTTCTTCCTTTTCTATTCAGTTTTCTGAATCTTCTTATCATGAGAGCAACCTCCTCATCGTCCATATCTTCTTCAGAATCTGTATCATCAGAATCATCATTTGATTTTAATGCAATGGATTTCTTACCTTTTGGATCTTCATCTTCATTGATTCGTTCCACTTCATAAGATTGAAGAGTTCCAATTAGTTCGTCGACGGATAGTGGCATAATTCTCTGCGTCTCTCTTATCGAAGTCTTTATGCGATTCCAATCCCTAGAGAGTCCACGCAATAGCTTGTTTACCTTCATGGGATCAGAAGTTGGTTGACCTTGATTTTCAAGACCATTCACAATATCTGTAAAACGACTAAACATGTCGATATTGATTCTCTGGTTTCATTCGAAGGCTTCGTATTGACCGAGAAGAATGTTGATTCTTGTTTCCTTCACTCGATCTGTTCCTTCATAAGTGATATGCAATTTGTCCCAAACTTCTTTTGCTGTACCACAAGAAGATATTCTATTATATTCAGTTGGTGATAAAGCACAATATAAGGAATAAATTGCTTTTGCATCGAGTGTTTGTCTCTTGATTATTTCTTCCTGAGACATTCCGCTAGTTTCTTCAGTTTCTTTTCCTCTTTCAGAGACTGATGCAGTGGTAGGAGTAATTCCTTTTTCTACAACGTCCCATTCCAGAGGATCCTTTGATCGTAGGAAAGCTTTCATCTTGTTCTTCCAGATGTTGCAATCATTTCCATCAAAGTAGGGTGGTCTGGTATTGCTTTGCCCTTCCATCAGCCCTGGTGCTAGCATACTAGCCATGGATCTTTTACTATGAAGTAAAACACTTCAAATAAAGTAAGTACACGGGCTCTGATACCAATTGATATTGCTAGTATGAGTACCTAGAGGGGGTGAATAGGTGCCTAAACAATTTATCGATATACGGAAGCGATTCTTAGCATATGATAGAAAGTAAATTCTCTCTTAATTAACAAAATGAAATACGATCAAGGTAGAGAGAATGAGGAAGAGAAAATTGAACACGGGATTTATAGTGGTTCGGCTTATTCCAAGCCTACGTCCACTCTTCCGCACTGACAACCCACCGGCTAGATTTCACTATGATCAAAAGAGAAGTTACAGCACTGCTTTGCCTTGATTCCACAGTGTAGATGTTCTACCACACCTCCTCAAGGTCTCTCACAAATATAGACTCTCTTTTGTATACACGTATTCGCTCAAAGGATTTATCTAAACAAATAGGAGCTTCGGACTTTGGAATTTTTCTATCGCGCACACCTTGAACAACTAAGACAGTCTTCCTTATATACTCCTTTATGCCATCATATCCGTTGGCACTTACCAAAGGAATTCCTCCAATCTACCCGTTGGACGGAATCAATTAAGAAGATTGTTCAAGCTATTAAAGGAACGTGTTGATAGCCCATCAATCATGTTCGCCCATACAATCGGGATCTCGGTTTCCATAAGCGAACCTTCCAATAATATTTAGGCAATCACCGGATCTTCAATTATCGAGTCAATCTTCGATCAATCAAAGGACTCCGTTATGTCTTCTCCAGCCACGAGATCTTCTCCAGTTGATAAGGTCAAATCATCAACGAAACATTCAGTTCTGGATAACCTTTCTTCAACGGATTAGAGACTGTCAATGAGGATAGACTTTGAGTCTTGAGTCTGGCTGTCCGAAGGTCTTCAGACTTTAAATAGCAGAGTCTGCAAGCCTTCAGACTAGACTGATAGAAACGTTTTGTCAACTTCAAAACACTTCAAGAAGATTTCTCCAACAGAATCAAAGAACCTCTGGAAGCACTTCCCTTATGACATATGGTCCACTAAAGTTTGAGAGGAACTTCCTCGAGGGATCGGGAATGATCGGCAATATTTTCCATGGGACCATATCACTAGCTTCAAAATATGGTCGAACCTTCGATTAAAAAACTTCGCTATCCATTGTTGATAACAATGATCGTGGTATGTAGAGCTTTCAATCACTTCTCACTAACCATGTTGAGCTACTTTAAGCTCTATCGCACCCACTCTGCTTGAGTCAGCTCGACTTGAGGGATTTCCACTTTAGGCATGACTGCTTCCATACAATATACCAAATGCAATGACCTTTAGCCTAAAATGTTTTGGGAAATGCAAGATTGATTGATAAACTATAATTGAAAAGTGCTTTAGGGAAATGCAAGATTGTTTAGTAAATAAATATTTGGAAAGCATTTTGGTGTGACCAAATTAAGTTTTTCAAATTTTTAATCTATATAAAATTGAAAAAATAAAAACAATGATTGTAACTTTTATATTTGTGCTATGAGAGTAATGTAAAAGAGGCATTAACAAATTTATGACAAAAAATTATTCAAATGAGAGTTGGACTAGATAATACCGGACAAAGAATATGAAAGAAAGCAAGAAACAGAAGGAAAGGAAAACATAATTTGTGGGGAAGAATTTATCTGTATTTTTATTCTGTATTGATTCAATGTACATTGCTCCATATTATAGTACAATGTGTGTATAAGAAAAAGGAAATAATGCATCCTATAATTCAAATACAATATTAGATTGATCTCGATTAATTCAGTGTATTGATATCAATCCAAAATGGATATTGAACAATTCATGCATATATTCCAACAGAATACTAGGTGAGGCAAGTCGATATGAAATTCAAGAATTGACACTCATTTTGGAGAAAGTATTCAAATATAATGTCTAAACAAATTTGACTAGACTGATTATGTAGTCTGAAGATTGGCTAAGCAGAGATTTGAATCCGACGGATTTGACCTATAAAGGACTTTCCAATAGCTAGAATGACATTTGGAAGTTTATAAAAATGGATTCGACGAATGCTGAGGAAAGTGGTAGAAATAGAAAGCTCTATTTGAGATAGCTAGTATAATCACCTAAAGGGGGGTGAATAGGTGCACAAACAAATTTTCGAGATACGGAAGCGATTTTAGGCAATCGATAGAAAGGAAAATACAATCAAGGTAAAGTAAAGGATAGGGAAGAGAGAAATGAACACAAGATTTATAGTGGTTCGGCTTATTCCAAGCCTACGTCCACTCTTCCGCACTGACAGCCCACCGGCTGGATTTCACTATGAACAAAAGAGAAGTTACAACACAGCTTTTCCTTGATTCCACAGTGTAGATGTTCTACCACACTTCCTCAAGGTTTCTCACGAATATAGACTCTCTTTTGTTTACATGATTATGCTCAACAAATGAATTGACTAGAAACAAGGAGCTTCAAACTTTGGAATTCTTCTCTCGTACACCTTCTCGAACAACTAGAATGTCTTCCTTATATACTCCTTCATGCCATCATACCCGTTGGCACTTACCAAAGGAATTCCTCCAATCTACCCGTTGGACGGAATCAATTAGGAAGATCATTCGAGCTATTAAAGGAACATGTTGATAGCCCATCAATCATGTTCGCCCATACAATCAAGATCTTGGTTTCCATAAGTAGAACCTTCCAAGTAAACTTTGCCAATCATCGGATCCTTAATATTCGAATCAATTGTGATCAAATAAAGAATTCTGTTATGTCATATCCAGCCAAGAGATCTTCTCCAGTCGATAAGGCCACATCCTTAATGAAACATCCAGTTCTGGATAGCCTTTCTTCAATGGATTAGAGACTGTCAATGAGGATAGACTTTGAGTCTTGAGTCTGGCTGTCCGGAGGTCTTCAGACTTTAAATAGTAGAGTCTGCAATCCTTCAGACTAGAGTGATGGAAACGTTTTGTTAACTTCAAAACACTTCAAGAGGAATTTCTCCAACAATCTCCCCATTCTTTATGGTGACAAAACTTTCCTGCAGATTTGGAAAACTTTGACCTGCAAAACATTTCTCAAGCACATATGCATATCTTATAGATTAAAATGGCTAAATGAATAACACTAGAATCTGCAACCACAGAAAATAGGTTAGTCTAGTATGCAGTAAACCCATCCATAAGACATCAATAGTAGTTAATAATAAGCAGTCAAATCCAAATCTCAAATTTAGTCCACATCCAGACACAAGTCAAGTCAAAACAAACCACAAACCAAACAAGCCAAAAGTTTAAGTTCAAAGTTTTTCAAGTTGTGACTAAACTCTCCCCCTTTTTGTCAGCATAAAAAAGATTGAGATGAAAATGAAGTCAAGGATTCTTGGGAATACGAACAAGCTGAAAATCTCCCATCGACTGAACGATGCCTTCCAGCCTTTTAAAGTCTTCCTTCAGCTGAGCAACATCCTCACCCTTAGCATTAGCCTGAATCTGAAGAGAAAGGGCTTGGATTTGATCATTTAATGAACCCGAAGAGACTTGTCCTGCATTCTGCAAGTTCGAACTTCACATCCCAATGCATATATCGACCTTGCATTTCCAAGAGAATATCCATCACTCTGCGAAAGTCTGCTGAATTTTCGGTCTGAGTACTGGCATTAGCACGATCTGATGGAGTAAATGCAGACGATGGTAAATCAGCATAATCACGTAGATTTGGCGAAGAAACCTCATGACCTTCCTCAGGAAACTGAGAGGCAAAAACCTCCTCTCGGATCTGCTGGGGATCGACTCCCTCACCGGTTGTAGGATTTGAGGTCATTCCTCTTTTTCTTGGTCTCCCCCGTGTCTATGCCTTCGGGTGGAGAGCGCTCCTCATGTTCTCCTTCTTCTTGATCTCTTTGCTCTTCTTCTTCTTTTTCAACTCTCTCTTGCTCAGCATCTCTTTCTTCTTCTTCTTCTTCTTCTTTCTTCTTCTTCTTTTCTTCTCTTTCCTCTGTTTCTTTTTCTCTGCCTCTTTCTTCTGCTCTTTCTTAAATCGGTGTTCGACTCTTTCTGGAACAGATTGACGAGATTCTTCAAAGCAGAGATAGTGATGTTATCCTCATCATCTTCATCCTCAACGAGGAGAGCTCTTTTTCTTTTGGATGGAGCATCCATGGGCTCCGTCCCTTTCCTTTTTCCTGCAGAAGAGAATTGATGAGATTTGACTGGAGTCTTCTCCTTAAATTTCTCCAATGCCTTGCTTAGTTCCTTTAGATGCATCTTGGTCACCATTTTCAGTCCTACCACCTTATGATCGCACGATCGAGCACAAAGAATTTACGAAGGCTGAATGTTTAGATGTCTGAATAACTTTGTTACAAGACCTGGATAAGGAAGTTGTCATCTGTCCTTCATCATAGCTCTATACATATGGAACATAATAGTGTGAGGAAGTGAAAACCTTTTCCCAGTGATGATGGCATACATTAGCTTTGCCTCTGAACTTGAGACATTAGTCTTGGAAGTTGATTTTGGTTTGAGGCAATTAATTACAATTTTGTGTAGCAAGATGTTAAATGCACTCATCCTTGAATAGGAAATCTTTCCCTCTCGTTCTCTGTCTTTAACAAGTTCCAGAGTAGTACGAGCAATAGAGACTTTGATCCGTTGATACCTTCCTCTCTCAACTCCTAACACATCTACCAGCATATCCATATCCACAACAAAGTCTTGATCTTTGACATTGAAGGAGAATCTATTCGCATCCAAGAAACTAATATTTGAATAGAAATATGCAAATAGTTGAGGATAGGCCTTTGTGGAGTCAGAGCAGAATTTCTCAAGTTGAAGATGACCAAACTTTTCCCTTAAGTTCACATTTACAGCATCCAGAAAGTCAAAATCTACACTCCTAGGGTTTATCACCCCACGCTTCAGCAATTTTGAGTATAGATCCATATGTTCCTTCGATCTAAACAACTCTCCCATTTTTCCTCGATTTTCCGCCGCAATTCCCATTCTTGGCTGAAATTCGCTGTATAATTTGTCATCATCATTTCCATCCACCAAATTAACTCCCCAATCATGAGGGTCACTTGGGATATTCGCAAGGGATTCTTCGCCACACCCTTACGAGCAATTCCCAAACTTTCCATTTTTCGCAAAAAAGATATATTCATTTCCATATCCTTTGTCCTTAAGAAAATCATCCACATAGTTCAACGGAGTACCAGTCCCTTTTAAAGCACGATACATGACTTATAAATAAAAGAGGGCATTTGAACTCTTACAGGTCTGCATCTTCAATGATTTCTTCATTTTGATGATGATCAACATCTTGAGGACTAGATGGAGGAGAATGACGCTGCTGAGAATGTTGTGGGCTTGCTGCTGATTTGGAGACACTTCTTCTCAGTGAGGTCGAAGTGCGTAGGCCCCTCACTCATTCGCCGTGGTCCCCCGCTTGCGATCCTCGAAGACTTTCTTGAAGACGACATCTTTCTTAGTCTTTGAAAGATTCCTTGCTTGACTTTCCCAAGAAAGATGACAACTTTTCGAAGATTAAACAAGAGAAGAAAACAGGAATGGAAGATTGGTGCTTTTTAGGGTTTTGGAGTTAAGTGAGGAGAAACCGATTATATATAAGAGTCGTAAGGAGGGGATACCAACCGTCGTAATGGTAAGTGAAAAGATGCCTTTTAAAAAAATAACTGCCTTTTTCGAAAAATAGTTACATCAAAATAACTTCTTTTTCTAAAGGAAACGATGCAATAATTTCGTCAATTAAAGATAGCGATTGAGATAATCAACACGGTTGATCAACGTACCTTTTCAAAATGAGATTAGAGAGAGAATAACTTACAGTCAAAGTCTTGCAGTCAAAGTCTTATAGTCTGAGTCTGAGAGTCTCTAGACTTTAACTTCTTCAAAGTTCAAAATGTTGAGTCTTGAACGGATAATTTCAAATTGATTTTTCTCCAAAGGCTTTGTAAATATATCATGAGTTGGTTCTTTGAGTCAACAATTGATTTTTCTCCAAAGGCTTTGTAAATAATCCGAAATTTCTCCATTTTGAACATGATCTCTAATGAAGTGATGTCGAATCTCTATATGCTTTGCTCTTGGGTGAAGAATTGGATTTTTGGTGAGATTGATTGCGCTGGTGTTGTCACATTTAATCTTCGTGCATGAATCTTCAATTCGAAATCTCTTAGCTGTTGTTTTATCCACAAAATTTGTGAACAGCAACTTCCAAGAGCTACATATTATGCTTCGCTGTAGAGAGAGCTACTTTTGTACTTTGCTTTCTTGAAAACCAAGACACTGCCCTGCCTCCAAGTAATTGACAGGTACCTGAGGTGCTCTTTCTATCAACTTTGCATCCGGCTAGGTCTGCGTCTGAGTATCCAAGAAGAGTAAAGTCTCCCCTTTTAGGATATCAGAGACCGAAGCTTGAAGTTGATGCAATATATTTGATAATACGCTTTGCAGCATTTAAATGTGATTCTTTAGGGTCTGCTTGAAATCTGGCACAAATGCAAACACTAAACAAAATATCAGGTCTAGAAGCAGTAAGATAAAGAAGTGAACCAATGATACTCATGTATAACTTTTGGTCGACTTTCTTTCCTCCTTCATCTTTATCTATCTTCACGGAGCTTGACATTGGTATATCGACTTTTTGCAATTGTTCAATCCAAACTTCTTCACAATATCATTAGCATATTTTTCTTGATAAATAAAAGTTCCTTCCTTCAATTGTTTTACTTGAAGTCCAAGAAAGAAGGTTAACTCACCCATCATGCTCATTTCAAATTCATCCTGCATAGTCTTAGAGAATTTCTTGCACAAACTTTCATTAGAGGATCCAAAAATAATATCATCGACATATATTTGAACAAGTAGAAAACTCTTGCTTTCTCTTTTAATGAAAAGAGTAGTGTCTACTTTACCTTTAACAAATCCATTTTCAATTAAAAACTTACTCGATCTGTCGTACAAGCTCGAGGAGCTTGTTTCAAGCCGTATAAAGCCTTTTTGAGTCTGAATATTGAGTCTGGTTTCTTTGGGTCTTCAAACCCAGGTGGTTGTTCCACATAGACTTCCTCTTGGATGAATCCATTTAGGAAGGCACTTTTGACATCCATTTGGAATAACCTGAAATTCTTATAACAAGCAAAAGCAAGTAATAATCGAATTGCTTCTAACCTTGCTCGGTGCGTAAGTCTCGTCATAGTCTATCCCTTCTTCTTGTGTATATCCCTTGGCCACGAGTCTTGCCTTGTTTCTTATGACTTTTCCTTTCTCGTTCATCTTGTTCTTGAAAACCCATTTAGCTCCAATAACATATTTACCTTTCGGATTTAGGAGTTAATTCCCATACATCATTAATTCTGAATTGCCCGAGCTCTTCTTGCATAGCTTCAATCCATCTTTCATCAGATAAAGCTTCTTTTATGCTTTTGGGTTCTATTTCAGAAATAAGAGCCACAGCACTAGACTCTTCGCGCCTTTTGGATCTTGTGCGAATTCCTTCATTGATGTCGCCAATAATAAGATCTTTGGGATGACTAGACTTATGTTTCCAGTTGCTGGTTAATTTGTCAGATTGATGGTCACTTTCTTCACTTGAATCTTCAACAGTCACTTGTTGCTGGTCCTTCAAAGTCTGAGCTATTTTAGACTTTGTAAAGTCTGGAGCAGGTTCAGATTCTTCAAGATGAGTCTGAATGGATTCATTTTGCATAGAATCCTGGAATTTAACATTCATTGATTCTTCCACTGTTTGAGTCTTCTTGTTGTAGACTCTGTACGCTTTGCTTGTGGTTGAATATCCAAGGAAGATGCCTTCTTCTGATTTTTCTTCAAACTTTCCAACTCGATCATTTGCATTTTTCAGTATAAAACATTTGCATCCAAATACATGAAAATATGAAACAATAGGCTTCTTTTCTTTGAATAGTTCATAGGGAGTTTTTTTCCAGAATAGGCCTTAGAAAGACTCTATTTATAATGTAACATGCTGTAAAAACTGCTTCAGCCCAGAAATGTGAAGAGATGTTACTTTCAATTAAAAGAGTTCTAGCCATTTCTTGAAGAGATCTATTCTTTCTTTCCACAACTCCATTTTGCTCTGGAGTATATGGAGAGGAGAATACATGCTGAAAACCAGATTCATCACAGAATTTTGTAAAGTCATGATTTTCAAACTCACCTCCATGATCTGTTCTTATACTCGATATAACATACCCTTTTTTTTTCATTTTGAACCTTTTTAGCAAACTTTTCAAAGTGAGAGAATGTTTCAGACTTACTTGCCAAGAAATATACCCAAGTGAATCGTGAGTAATCATCCACAATTACCAGGTAGTATTTATTACCTCCAATGCTTTGCGTTCTGGTTGGTCCAAAAAGATCCATATGCAAAAGCTGCAGTACACGGTTAGTGGAAACTTGATTTATTGGTTTAAAGGAATTTCTTACATGTTTTCCCAATGTACATGGTGTACATAGATCAAGACTTTTGATATGATAAATTGGGTAGTCCACGAACAAGCTTCTTTGATGAGATTTTGGCTATTTGCTTCATATTGACGTGCCCAAGCTTTCGTGCCATAAGTTTGCTTCGTCTTGGATTGAGATTAGACATTGTGATTCATCTGGTTTCACATCCAAGAGGTAGATATTTCCATGTCTTCGACCCATGAATGACTGAGTAGAATCTTTACTAATTCCAGAACATATTCCCTCTTGAAAGTTGATTTTGAAACTAGTATCACATAGCTGACTAATACTGAGCAAATTGTAATTGAGCCCTTCCACTAAGGAAACATTGCTGATTTTGAGATTTCCAATCTTTACAGTTCCAAATCCCACAATTTTTCCTTTGTTGTTTCCTCCAAAAGAAACTTTTCCACCATTTACTTGAACAAGCTTTATGAAGAAATTTGAGTCTCTGTCGTCATGTGTCTTGAGCATCCACTATCAAGATACCATTTTACCTTTTTCTTGATAGTGACCTGCATTTAAAAAAGAAACTCAAGCCTTCTTTGGTACCCATATTTTCTTGGGTCCATTGGTGTTAGTATGATATGCAGTTTTTGCCCATACCTTTTTAACAGGTTTCCAAATCATAGGACATTCTTTTTCAAAATGATCTGCACTATTGCACTTTGAGCATTTGAGAGCATTACGACCTACTGGTTTTACAAAGATTCTTTTAAAATGATTTTTGTAGGCATCTCTTGAGGGTCTTTGTTTGATTCTTTCTTTTACCTTAGGAAAATCAATTAAATGAATGGTTTCATCAGTCATTCCCAAACCAGATTTATTAAAATAAGGTCTTTGAACAGAAAGAATTTTTTCTAGTTTCTCAGATCCTATAGAAAATCTTTTGGAAATATTTGAGATATCTCTTTTTAAGAATGCATTTTCTTTTAACAAATTATCTTCACTTTCTTTAAGAGAAGAAACATTCTTGTCTAAACTTTTCACTTTTTCTTTCAAAATATTTTCCTGTTGTTTTAGAGCAGAATTTTCTTTCTTGAGTTCGGAAATTCTTTTAAGAGAAGTCTTAAGACTGAAACACAATTCATCAATATACTTCGAAACCTTAATAGGGATTTTGAAGTTACTTACTTCAAATTCGCTTTCGAGTCTGAATCTGTCTCAGAATTTGAATCTGAATCCGATTGTGCCATCAGACATATATTGGCATAATCATCATCACTTTCTTCACACTCTGTATCACTCCAGGTTTCAGCTTTAAGAGCTTTTCGGTACTTTTCAGTCTTTCCTTTCTTCTTCCTTAGAAGAGGACAGTTGGGTCTGATGTGTCCCTTTTTCTTACATTCAAAGCAGACTATATCTTTGTTTGATTCATCATCCTCAACAGACTTAGTCTGTTGCTTTTGAAAGCTTTGTTTCTTTGGATTGAATCTTCTTCCTTTTCTGTTCAACTTTCTGAATCTTCTTATCATGAGAGCAAGTTCCTCATCATCCATATCGTCTTCGAGAACCTGTAGCATCGAATCATCATTAGATTTTAACGCAATGGATTTCTTACCTTTAGGGTCTTCGTCTTCATTGATTCGTTCCACTTCATAAGACTGAAGAGTCCCAACCAACTCATCAACGAGATAGAGGCATTATTCTTTGGGTCTCTCGATTGAGGTCTTTATGTGATTCCAATCCTTGGAGAGTCCACGCAGTAGCTTGTTTACTTTCATGGGATCAGAAATTGGTTGACCTTGATTTTCAAGACCGTTCACAATATCTGTAAAACGACTAAACATATCAGTTATAGATTCTCCTGGTTTCATTTTGAAGGCTTCATATTGGCCGAGGAGAATGTTGATTCTAGTCTCTTTCACTCGATCGGTTCCTTCATAAGTAATATGTAATCTATCCCAGACTTCTTTAGCTGTAACACAAGAAGATATTCTGTTATATTCAGTAGGAGATAAAGCACAATATAAGGAATAAATTGCTTTTGCATCAAGAGCTTGTCTCTTGATTTTCTCTTCCTGAGTCATTTCGCTAGACTCAACAACATCTTTTCCTCTTTTCGAGACAGATGCAGCTTTAGGAATGATTCTTTTTCTACAACGTCCCATTCGAGAGGATCCTTTGATCTTAGGAATGCTTTCATCTTGTTCTTCCATATGTTGTAATCCTTTCCATCAAAGTAAGGTGGTCTGGTATTGCTTTGCCCTTCTACCAGCCCCTGGAGCCAACATACTAGCCATGGATCTTTAACTCTAAAGTAAAACACTTCAACAAAAGTGAGTACACATGCTCTGATACCAATTGAGATAGCTAGTATAATCACCTAGAGGGGGTGAATAGGTGCACAAACAAATTTTCGAGATACGGAAGCGATTTTAGGCAATCGATAGAAAGGAAAATACGATCAAGGTAAAGTAAAGGATAGGGAAGAGAGAAATGAACACAAGATTTATAGTGGTTCGGCTTATTCCAAGCCTACGTCCACTCTTCCGCACTGACAGCCCACCGGCTGGATTTCACTATGAACAAAAGAGAAGTTACAGCACAGCTTTTCCTTGATTCCACAGTGTAGATGTTCTACCACACTTCCTCAAGGTTTCTCACGAATATAGACTCTCTTTTGTTTACACGATTATGCTCAACAAATGAATTGACTAGAAACAAGGAGCTTCAGACTTTGGAATTCTTCTCTCGTACACCTTCTCGAACAACTAGAACGTCTTCCTTATATACTCCTTCATGCCATCATACCCGTTGGCACTTACCAAAGGAATTCCTCCAATCTACCCGTTGGACGGAATCAATTAGGAAGATCATTCGAGCTATTAAAGGAACATGTCGATAGCCCATCAATCATGTTCGCCCATACAATCAGGATCTCGGTTTCCATAAGTAGAACCTTCCAAGTAAACTTTGCCAATCATCGGATCCTTAATATTCGAATCAATTGTGATCAAATAAAGAATTCCGTTATGTCATATCCAGCCAAGAGATCTTCTCCTGGTCGATCAACGGAAGGCCACATCCTTAATGAAACATCCAGTTCTTGATAGCATTTCTTCAACGGATTAGAGACTATTCTCTTTTGTCAATGAGGATAGACTTTGAGTCTTGAGTCTGGCTGTCCGGAGGTCTTTACTTTAAATAGTAGAGTCTGCAATCATTTTGATTGTTACTAGACTGGACATAAATCGAAGGGAATGGAAACGTTTTGTCAACTTCAAAACACTTCAAGAGGAATTTCTCCAACAAAAACCTTATGCAACGCACAAGACCAGCTAGTCAACTTTTGATAAATTCTAAATCAAGTAGTCTGTACAAATAGGATACATGCATCTAGAGCATATAGTAATATTTTCATATGTTTTCTGTTTTTATAATTCTTTTCATGATTGTCTATGTGAATATAAGGAAGGATATCTTAATATGGGCGTTAATGTCCATTTATTGCACTTTACGTTAATAATCCAATTTGAGTGATTGAGTAACAAAAAAAAAAAAAGAAATCGACAGTTCGTTGCATATGGAGTAAGTGTATCAAAGCATAATTAATGCGTATCAAGACGAAATCCAGAGAAAATGAGCTTTTAATTCAAACTGTCATCAAGTTTGTATAAATATGTACACGGTGGGATTGGCAAAGCAAACCTCATCAAAAGAAAACGAAAGTGAACAACTTTTCCAATTTATCATCTCTCGTCCTCCTTCTCAAGATTATGGAGAAATTTTCATCAAAGTCAATCCTGCTCCTCGTGCTTTTGGTCATTGCATTAGGTCTCTCTCTCTCTCTCTCTCTCTCTCTCTCTCTCTCTCTAATATTATTGCAAATGCTTTGGTTTAACCCGATGTGCATGTGTTACTTGGTATAGGTTCTCAAGCGATGGTCGGAGCACGAAACCTCAACCCACCATGCAGCACTGTCGGTGATTGTGGAGACCCGAGATATTGTCATTGTGACGGTTTCTGTGCTTGCCAATATCCACCTGTGTTTCGTTCCGAATTCACTCCAAAGGAAAAATACGATGCGCTAAATTCTCGCCCTAGAGTTTGAAGTGGCGTGGCTTTCATGTATTTGTGTTGAAGATCCTTAAATAATAAATTAATTTACCTTTACTCTAAATCTCTCTATCGTTCACATGTTTGGGATTTCATGCGGCTATAGAAACTACGGTTACCTTTTGCTTTTTCTTTTTTCTTTTTCTTTTCTTTTAGGAAAACAAAAAGGAAACTTGTAATCGACCACTTGGATAATAAAAAAATCACACACGCAATGATAATCTCACTTGTGATCGACCAGACGAATCAAGTAGAAGATGGTCACCTCAATAGCTTTTCATTCCATGCGTCAACTGTAACATCCTGAAAATTCAGTTTTGTTTTCAGGTGAATGAATCGGGCCTTTTATCAACGTGACTATAGTGTTTTTCTCTGAGATGGCCACTCACGAGATAACTGTGTTCGAAATATGGTTTGATAACTTGGGAAACACCGATCCTGAGTATCAATGATTGATTCATTCAATCGGTAATTGACTTGTTAAAATAGGAATTAGAATCAATGTATATTTCTTTCCTGTTTTTACACTTTAGTCTTGTATTACAAATAGTGTAATGAATATGTACAAGAAACATATTGAAATACAAAGCTGCGGTTCTTCCTCTCCACTTTATTCCAATTTCTGTCATGGTATCAAAGCACTCTTTTCTTGCCTAAGTTTCCACATTTTTAAATTGCTTTTCGATTCCTTTTTTGGTTTGCTATTACGACTCCAACCTGCAAAACAAACCAGCCACCGAATAGAATTCTTTACTCTGCTCAGAAAAACCTTGACAAAACCAACAAATGGAAGAAGCCTCCAATTCACCTCAACAATTCCCGGATCCAACACTTGTCAACCCAACAAAAGAAGGAGCGATACCTGCTCGATCATCAACCACTGCTTCATCGATACCTATTCAATCATCGTTCCAAACACAGGGACCGATCCAATGTCCTTAACTCGGCTAGTACCCCCTTCCAGGAGGACCTTCTGGGGAAAATTACCCAAACAACGGGTCGAGCTGGACGAGAACAGGGCCTGGATCCATCCCTATAGATCCCCACCCGGTTCCACAACTCGGCTTCCAACCCAATTTTATGCCCTACGCGTTCCCAATCAACGGCGGCCATCTCGAGCCCGGAGATCCTCTTCACATGACGACGGCCGATGGACCGGAGCTCCGACTCATCAACATGCAGCTCATCGGACAGATAACTACAACGCTCGGGCTCGAGACCTGGGCGAGCACTTGTAACCAAGGACAAGGACGGTTTCCTTGATGGCACCGTCCCCTATCCAACCAACGCACGACTACAACGTTTCTGGAGAAAATTCAACCAATTAGTGCGTACCTGGAGAAAATTGCCTTGCTCTGGGACATTGTAGCTAGGGCTACCACCGACCAAGGACTCGAAGACTTTTTGGGCGAACATCCAAGAGATGTATAGGCGTCTCGATCTGGCGAAGATCTTTAGTATTACCCAGGCCATTTCAGAATTGAAACAAGGAAATCAATCAGTCACTACCTACTGAGATAGCTAGTATAAGCATCTAGAGGGGGTGAATAGGTGTAAAATATTTTCTCGAGGTAAGAGAGCAATACTAAGCGAGACAATAGATAGGAAGATCTTATTTCGTTAACAAGGCGAATTATGATCAAAGTAAAAAGAGTAGGGAAGAGAAAATGAACACATAAATTATAGTGGTTCGGCTTATTCCAAGCCTACGTCCACTCTTCCGCACTGACAGCCCACCAGCTGGATTTCACTATGAACAAAAGAGATGTTACAGCAAGGTTCTCCCTTGATTCCACGGTGTAGATACTCTACCACACTTCCTCAAGGTTTCTTAGTAATATGAACTCTTTTTGTGTACAAGATTTCGCTCGGAAAATGAATTGACTAAGAACAAAGAGCTTGAGACTTTGGAATTCTTCTATCGCGCACACACTCGAACAATCGGAACGTCTTCCTTTATACTCATTTATGCCATGATACCCGTTGGCACTTACCAAAGGAATTCTTCCAATCTTCCCATTGGACAAAATCAATTAGGAAGATCATTCGAGCTATTTAAGGAACATGTCAATAGCCCATCCATCCTACTCGCCATACAATCGGGATCTTGGTTTCCATAAGTAGAACCTTCCAAGTATACTTTGACAATCATCGGATCCTTAATCTTTGAATCAATAAAGGATTCCGTTATGTCATATCCATCCAAGAGATCTTCTCCGTTGATAAGGTCAAATCCTTAGCGAAACATACCCTTCTTCGATGGATTAGAAACTGTTAATGGGAATAGACTTTGAGTCTTGAGTCCGATTCGGAGGTCTTCAAACTTAAAATAGTAAAGTCTGCAAATCTTCCGACTAGCGATGGAAACGTTTTGTCAGCTTCCAAATACTCCAGAATATTTCTCCAACAATCTCCCCATTTTTTATGGTGACAAAACTTTCCTACTTATTTGGATAACTTTGACTCGCAAAACATTACTTAAGCAAATATGGATATCTCATAAAGATAAATGGCTTATTGATAACACTAGAATCTACAACCACAGAAAATAGGTTAGTCTTCATATAAGTAAAGCCATCCATAAGATATCAATAGTACTTAATATAAGCAGTCAATCCAAAATCCCAAATCCAGTCCACATCCGACACAACAAAAGTCAAGTCAAACATCAAAACAAATTAAAAGTTCAAGTTCAAAAAGTTCAAGGTTCAAAGTTCAAATCATATCTCTCCCCTTTTTGTCATCATAAAAAAGGTTGAGATGGAATCAAGGATGCTTGGGAATACGAACAAGCTAGAAATCTTTCATTGGACAATGCCTTCCAGCTTTGTCAAATCTTCCTTCAGTTGAGTCACCCCTTCACTCTTAGCATTTGCTTGAATCTGAAGAGCAGGGGCTTGAATCTGATCATTCAAAAAACCTGAAGAAGCTTGACTCGCATTCTGCAAATTCTGTACTTCACATCCCATAGCATATATCTGACCCTGCATTTCTAAGAGAACATCCAGAATTCTGCGAAAATCTGCTGAATTATCAGTCTGCATACTAGCTTCTGCACGATCAGATGGAGTAAAGGTAGACAATGGCAAATCAGCATAGCCACGCAGGTGGGCGATGAAACATCATGTCCCTCCTCAAGAAATTGAGAAGCATAGATGTCCTCTGGATCTATCAGAGCGGCGACTCCTTCACTTTGGTAGCAGGATATGAGGACATTCCTCTTTTCTCACGATCTCCCCCGTTTCCATGCCTTTAGGTGGAAAAGAATGTTCCTCATGCTCTCCTTCCTCTTAATCTCCTATTTCCTCTTCTTCTTCAATTCTTTCCTCCTCTACATTTCTTTCTTCAGCTTCTTTCTCCTCTATTTCTTTCTCTTCGCTTTCCAAATCTTCTCTTTCTCTAGTCCTCTATAATGCGAGTCTTTCTCTTGTCGTTCCGTTGATTCGAAAGTAACGACTCAGATTCTTCAATGCCATTGCAGTAATGGTGATGTCTTCCTCATCTTCTTCATCCTCAACAATGAGAGCTCTTCTTTTCTTGGATGGAGCAACCATGGGCTCCTTCCCTTTCTTTTTGCTGCCGAAGAGATTTGATGAGATTTGACGGGGGTTTCTCCTTAAATTTCTCCAACACCTTGTTGAGTTGCTTCAAACGCATTTTAGACACCATTTTCAGTTCCACTACCATTTGATCACAAGATCAAACACAGAGAATTCGGGGAGGCTGAACATTCAAATGTCTGAATAACTTTGTCACAAGAGCTGGATAAGGAAGTTGACCATTGTCCTTCACCACTGCTCTATACATGTGGAATATAATAGTATGAGGAAGAGAGAACTTTTTTCCAGCATTGATGGCATACATCAGCTTTGCCTCTGAGTTTGAAACATCAGTTTTTGAAGTAGATTTCGGTCTGAGGCAATTGATCACAATCTTGTGAAGCAGAATGTTGAATGCACTCATCCTTGAGTAGGAAACCTTTCCCTCTGTCCTTCTATCCTTAACAAGTTCCAACGTAGCACGAGCAATAGAGACATTGATAGGTTGATATCTCCCTCTTTCAACCCCAATCACATCAGCCAACATATCTATATCCACCACATAGTCCTGATCTTAGACACTAAAAGAGAATCTATTCGCATCTAAGAACCTGAGATTCGAATAGAAATATGTAGTGAGTTCAGCATAGGCTTCTATAGATTCTGAATAGAACTGTTCAAGTTGAAGAAGACTGAATTTTCCCTTAAATTAACGTTCATGGCGTCATGAAAATCAAAATCCACACTTCTAGGGTTTATGACCCCACGCTTCAACAACTTAGAGTATAGATGCTTGTGTTCCTCCAATCGAACCAAGTCTGTCCTTTTGCCCCGAATATTTGACGCAACACCCATTCTCGGTTGAAACTGACTGTACAACTTGTCATCATCATTCCCATCTGGCTAATTCAGCCCTCCAACATGTGGATCGATTGGAATGTTTGCCATTGCCTCTTCGCCAACCGGCGGGGGCAATTCCCAACCGTTCCATTGTGCGTAAAAAGAAGGTTTCATTTTTTGAACCCTTTGTCTTTTAGAAATTCATCAATGTAGTTCAAAGGAGTTCCACCCCTTTTTAAAGCACGATAAAGCTTGTAGGTAAAAGAGGGCTTAAGAGTTCTTATGGGTTCTACATCTTCGATTATTTCTTCTTCTTCTTGACGAGCAACATTATGTGGTCTAGATGGTGAAGATGGATGCTACTGAGAATGTTGTGGGCTCGCTCGACTAGGAGACTCTTCTTCCTCGGTGAGATCAAAGTCGTAGGCCCCTCACGCATTTGCTGCGATCCCCTATTCGCGATCCTCGAAGACTTCCTTTGAGACGACATCTTTCACAGTCTTTGAAAGATTCCAAACTTGACTTTCCCAAGAAAGATGACAACTTTTCGAAGATTAAACAAGAGAAGAAGACAGAAGTGGAAGAACGATGCTTTTTAGGGTTTTGGAGTTAAACGGAGAGGAACCGCGGTATATAGGTCGATTGAAGAGAGGCATACAAAACGTCGTAATGGAAAGTAAAAAGATGCCCTTAAAAAAAATAACAGCCTTTAAAAAAATTAGATAACTGCCATTTAAAAATTAACTCCATTTTTTAAAAAGAAAGATTGCACTAGTCACGGAAATTGAAAGTAGCAAAAATCAATTATGGACATATGATCGTACCTTTTCAAAATTTAATCTCGAGAGAGAATAAAATAACTTACAATCAAAAATCTTGATTATCTCGAGTCCGAGAGACTCTCAGACTTTTACTTCTTCAAACCTCAAGATGTTAAGTCCGGTACGAATAACTTCAAATTGATTTTTCTCCAAAGGCTTTGTAAATATATTCGCCAGTTGGTTCTTTGAGTCAACAAACCGAATCGAAACTTCTCCATTCTGAACATGATCTCTAATGAAGTTTCTGAACATGATCTCTAATGAAGTGATGTCGAATCTCTATATGCTTTTCTCTTGAATGAAGAATTGGATTCTTGGTGAGATTGATTGTGCTGGTGTTGTCACGATTAATCTCCGTGCATGAATCTTCAATTCCAAAGTCTCTTAGCTATTGTTTTATCCACGTAATTTGTGAATAGCAACTTCCAAGAGCTACATACTCTGCTCTTGCTGTAGAAAGAGCCACTGTATTTTGCTTCCTTGAAAACTAAGACATGGCTCCCCGCTTCCAAGTAGTTGACATGTGTACCCAAGGTGCTCTTTCTATCAACTCTCGCATCCGGCTAGATCGTCCCAGTATCCAAGAAGAGTAAAATCTCCTTTTAAGATACCAAAAACCAAGGCTTGAAGTTGATGCAATGTATTTGATAATACGCTTTGCAACATTTAAATGAGATTCTTTTGGATCTGCTTGAAATCTGCACAAATGCAAACGTTAAACAAGATGTCGTCTAGAAGCAGTAAGATAAAGAAGTGAACCAATGATACTCATGTATAGCTTCTGGTCAACTTTCTTTCCTTCTTCATCTTTGTCTATCTTCAAAGAGCTTGACATTGGTATATCAGTCTTTTTGCAATTTTCCAGTCCAAACTTTTGACAAGATCATTAGCATATTTTTCTTGATGAATAAAGGCTCCTTCCTTCAATTGTTTCACTTGAAGTCCAAGAAAGAAGGTTAGTTCACCCATCATGCTCATTTCAAATTCATCCCGCATAAACTTAGAGAATTTCTGACAGACTTTTTCATTAGAGGATCCAAAAATAATATTATCAACATATATTTGAACAAGCATATTACTTTTGCTCTCTTTTGATAAACAGAGTAGTATCTACTTTACCTTTGACAAAGCCATTTTGAATTAAAAAATTACTCAGCTTGTCGTACCAAGCTCGAGGTGCTTTGCTTAAACCATATAAGGCATTTTTCAGTCTAAATACTAAGTCTGGGTTTCCTTGGGTCTTCAAACCCAGGTGGTTGTTCCCATAAACTTCCTCATGGATAAATCCATTCAGAAAGCACTTTTTACGTCCATTTGGAATAACCTGAAATTTTTATAACAAGCAAAAGCAAGTAATAATCTAATTGCTTCTAACCTCGCTACTGGTGCATAAGTCTCATCATAGTCTATCCCTTCTTCTTGCGTATATCCTTTAGCCATGAGTCTTGCTTTGTTTCTTACGACCTTTCCTTTCTCGTCCATCTTGTTCCTGAAAACCCATTTAGCTCCAATAATAGATTTACCTTTTGGTTTAGGAGTCAATTCATAAACATCATTAATACTGAATTGCATGAGTTCTTCTTGCATAGCTTCAATCCAGCTTTCATCGATAAAAAGCTTCTTCTATGCTTTAGGATTCTATTTCAGAAATAAGAGCCACGAGACTAAACTCTTCACGCATTTTGGATCTTGTGCGGAATTCCTTCATTAATGTCGCCTATAATGAGATCTTTGGGATGATGGACTTATGCTTCCGATTCATCGGTTGATTTGTCGTTGATTATCACTTTCTTCATTTGAATCTTCAACAATCATTTGATGCTGGTCTTTGAAGTCTAAGGCTTCTTGAGATTTTGACTTTGTAGAGTTTGGAGCAGGTTCAAATTCTTCAAGATGAATGGATTCATTTTGCATAGAATCTTGGAATTTGACATTCATTGATTCCTCCATAGATTGAGACTTCTTGTTGTAGACTCAGAGGCTTTGCTTGAGGTAGAATATCCAAGGAAGATGCCTTCGTCTGATTTTTTCTTCAAACTTGCCAACTCGATCATTTGCATTTTTCAATATAAAGCATTTACATCCAAACACATGAAAATATGAAACAATAGGCTTCTTTTCTTTGAATAACTCATAAGGGTTTTTTTTTCCAGAATTGGTCTTAGAAAAACTCTATTAATAATATAACATGCTGTAGAAACTACTTCAGCCCAAAAACGTGAAAGAGATGTTACTTTCAATTAAAAGTGTTCTAGCCATTTATTGAAGTGACCTATTCTTTCTTTCCACAACTCCGTTTGCTCTAGAGTATATGGAGAGGAGAACACATGCTTTGAAATAGATTCATCACAGAATTTTGTAAAATCTTGATTTTCAAATTCACCTCCATGGTCTGTTCTTATACTTGAAATAACATAGCCTTTTCATTTTGAATCTTTTAGCAAACTTTTCAAAAGTAAGAAAAGGTTTGAGACTTACTTGTTAGGAAATATACCCAAGTAAATCGTGAGTAGTCATCCACAATTACTAGGCAATATTTCTTACATCCGATGCTCCGAGTTCTAGTTGGTCCAAAAGAGATCCATATGAAGCTGCGATACGATTAGTGGAAACTTGATTTATTGGTTTAAAGGAATTTCTTACCCGTTTCCCAATACATATGGTGTACATAGATCAGTGACTTTTGGTATGAAGATTGGGTAGACTCGAACTAGCTTCTTTGCTGAAATTTTGTCTATTTGCTTCATATTGATGTGCCCAAGTTTTCTGTGCCATAAGTTCGCCGTCTTGAATTGAGATTAGACATTGCGATTCATCTCGGTTTCACATCCAAGACCCCTATCACACTCACCTTCTTCCCCATTCGTCGCTTCTACACGTTGTCGCTTACTCATCCGCCACCACACCACCATCGTGCGATCAACGCCGTTTGAAGCCCGACGACGCCCGACGCGCTCGCCCGCTTTCCACCGCACCTTCGCACCAGCTGAGCTTTCCCGCACCGACGCTCGCGCCTCGCGCCTCCCGCTGTCAGCCTCCATCGGCGAGCACCCGTGCCAGCCCCGCTGTCGACGCCGTATCCCGGACCTCCGTGCGTGCCTCCACAGCCCGCGAACACACCACGACTCTTTGCAACCTCGCTCCTCATGACCAGCACCCGCCGCCATCGACGCTATTTCGACGCCTCATTCCGCCCCACCGGATAGCCCGTCCAGGAGCCCAACGCGACGCCTCCTCTACCTCCGTCTCCGCCAAGGCGGGCTGCTGTTGCCTCAACGCGCCTCGCTCGCATCTCACGGCGACCATCCGACGCCAAAGAACACTTTTCGGGACGCCCGTACAGCAAAGCCGCTTTCATAGCTACCGCACCTCGCCACTCCCCGCCGCCGACGCCTCTTATCATCGCGCTGCAGTGCCACTCAATCTGCCCGACAGCTCCTCCGTCCGACGCCGCACCACCACTGCTGCCCCCTCCAAGCCAGCAAGTCCTAAGCCGAGTTGCTGTTGCCCCTACCGGACGCCCGAACCGACGCCTAACGCACCAGCCCGCGAGCCTCCTTGCCGACCCACGCCGGCCGCCCGGACGCCCGCTCCACCCCGACGCCCGTGCTGGCAGCCCACGCGTCGCCTGCCTTTCGCCGGAGCCCCGCACCGCCATACACCCCTTTTTGCCGCAGCCTACCGCTCCGCCATTGCGCCCACCCGAGCCACCATTGCTGCGACCCGCGACCCTGCTGTTCGCCGGTCATCGTCGCCGCGCCTCCCCTCGCTGCTGCCGCGCTAGTCTCACCGGAGCTCGACGCGCCCGCTCCGACGCCGACCATCCTTCATCCAAAGTTGTCCAAAAGTTCGCACCGTTGGTACCATTTTCCTTGTGCGGAGTCACTTGAAGCTTGAGAAGGGTGAATTTGGAATGTTCCTTGCTGGTTTCCATCTTGGAGATAATTTTCCAAGCTAGGTAAAATTTTAGGTTAAATTCAGCTATTATTTGGATTTTTTAGCTTGTGGAACTGACTTGATTTGTTTTGTTTTTATCATTATCCAATTATGAAATTTGTCATATTAAGTCATAATAATAAAAAATATTGAGCCGTGAGACTTCGGCTTAGATTTTTTATTATTTTGACTTTCATGGTAAATTCATGAATTGCTTTGCATCATTGATTCACATTAAAATAATATACCATTGATTTACATGGATGGATTTTTTTGGCATGTCATCGTTATTTGTTCATTATATATCATGCATTATAGAACTTAGGTATTTAAGTCCATACATATCTCATGTTTAAAGCAACGCATTTTGATTTTTAGATTCATATAAGATTAGGGTTAATTTTCCTTTAATAAAATAAAAAATGTTATTTAGGTCATATAAATCACACCACATGTTACACTCTAGTTAGTGGGTCATAGATTAATGTTTTAATATTCCCATCATGTAGTTTTTTAATAAAAAAGCCAATGATTAGTATTCCATCATTATGTTATTTTTTAAATAAGAATTATTAAGTCATATTAAAAAAAACACAAAATTCATTTACTTGGTTAATTAATAGGTTAGTTCATAATTAATCCTATTTCATGTCATCATTGTTAGTGTAGGTTGCATATATGCATTAAAAAAATGAATCATCATAAATAAATAAAAATCATAAAAGAGCATGCACGTAGAAATACCATGTCATTCATCCCATATCACGTAGCACATGCATATTTAGGATTATGTAAATTAGATTGCATATATATAGTGATAAGTTTAAGTCATATCATATGAATTGCATCTCGCATGTCATTAAAATAAATTCATGCATATTAAGTTAAATTAAGATTGCATATAATTAACATTTTTTAAAGAAAAAGAAAAAGAAAATTAGGTGTCATATTATTTAGAAATCATGTTTAGGGCATGCAATTTTATTAGCATTTTTTATTGAATGTTATTTTATTGATTGTGCACTCGCATGACCAACATTTGCATGTTAGTAGCTTAAGTTAAATTAATCAACATTGCCTGCAAAATATTTTTAAAATTAATAAAAAGGATTCAAAGGGCGTTAGACTAATCTAGCGTAACCATGTCCCCCGGACCTACTGAATCTCGATTCGCAAAAGTAAAGTATTCTCCCATACTTTACTTGGGTTTCTAACCAACTCTAATTGGTTGCGGCGGCTCCAAATTGAATATAATTGCATGTTTAAATGAGTTAATTTCTATCAAGTCGCGATTGGTAGGACTTGGGAGGGTTGGTGCCAAGTCTTCGGACTTAGTAATCCATTATCTCGTGGAAGGTCGCGACAATCTCTTATCTCGTGGAAAACAAAGAAGCAGTCAACTGTATCATCAGTAGAATCAGAATATCGGGCTATGGCAAAAACTGTTTGTGAAATAATATGGATTTGAGGATTGCTTGTGGATCTTGGAGTACAAGTCGATGGACCTAGTAAATTATTCTAGGACAATGATGCTGCACTCAAGTTAGCAGCCAATCCAGTGTTTCATGAGAGGACTAAACATATAGAAGTCGATTGTCATTTCACTCAAGAGACAAGATTCGAAAAGGAATCGTCACAACAAGAGGAATAGGAACTGTAGAGCAACTTGCAGATATTTTTACCAAGCCATTATGCCATAGACAACATGCATACTTATTGAGCAAGCTTGGTATCCTAGATATATATAGAAGCCACCAGCTTGAGGGGGATTGTTGGAAATATGGTTTGATAACTTGGGAAACACCGATCCTGAATATCAATGATTGATTCATTCAATCAGTAATTGACTTGGTAAAATAGCAATTAGAATCAATGTATATTTCTTTCTTGTTTTACAGTCTAGTCTTGTATTACAAATAGTGTAATGAATATGTACAAGAAACATACTAAAATACAAAGCTGCAGTTCTTCCTCTCCACTTTATTCCAATTCTTGTCAAACTGACCTATCGATGAAGCCGTTAAGGAATATAAACGTAATAGACTTGAGAATTCGACTAAGATTCGACTACTCGACCATGCTAGTTTGCAAGGGTCATTACAGCACACTTAAAAATTGATCAGAGATCAGAGATAAGTCAGTTCGACTAAGATGTGTGGCTAAACGTAGGTGATTCCATTAATTTGTAAAATTCTCGTCAATCGACACTAGACTGATTTTTCTGTCATTTTTGCGCCTTGTGTCCATATTTGAAACCTTGATATTTTCACGACAACCGAAAGTCGCCAATGTATTGAAGAGATACATGTGGCTCGAAGAAAATCGACCACCACATGTCAATTACACTAAAGATTCCTAAAAGCTATCCGGTAAGTTAGATCACGCTAAAATCACGTCAAATTGAAATTAAACGCAAATTTGAACCCGATTTCAGAAATTGAAAGTTCTGTCATATCACGAGTTATTTTAGGAATGTCAACTCACCTTTCAAGGAATTTTCAGCAGTTTCAGGATTTTACGGAAAATCGGTTTAGACAATTCGGAAAACAAATAGAAATTCATATTGGCCAAATTGAAGGGATTTTTGGCCTCTAATGAGCTACTTGATGAAAGGAAATTGTGTGGGCTTTTTCTTCAACCAAATTAGACATCAATCGAGAGAGAGATTTGTTAAGAAATCAGATTTCAAGAAAAATGAAATATAATTCGAAATTGAGGAAATTCGTGGGTTTGAAGGGCTATCTTTTTGGTCTTCAAATTGGACTTCAAATTGTGCAAGTTGGTGTAGCTTATCTCTCCCTTTTTCTATTTTCCCTTAACGTTTCTTCCCCTTGACCGATAGCTCTCTCTCTTATCCCTTTCTTCCCTTCTTCTTTTCGATGCAGCTCCCCCGCCCCTTTTGTTTATTTTTGTTTTTTCTCCCTTTCGCTCAATCGAAGACTCCATTTTCTACACGTTCTATTTTCTTTTCCCCATCAACTCCCTTCGTCCACCATCGAACAGCTCCCTCCTCGCCACCGCAACAAACCACCAATGCATGTCCTTCACCGGCTCCCTTTCCTTCATTCGTTTTCTTCTCCGATCCATGCCAACAGCTGCCATGCGTCACCAACAGCATCACCACCAAGTAGTCCTTGCATCTTTCAGCTCCCTTGTTTCGCAGTGAGCAGCCCACTTGAGGCCACGCAAGTCCAGCCCTTTGTCCATCGCCGCGTCTCCACCAAAACAGCAAGGTCGGGTGAGCGCCTGCAGCAGAAACCCAACTCAACTGTGAGCTTTGCGGGGCCAATTTCGGCCCGATCCGAGCTCGTTGATGCTAAGCGCTTGAACTTTATCGGCCGTTGTCGCATCGCCATCGCCGTGAGCCGGCACTTTCACGTTAATCCAGTGAGTTTTACTCACTAATCCTTCTTAGATAGCTAGTGACATTTAAGGATTGATTAGTTTAGACTAAGTATGGTTAGGTGGTTAGTTAGATTGGATTAACAATTTAATTGCGATATTGCATGTTAGGTGGTTAGTTTAGTGCAATTAGCAACTAGATAAACTATAGTATTTAATTAATGAGTCTAGGAATTTTCCAAGCTTGTCTCGGCTTTTAATTGGAGGCTTTTACGGTCTAAGTTGCTATTTTTGTTATTTATTGGTAATTAATAATTAATTTTCCTAATTATTTAATCAATTATTATTTTCAAGAAATTAGACTAGGATAACGATGACCAGAATTTTATGCTGATTACAATGGTGTGATTGAATTATTTATTTGACTACTAATTTGTCTTTGATTGAGTGTGATTTATCCCAAAATTTATTAATTTCAGTTTTTAATTAGGAAATAACCGGCGTCGGTTTCTGATAAAAATATTTTGGTGGACCATATTAAATGGTGGGATTTCTGAAAAAGGAAAATTTATTGTATTTTTGGTTAAGCCGGCCAGTGTACCCACACGCAGTATTTTTATCGTGTATGATAAAAATAGTAAGTTTCTTAGATAGTCGGTTGGTATCAGTATCACACGGGCTTGATATGTCAGCTTTAGGTGAATAGTATATCGGGTATAATATATTTCCGCCCGAGGCCTGGTAATATATCGCCTTGGGTGCGATTAATACCTTAGCAGCTTTGGTGAGAATTATTAATATACTATATCAGCTGCGGGCTCCGGAGTATTTTAGCTTTGAGTGAGCGTATACTCCGTTGTCAACTTCTAGTGAACTATATAATTTATTAGTTTTGGGTGAGCTATACTATCTATCTTCAACTTAGGATGAGCAGTTCTGGGTATGATCAAATTGGATAGATAGTATTGAATGAGTGACCAAGAGATGGTCTTAATGACATGGAGTCTAAAAGGGCTAATGAGAACATCTAGAGGGGGGTGAATAGGTGTTAAAGAAATTTTTGCGGAAACGTTTATAAATACTTTTTCTTTCAAACGGGAATCTAAGTAATGTACTAGAGCAAGTTTAGCAATTAAATAAATTTACGAATGAATAAAAGAGTTAGGTGAAGAAAATAGAAACACGAAGTTTATAGTGGTTCAGCTTAGGTCCAAGCCCACGTCCTCTCCCGCACCGGCCCACGGCTGGATTTCCACTATAGTCCAAGGAGATTTTACTTAGTCTCACGTCCTTGACTTTATAGTGTAGAAACTTTCTACTACACTCTTCCAAAGTCTCACGAGTGTTTGCTCTCCCTTTGAGTACAAATTAAGCTCGACAAATGAAATTGCAAGAACTAGGAAATTTCAGACTTTGAAATTTTTTCTTTCACGCACTTCTCAAACAATTTGGAGAGTCTCTGTCTTCTATACTCCTTGTACCTTCGACCATTGGTACTTTCCAAATGAATTCTTCTAATCTACTCGTTGGACAAAATCAATTAAGAAGATCTCGAGTCGTTTGAAGATTGAGATGAAAGCCTATCAATCCGGCTCGCCCATACAATCGGATCTTGATTTCCATAAATAAAACCTTTAAGTATTTTGCGTCTTTCAAACAATTTGATTATCATAATTGATTCCAATAAAGATATTCGATCATAAGGTGCTATATCCAGCTATAAGGACTTCAAAAAAACAATATGATCGAATCCCTTGAAGATAATCCACGTATCTGAATAAGTCTTCATTCCTTGGTTCCAAAGCGTGGGTAGAAGCAGACTTTGAGATTAAAGTCTAAGCGGTTTTCAGACTTGGATGGTAAAAGTCGGAGTTCTTTAGACTATAATACTGAGTGCTGTAAGTCTTCAAACTAGACTTTTGGAAATGTTTTGTCAACTTCAAAACAATAAAGAAGTTTTCTATAACAATCTCCTCATTTTTGATGGTGACAAAACTTTCCCCGCAAATTTGAAAAAAATTTACCTACAAAATAGCACTTAAGCAAAACGTGATATCTTATAACATGTTGATTAGACTTAGATAGCACAACCACAAAAACATGTTAATTCTCGCAAAAAGATAACTATCCCACCACAATCAATATCACAAACTTAGTTATT